>CM050165.1:236775811-237318311 GCA_027410445.1 Discoglossus pictus
CCAAATCAGCCAGGAACAATAGAGTTCAGGGGCATCGGAGCCTTGCACTAGCAGTAGCTCCGCCTCTGTAACCAATTGATCTTAAACCCCTGTGAGTATGTTATACACACAATAGTAAATATTAATATAAAGAAGAAGTATATTGAAAATTTACTTTTATTAGGACAATTAAAAAATGTTTTTACTTATAAAATACAAAAATACATCAATTAAATGATACAAATATATAATAGTGTCCTCTGTTATGACCGTCACAATCCAAAGGTCAAGAGGAAGCAGTAGAGAACACTCATCGATCAAGCAAACAGAGAACCATACTAATTCATGTCTCATATGTTTCCAAACAGATATGCTATCTTCACCTGAAATTCATTTCTGATTATACATGAAACAGAGCTTTATTTTTCCGGATTGTATGTCTATATTCTGGTATGCAATATTCACATGAATTTCATCTCTGTTTATACCTAAAACTGAGCTTTATTTTTATTATTGTTACTAGCCTTTATTTGTAATGTGCTTACATATTCCATAGAACTTTACTGAGGTTAAGTACATAGTAAAATACAATATTAACACATTGCAAAGGAGTGGAGAGCTCGGTTCTTTGAGACACAGACACGTCTCCTGATCTATTTCCATTGTTGAATGACACATGCATTTTTGTACTATGAAATAAGAAAATTAAAATTTCCCTCCTCATATCAAACAAGCCAGTGAGGAATTCAGCAGGTACCTCCTTTGGTCTCTGCCCAGTAACCAGTTAAGCAAGGAAGCATCCACTTCCCTTGGGGAAACCTATGTGTCAGTCCCTACAGCTCCTATAAGCCTTCTGCTTGGCTGGTGCCTGGGATTCTACAGATAATGTATCTAGGAATTGTCTGCCTATAGATTCACACAGTTTAATGTATACTGTTTACTGTAAATGATAGTCTCTGGCACTAGGTAAACATTGTCATATTTCTGGGTAAACATGGAAACATAAATACATAACTCTTACAAATAAATTCTCCTTCCCACTGCAAAAGGACAAATCAACTAGACATAATTGACCAATGGAACCCAAATAGGCTGCCCTTTATCACTCCTACAATTTGCTTTGACTATTAAACCATTGGCAATAAAGTTACATGATAATAAGAACACACAGGGTATAAGATATACAAGCAGAGACTAGAAAATGTCATTACATGCAGACATTTAATTAAATAAACTGAACAATACAGTCACTATATTAACAAAAAAACGAACGTTCTGTATCTTAGGGTCAATTAGTTATTAAAAAAATAACTATAAGGTTAAATTGGCCGCGACCTCATGGATAACACACCATGCTGATCCACTTGGTTTTCATGGCAGAGATACTTGAGTGGGTTGCCAGTTCCAACTCAAGTGGACCACAGCATATAGCTACTGGTATTCCCAGGTTGTCTTCCATTCAAGTACTTGCCAGTGTGACATAGGGAATACATAACAGCAAAACTTAAAAATTTATGTAAAGCAGGTTGTGTGGGTTTAAACATGCATTTAAAATGTTTCACTCAATGACTTGGATGGGAAGAATAGTGTGTGTAAAGATGATGCTGTTTACACAGTTGCTTTATTACTTCAGGACTACACCAATTGATTACTCACAGTCCAGAAATGTACAAAATGCTATATTGAAGTGTATATGGTTTAATGCCCGTAGAGTGCAAATATTTATAATTAAAGGCTTTAATAAGCCAATTTATAGGCCACAAGAATGTGCTGAATATGTTTGAGAATAATTGTTATTATAATCACTAATAATTTAAAATGGTTAATATCAAGAAAATACAATTTGATGTTTGAGGAGGAGAAAGCAATGATACATGATACAGTGGGAACAATATTTACAGGAAAAAAATTGTCAATTTTCTTGCCCCCTGGCAAATTTTACAGCAATTTGCAGCCTGGAAGATAATTAAGTTAAACTTATATAAAGATGGTCTTTAAAACCATCAGTACTGGTGAACATACTGTATATAAAACAAGTCTGCGACGAGACTGTCCAACTATGAATAAATATTGGGATGTATACGAGACATATAATTCATCTAGGTGAGTATTGCCATGTCTGTGACAAAAAAGAAATACCAAACTACTATACATTTCGCAGATGGCGTACTTGCTGATGATGTAAACAACCCTTTAAAAGACATAGGATTTGTGGATATTAAATGAGAAATTGCTAATAAATAAGACATAGGTGACTATAAGACATAGGTGACTATATAACATTGTTTGTTTGTGGTATAAAACTATATAAGGAAGCCAAAAAGCAGTTTAAATTGGACTATTTACTATGTTGATATTTACAAATATTTTTTTACTTTTATTTACTTAATTGATGCATTCATGTTTAATTTCTGTTTATTTAAGATTGTATATGAACATTTTTTTTAAAATTAAAGCTATAAAAAACAGAACATAAGAATTATAACATTAGGCTCAACAAAATAATATTCATAGATATATAAAATATTTACAAAAGCCATATACAATATAACATTTGTTGAACTATAATGAACACAAAGATATTTTCATTTCACTTTTAATTTTAAAAAAAGCATGTATGTCCCATTTGCTTACTTTCCCCTCTTGTTATTGTTTCTGGTGTTCTAAAAATAGTATATAAATGTAGTATGTAGTTACTAAAAATAGTATATAAATCTAGTATCCAGTTCCAATTTTATTTGTAAACCCAAATCTGGTGAAAGTGCAGTAGCACTCCAAATACTCACTTTATTACGTTAATGGCCAACCAACAAGAAAGATGATCTTTATACCACTTTTGTTATTTTTTGTTTTATCGAACTGGCTTAAAAAACGGTACCACCTCCACATATGGCATCACAAGGAAATTCTCCTGGTTTAGATTTGTGAAAAATAAAGAACATTAAAATGGCAAAATAATTGTACCACAATTCCATCAAATATGCATAACCTGTATAACTTATATCCTGAAGTAAAGCTGTTAATGTGGAACATGGTAATAGTTTCACTGAACATAGACTTTGTAAAGTTTCTATATTTAAAGTATGACGATTAGCAAAACATTGCCTTTTCCATGTTCAGTCCTTACAGTTCATCTACTTCTGAAAAATCATCTTATCAACCACAGTCAACCAGTGACACAATCAACTGAGTTTTTTAGAAATACAAATTGGGAATATTACAAAGGGGAAATTGTATATATATATATATATATATATATATATATATATATATATATATATATATATATATATATATATATATATATATATATATATATATATATATATATATATATAAGCTGTTTAATACAGCGGGCATATGCTTTAAGGGAGCAATGTATAAAGTTGCTATTTTTGGATTAAAAGAGTGAGGTACATTGTATTCTCATTTGCATGTCCCCGCCTTTTAGACATGCAAATGGGCTTATTAATGTATTATTCGTTTTCTGTACTTTGTACGGTGGAGAGCTTTTCTCACTTTTGTGCTCACCATACACTAAATGATTATTGTGGAATACCCAATCCTACAAAATCTATTGCACAAACCAGAATCTACCTCATACTGATGATAGCCAAAAGCTTGAAACAGGCCTGTATATGAGTGATTCTTGGTTTGTGTAAAATCCAACCCGATGCTTTGCTTAAAAGCTGTTTAATACAGCGGGCATATGCTTTAAGGGAGCAATGTATAAAGTTGCTATTTTTGGATTAAAAGAGTGAGGTACATTGTATTCTCATTTGCATGTCCCCGCCTTTTAGACCATGCAAATGGGCTTATTAATGTATTATTCGTTTTCTATATATATATATATATATATATATATATATATATATATATATATATATATACATACATACATACATACATACATACATACATACATACATATACACACACACACACACACGAAATAGGTTTCCAGAGGAAGAAGTAGGGATAGATCAGTGAAAGGAATCAAAGATATGACTGAGATGCACACATGTCAGGATCTGCTACATCAATTAGACTTGGTAAGAACCTGGTTCAAACTGATCCAGCAGAATTGTGCGGAACTTTTACACCTCCAATAGCAGACGATGGACTAAACACCAGTACCACGTCCAGGAGCTTGCTTCCACAGATCAGGATATCAGGAACATCATATAATCCCTTAGAATTATTATTAATGCACAGAATGACACTTACACCTTGTTTATGTAAGTCCAGACACAACTGTCATACCTTTATTAATTGTCACATTTTATACAATTTTCTGACACACAGGCTGGCCAATCACAAAACAGTAAGCCCCATTCTTAGGTACATAGAAGAGGGACCAATTAACATAATAGGCTGTCCCCACTTACTGGGAAACACTGTACGCCTGAGCTTATCCTGATGATTGTATTACCAATAACCATTTGCCGTAAACCCTCAGACTGTTTATCTGCTCAAGACCCTCTTTGTTTGTTTATTTAGGTGGGGCTGATTGAGTCATCACTATATAACCACAATGTAACATAATCAAAATACATATAATTTATATGTCATTTTAGCCAAAAGTAATACAACATACATAACTATAACAATAAAACAGGGTAACTTCTTGACAGCTCAGGCCCAGGCATGACAACATGGTCCCATGGTCCAAATAGTCCAGTCAGCCCCTGGGCATGACAACATGTGGTTATCCTGAGGAATAATTATTCATAAGCCATCAAAACAACTAGTATACTTCATAGGTTGATTCACATGCCCGATCATTTAGTCCGTTTCAATTTGGTAACCGTTTTTAATTTTATAAACTTTACCAAATACAGTATGAAAATATTTTTAAACAAAACAAAGTAGAATTATGATTTTCTACTTGGACACATTTTTGTTCTCCACTATGCAAAGAACAAGGTTTAAATTGTCTCTCACAGTCACATCGAGTCCTATTGCACACTATATGCATACCACCCTATCTCTTACACGTCCAATGGGGATGCTTTTCTTCATGCACTGTAATATTTAAATATCCATGCAGACGAAGTGCTACTGGTGTTTCCAAGATCAAACATACATCACTTGGAAAACTACAAGCACACTGCAGTTTATCTTATGGACATCTTTGCCGTACATTTTCTGCCTGCTTTAGCAAAACTCTCACAGTTTTATTTGTTTCTTTGTTTGTTAATCCTTTATTTATGTTTATGTAATGAGCTACATCTGTTGGGCCTACATAAATAGAAAATAATAACTCTTGGTTGTGTCAAACAAATGGAAAAAAGCAGAGCTTACATAGACTAAATACAATTTTCTCCTTCCATCTGGAATTTAAACTTGACGGTCCACTAGATATGATTTGACTTAGACTATGAGATCTTTATATTGACACTGAAATCATCATATACACTAGGCATCATCAGCCAGAGGATGGAAAATCATGTGAAAAAATGTTTGTTTTTAATTTATGAAGAATTTTGTTGGATATTATCATTTCAAGTTATTGCTTATATAGCCCCAAAGACCTCCAACAAGAATCTACATACCGGTAAATAATATGATTTTGGTTGCAACTATCGTACCGATTCTGGTTTATCTTTACAGATTTCTATACTAACCTCTTATCATACAGAGACCTTATGTTGTGATCAAAAGCATTTGATATTAAAATTGTAGGACCTTGATTCAAATCCTGCTTATTCCCTTCTTATTTTTACATTAATATTTTGAATTTAGTTTATTATTTTAAAAACTGTACAACTCTATTTCTTATATTGATTTCCTATTTATCTTATAAAAATTAATTTTTTTTTAAAAAAGCAGAGCCATAACCAATTTTATAAACACAGCTTTCCAGTTCATTCAACATTAAGATTCTAATTAAGCAACATGTTCATTTCTGCAACTATCAAAAACAAATGAACTCTTACTATACAAGCAAGTACTTCATTTAATTTAAAATTACACCCTTTTCAAAATGCTTTTAAAAAGTAAAATTAGAGTATTTTAGAATTGTAGTTTGAAAAAAGCATTGCACAAACAAAATATTCACTGAAATATATTAATTATAAAACTACTGTATATACTCGAGTATAAGCCGACCCGAGTATAAGCCGAGAAACCTATTTTACCACAAAATACTGGGAAAAATGAGTGACTCGAGTATAAGCCGAGGGTGTGAAACGTGCTGCCCCCTGTGTCCCTTTTGTGCCTTCTGTGTCCCCTCCCTCCTCAACCCCCCCCTCATTCTAAACCCCCCATCCTCATTCTAAACTCCCCCCTTCCTCATTCTAACCCCCCCCTCCCCTCACTTACCTGCTCCGACCTCCGCTCCTTCCTGGTCTTGATGTGGCGCGCATGTGATGTCACATGCGCGCCACGTCATTAGCATATACCGGGTGCCGGTATATGCTAATGCCCCATCCTCAAACACCCGATAATCAACCTCCCTCCTCAACCTCAACCCCCCCATCCTCAACCCCCCTCCTCAGCCCCCCTCCTCCTTCTCAGCCCCCCTCCTCCTCCTCAGCCCCCCTCCTCCTCCTCAGCCCCCCTCCTCATCCTCAGGCACCCTCCTCATCCTCAGGCACCCTCCTCATCCTCAACCCCCCCATCCTCAACCCTCTTCTCAACCTCAACCCCCTCCTAAACCTCCCTCCTCAATCTCAACCCCCCCTCATTCTAAACTCCCCCCCCTCCTCATTCTAAACACCCCCCCTCCTCATTCTAAACACCCCCCCTCCCCTCACTTACCTGCTCCGGCCTCCGCTCCTTCCTGTTCTTGATGTGGCGTGCATGAGGCAGGAGCAGGTAAGGCCGGAGCAGGTAAGTGAGGGGAGAGAGGTGGGGGGGGGGGGGGGGGAAGAGACACGGGGGGTTAGAGAGACACAGGGGGGTAGAGAGACAGAGGGGTAGAGTGACACAGAGGGGTATAGAGACACAGGGGGGTAGAGAGAAACAGAGGGGTAGAGGAGAGACACATGGGGGGGTAGAGAGACACACGGGGGGGTAGAGAGACACACAGGGGGGGGATAGAGGCACACGGGGGGGGGATAGAGGCACACGGGGGGGATAGAGGCACACGGGGGGGGATAGAGGCACACGGGGGGGGATAGAGGCACACGGGGGGGGATAGAGGCACACAGGGGGGGGAATGAGGCACACAGGGGGGGAATGAGGCACACGGGGGGGGGGGGGAAATAGAGGCACACGGGGGGGATAGAGGCACACGGGGGGGGGATAGAGGCACACGGGGGGGGGATAGAGGCACACGGGGGGGGGGATAGAGGCACACGGGGGGGGGGGGGATAGAGGCACACGGGGGGGGGGATAGAGGCACACGGGGGGGGGGGGGGGGGGGCTAAGGACTCAAGTATATATAATTTTTTTAGCCTTAAAAAAAGGGCTGAAAAACTGCTTATACTCGAGTATATATGGTACTTACTTGCATGTGAACTTGTGGCTGATGATATTATTTAAAACAAAAATATTTTTTTAAATAAAAAACTGGTAGGGAAAGTAATTGAACCCAGCTCTGCAACCTCATAGCTAACTACCACAAGACTAATCATCTACATGCTTTTGATTATTAGAAAAAAGAACAATCTAATATAGAATTAATAATGGAAATGTAACACTAATTTTCCCAACCTGCATACCTGATTCTAATTGGTGCCACTGGCTGGGGAACGCATTATGTATTTTGCCACAGCAGAGCAAACATAGCCTAAAATTATCTTCAAAAGCTCATAACTCAACTAACTTAGCAGCATTGTTAAAAAGGAAAATACATTTTCCAAATGCTTTAACACACCCAATCTAAAGATGCAGAGCAAGTATAGTGACTTCAGTGTCCCTTTATTAGGAGAATAAAACAGATTAAGTGCTAGTAAACTTAAAATAAAATAGAAACATAGCTTGGAGAGAAAGATTTGTATTGCAACCAATAAACTAGTTTAATTGATTCTTAGTATAGCTTTATTCATATCTAAAGCACTCTTTAAATTCTTTACTATATCTGTCTCTACCGCTTCAAATGTAAGGCGGTTGCCAGTATCTAAAACTCTTCCTGTAAAGTAGTACTTTCTCAAATTGTTCCTGAATCTTCTACCCTCAAATTTCAGATCATGACTTTTTGTTCTAGTATGGTATAATTTTCCAAAAACACTAGCAAAGTATCTCTGTATCATCTTGTAAAACATGGTTTGTCATCGATGTGTCAGTTTGCCCACACGGAAGTGGTTAAAAAGATATTAACTGTTCTAGTAGCTTCCATGTGTTCAAAAGGAGAATATCAAAGGCGTCAGAATGCAAAAACATATATACACATGAATATTGTATACACCACGTGGACAACTACTTGATATGCCCTAAACATAGAGCACTAGAAGGTTTCTTTACTATAACGGTTTATTTATATATACAGTTGTGCCGTGACATAATTTAAAACATATTAAAAGCCATGGAAATTTGACAATATCCTTAAATCACTAATATAATTTCTAAAGCCTGTGTAATGATCTAGAAACTATTTGTACGGGTTTCCGTACAAGCCGCAGTGCGCACCACACTGCACCAGCCGCGCATGCACAAAGCTCGGCGGGAGCCGGAGGGGGGGGGGGGGGGGGGGAGAGGGGGGAAAGAGACACGGGAAAGGTGGAGTTAAAAAGACAGAGGGGGAAAGGGGCACAGGTGATAGAGGAGGGGGAAAGAGATACAGGGGGAAGGGGTAAAGAGACAGAGGGGGTAAGGGACACATGGGAGGGAGGAGGGGAAAGAAAATGAGGGGGAAAGAGACAAAGGGGAAAGAGACAGAGGGGGAGGGCTACAGGGAAGGGTGGGGGGTTGGAAGAGACACAGAGGATGGTGGGGGGAGAGAGACACAGAGGAGGGTCGGGGGAGAGAGACACAGGGGAGGGAGGGGGGAAAAAGACACGGGGAGGGGGGGGAAGACACACGGGAGGGGGGGGGGGAAGACACAGGGGAGGGGGGGGGGAAGACACAGGGGAGGGAGAGGGGGAAAGACACAGGGGAGGGAGAGGGGGAAAGACACAGGGGAGGGAGAGGGGGAAAGACACAGGGGAGGGAGAGGGGGAAAGACACAGGGGAGGGAGAGGGGGAAAGACACAGGGGAGGGAGAGGGGGAAAGACACAGGGGAGGGAGAGGGGGGGAGACATAGGGGAGGGAGAGGGGGGGAGACATAGGGGAGGGAGAGGGGGGAGACACAGGGGAGGGAGAGGGGGGAGACACAGGGGAGGGAGAGGGGGGAGACACAGGGGAGGGAGGGAGATTAAGAGACACAGGGGAGGGAGGGGGATTAAGAGACACAGGGGAGGGAGGGGGATTAAGAGACACAGGGGAGGGAGGGGGAATTAGTGGGGGGAAGAGACACATGTAATATTATACAGTCTATTAATAGTCTATTTATGAAGAGTAATTTATAAAACTGCAATAACAGTTTATGCAATGCAAGAAAAAAAAATGTTTTGGTGAGCAGTTAATGTAATAATTGAACTCTTCTAAAGGAAAGAGAATTTTATATTTTGCAATTATTTTATATTTATTTTGCAGACTTGTCTCATCATTTATACATATTAAAGATGAATACATTTGCTTTCACAATAATCAATAGAGCATAGATTAAAGAGAACCACACAGGCATCCCTCTTCCTGCGATCTCATGTGCTACAGATATGGGGACAGGAGTTCTGCTGAGAAATAGAACACTCTAAAGTTCACACACAAACATGCAATAGAAAGACAAAAACATAGACCACAGAAAATGGATTCAAACAGATAAAAAAAGGTAAATGTTTTAATTGCAATACAATGCTTCTCTATGCTATAAGTATGTGTTTTTCATAGCAGTGGAAATTTTACATGTAGTCAATACAAAAAAAAAAAAAAACACTTTCAAAGAACAAACGTGGTATATTCTATTTTTCTTATTAATGGAGAAAATGTCCAAATAAAATGGAAAACGTATCTTTGAAATCTCAGAAATACAACCGGTATCTACCATAGTAAGAAAGAAAAAAATACAATGATTAAAAACTGAAGCTACCAGAGTCAGAAATTAATAATACATAATTACATAAAGAACACAATGTTCTTTTATTTCTAGGAACATACACAAACAAGACTATCCAGCACATAATTATTTGTACCAGATGATTAAGGAATTAGGTGGGACCTTTACACTTAAGCATTTAAAATCCCCTACCACTTTTATTTGTGGAACATGCATTGACACGATTGTTCCAAAACAATATATTAAGTAAAAGTGACAGGAAGTGCAGGGGAGTTATTAAGGGCTAACATTCCTGAGAAAAACATCCTCTTCACCTATCTAATGTCACTATAGATTTACTACTAGGTGTGTGCAAAACATGCTGTGCATTTTTGCTTGTTCTACTATTCTTTCAAATTAATGTGCACCTAAAGTGATTGTCAATCAAACGAGAGTGAAAGACCTGGTGATAATTTCTATTTTACAATAATGAAAAGTGTGTGCTCCAGTTTGTAAATAACCTTATACATTAAGTCTCGAGAAGACAGAAAGCACAACCTCATTTACACTTAAAAAGCTTCCATGACCGCAATGTTGCACACCATTAATAGATGCATTTTTGAAACAAATACCACTTACCATCAATACAGAAGAAAAAAACATAGTACTCAAAAGTATACCGTCTACACAAACACACACATATATATATATATATATATATATATATATATATATATATATATATATATATATATATATATATATATATATATAAAAACAACCATTTAGTGTATGGTGAGCAAAAGAGCAAGAGAAGCCCTCCACCGTACAGAAACAAATAATACATTTTTAAGCACATCTGCAAGTCTAAAAATAAGTTTTAACAACTTATCTGGAGCGGTTAATAAGTTGTTAAAACTTTTTTAGACTTGCAGATGTGCTAAAAATGTATTATTTGTATATATATATATATATATATATATATATATATATATATATATATATATATATACACACACACATACACACACATGCATATATATATATATATATATATATATATATATATATATATACACATATACACACACACACACACACATACACATATACATATACCACACACACACACAGTGGAAACTCTAAATTCGTCATAAATCCGTTCCTGAGGGATGGACGGTTTCTGATTCGGATGAAAATATAATCCATTTTTATTAACTAAAATTGGAATAATACGTCCCCAGCCCCAAATCTGATAGATAATTAAATAAGATCATTCACTATTGCTCAATTTAGCAAAGAGTCAGATCAATGTTGTTGGCTTTTGACGGTTTTCTAAAGTTTTGTAACTGGTTTTTGGATGAATATAGGAGTATTTTAGCCTAAAAAACATGTTTAATAAAGGATTTGATGAGTACAAACACCACAACATCATATTGTGGACACAGGAGTACAGTAAATAACTAGTACATGTGGACTATTCTGAGCAGAGAATACGTCTTAACTTATTATTAGACATTCAAATGTGCACACAAATGTACTATTTACATCTTTCTCATATATATATATATATATATATATATATATATATATATATATATATATATAAATATATATATATATAAATAATAAGAGTTTTGCAGTATATAGTGATACCTTTTTTATTGGACACACATAATCATAAATAAATGACAAGCTTTCGAGAGTGTTGACCTCCCTTTATCAAGTCTGAAGCAGACTTGATAAAGGGAGGTCAACACTCTCGAAAGCTTGTCATTTATTTATGATTATGTGTGTCCAATAAAAAAGGTATCACTATATACTGCAAAACTCTTATTATTTATATATATATATATATATACACACACACACACACACACATATCTAATATACACACACATATATACACACAGCTAACTACAGCTATTCAGTCATTGTTCTTCAACATACTATACTATTTTAGAAGTATAATGTAGCTCTATAAATATAGTTTCTCAGCATTTTATTTATTTTATATACTTTGTCTAGCCCTGCCCTCATTATTAGCAATATAACATGAAATTTCTGATCTATATCTTTCAACAAAACCGTAAAATGCGTATAATACAAGTAAATCCTGGAAGACAATCTGATACGATAAGAAGACTTGACTTCCATGAAAAGTCTATGCTAAATTGTTCTTCTCTAGCCCACCAGGGGAGCTGTGACTCATGCCATGTGCAAAGCGCACACACGGTATAGCTCTGCAGATGATGTCTCGCTTGCTGCTTTGCAGGTCAGCATTACGTACTCCTTAACAGTGCATTCTCAATGACAATAAATAACTGTAACTAACTACACCCTAGAAATGTACAGATGTGAATGATAGACAAATGTTTTAGCAGCAATGGTAGGTTTCCACTTTGCAGTTTGTTTGGTGCCCGTCATGTTGACAGTGAATTGAATACAAACTTATACAGATTGTCATGAGAAGTAAAGCTAGGATATAAAAAAAGTACATTCACCTGCATTACTAAGTATAAGCTTGGAAGCCAAACGTATGAAAGCATTCTTAAGAGTCAATTATCATCATCAAATAACTTTAAAGACAGCTCCTTGAACATATATAGGACTGTCTGTAACAACACAAATTTATGGTTAAAAAAAAGGGTGGGGGATACTTCTGTTGGTTTTTAACATTTATCAAATACATGGAAACTAACCAGTCATCAACACATAACATGAAGATATTAATATAACAATACATGAATATATTAATATAATAATAAATTTGAGACTAGGTAAAAGTATTAAAAAAATTAAAACAAACAAATAATATATATATATAAGGTTGATATAAATTAAAACTATCACTAACGTGCCCTGTGATTCAAATAAAACCAAAGACTAGAAATACCTGCAACACTAAAAATATTTTGATCACATACCAATGGATCTTCTTAACTGTGTAGCTTCAAAATAAACTATAGTACCTAGTACCAAGCTTTCAAGCTCAAAACAAAAAGTCCATTTTTTATACTTAAAAAGAGCGCCCCATGTGTCAATTTGCAATAAGTATTTGTCTAATAAAATATACACTATACACCACCACTGCAAAATTCGTATTTTTCACCTCTACCACTTGACTTGCATTGCTACTCCAATCCTCATGTGGCAACGCATGTGAATAATTACAAAATATTATCATTTTTCCCATTAAGATCTAAACTGCACCAAGGTGTATGCTGGGCCACCCTGCTGACAGAAGTCAATAGATACTCTCCTCATTTATTATTTATTCATTTTGATAATACCAGAAGATGCAGCATGAAGAGTTTTGGTGATTGCAACACAAAATCACTAAAACAGAGCATTGTCATGTAGAAAGAAGCATGTTCATAATAGTAAGGGATTTAAATTTCATGTTAAATCTGACTAGTGTTTAGGGAAAAGTTAATACAAACAAATACTCAGCTTTATTTTTTTATTTTTTTTAAGTGCTTCATCAAAATAAAAGATATATGGTATTTACATTCACAACAGTAATGCAGAAATTCAGAAGACTTAAATATAGAAAAAAAATGTGATGCTAAACTTTATAAACAAGCAGTGTCATTATACCATATAAAATAAAACAAATGAAAATAAAAACAGCAATATTATAAAAATAACTTATTTTAATTAATATATTTTTATATAATGAAATACTACATGGAACAAGTTTCTAAAAATCTGACTGTGTAGTTTCTTTGTCCACTTTTTTCTCTTTTCACATGATTGAATGCTAGATATCATGTTTTTACAATAATCACTGTGCAGGTGCTAAGTGCCACAAGTAATTTCCTATAGGAAACTGAAGGTTTCTTAAGTGTGTTGAAAAAGGCAAGAGAAGCATATTTACATGTGTACCACTTATCAATACATGCAAGGATATGCACTAGTATTGACTAATAATTATTTTGGAACTATATTTTGTTTCACCTCTAGCTGAAAGTGCATAATAGAAATGGGTAACTGATGCATAATACAAATTATTCCAATTTATGGGCATGTGCCTTGTGGCGTCAATTTACAAATATAATGCACACCTATACATGACAAACAATTAACATCTACACATGGTGAAACTGATAAAATTGTGATTTTTTTTTTTTTTGCATAGTGTTGAAAATAATTATGTTGATTTTGCTATGTTTATCTATTTAAGCATATTACCTATCTAAATGTAGCTGTTCAATACTAATTTCTGATATATTAGATTCTTTAAATTGCTCGGTGACATACCAAATTCTTTAAATGAGAGATAACAATCAAATTGTACTTTGGTTGCAAACTTGCTCACCCAAGAACCTAAAATCTTAAAATGGAGCACATTTACTCTATATGTATTTAAATCTGCTCTTTTTGACTCAAAAAGTCTGTGTACAATAAGAATGGAAAAATTGGCATTTTTTGTTGAGAACCACTGATTGTGGCAATTTGTCATCAGATTTACTTATACTGCATAACTGATATTAACAGATCAGACATAAAATTACCAGTACTTTCTATATGCTTTGAGGAAAAGGAAGAAGCTCTAAGTGAAGATTCAAGAAGGCTGTGTGGGGTCACGCATGGTGGCATCTCAAACTGAAGCAAGAAAGGGGGAAGGGCAATATGGATTCAGTTTAATTTTAGCTACTGCTATACTGATTGCTGCCTTTGTTGCTACCTATTTTCAACCAATCAAATGCCAATTAACCATTAAATGTATATTTTAATATTATAAAAAAAGTAAGCTGCTAAATTTTAATTAAACTATTTTAACTGTATTGGTTTTATTTCTCAATCCTATACAAACTATTATGTAATTAGAAATGAAAATGCCCTATTATTATCTTATTATAATTATTATCTTTTATTTGCATCGCGCCAACATATTCCGTAGCGCTGTACAGGGGATAAGAACAAGGGAAATACACGTTTAACAAAATTCAAAAGTTGAAGAGCCCTAAGCACCACAGTATAAAGTTTTCATAATATTTGTTCTTTTCATCCTCTACATTTTGCAAATGGAATTAGAAAATTCGTAAAAATGAATGATTGCTATACTTAATATGAGAAAAACAGTTTAGATGGGTGGTTTTAAATTCACATAAAACATAAAACAAGGCAAAAGAAAATGAGGAAGATCATTAACAAATTCTTTGTAACTTTGAATATCAGAAAACAGTTTTTTTATATACTATTGAATCTTAAAAACAATAAAAAGTAGGCATTTAAAAACAGATTATCAAAGCACAATAAAGTCATCTTAAAAAAAACATATATTCCTCCAGAATTACTAAAGTAAGGGTGTGGTGACTGTTTCCTATGGTGACATTTGGCAGATCAGCCTCAGTAATGAACTTTGCAGCCATTGAACACACCCCTAACATATTTGGAAATAGGCAATACATTTATACCTCAAACATATACAGTATATCCAATCTAGTGAGTTAAGCCATTTAAACTGCACTTTCAGGACTGGAGAAAGATTTTTTTACATTTATTTTATTTAATTTATATTATTTTTAAGTTGACAAATACAACTTTGAAAAATATAAACAAGAAAAAAAGAAATAAAAGAAACCATTAAAAGTAAATTACAATGTTTTGAATTGTAAAAACTATTTTTCAAAGATAATTGGTAGCGAAAATGTCTAAAACCTATTCTTAAAACAAACAAAAAAACAAAAACAATGACCGAAATTTCCTAAAATTAAAAATGTTATCACATTTTTCATTCACATTATGTAAAAAAAAAAAAAAAACACATTTTTGCATTCAAAAATATTAAATATGAAATATTTTTTGGAATTTAAATATATATATATCTATATATATATATATATATATATATATATATATATATATATATATATATATACATACATACATACATACATATATACACACACTTTTTTTTTTAGATGAGAACATATATCTGTAGTACGGAGGTAAAAAAACACCTACGTACATTGTATTTTGAAGGTTCACACACAAATGTTAATACATGAAAAACAAGAATGAAAGCAAATATTGTCCAATTTAAATATTTTTGTATATTCTATAGTTTTTAGGACATTAAAATCAACACTTACATTCCAGTTTCAAAAAAGTAATCCACTCATGTGACATCCATTTTTAACAGTATAATCCATGCCCTTTTAATACAATTACTTTAGTTTTATTTAATTATATATCAGAAAAACAGGAGTACTGCAGATCGCAATTTAATACATTTTCAGTTTTAAAGAAGTTAATTAGGTATTTTTTTAACAAAATCTTTATTCTCATATTCTAAAAGAAAAAAAAATCACATGCTTTTTAAAATAATCTAATGAACACAAAGTTCTACTCATTCTACTAAACTACTTCTCATCCCCAATAAATTATTTGTTGATTTACTAGGTCAGCATGATAACCAATATTAAAATAGCATCACAAATACTTCTGTTTACCTGCACACGTTGGTAAATCCATAGGAGCTCTAGACCACATATGGTTCAGAAGCTAAATTGAATAGAACAGATGTTTTTTAATTTTGTAACATATTTTCTTCACTGGGATTTAAGTGTTAAAACAAATGGACCAATATTTTGTAAACTGAACTACACACATTTCGAAAATGTTCAATTGCTTTTTTAGTCTATAAAAGCATCCATAATTAAATATTGTAAAAATCTAGTAATGATGCAGGGAGGGATGACTGAATCCTGTAGTAAAAAAAAAGCATTATGATGCTTGCACAGTACCTTGCTCTCTACTGAGAGATTTTCATCACAGACTACAGGAGACTTGCTTTTCTAAGGGATCTGTTTATATGCCTAGCTCAATACAGTCATGTTTTCAGAATAATAAATATGTAAATTGACCCAAAAAAGGAACTTCTCTACCTGGGCAGTCTTTTTTTTTTTTTTTTTTAACAGAATTGAGCTAGTTATCTTTTGCTGTACATTACTAATTCAGTTTTTCAATAAATACAATTTTATAACATAAGTATTATTTCTCCTTTACAAACTATTTTCAATTCAAGTTTAATTTTATGTTTAATTTTATGTTTAATTTATATATAAATACATGGAACAAATTACCTAGTTATTAAGGATCATGATTAATATAAATCCTGAATTAGGAATTAATTTACTACAGATCTATAAATATCTTCTACTATTGTATATGTAGGAGTTAAAAAAAGAACGATTTAGGTATCAATCTTGTTTAAGAGCCAATTGTAATCCCCTGGAGTCTGGTTTTTACAATAGCTTGCACCTTTCAAACCACACAAAGCAAAGGAAAGCAAAATTCCTAAGCAGAAGGGGAGCCTTGGAATGGTTCATTTACTTTGCCTTGTTCCAAGACCTTGTATGACCTTGATCTAGTCTTAGAGACAATGGGGCAATATTTTAGGTGGGTATATTAAAAGTGTATCATTGCTTAAAAGCAAAACACAATATGTTCTGGAGATAACCAGTTAAAATAGAGTATTTTATGGGAAGTAAGGAAACTGATATTTTGAATATAAAAGTCAACATTTTTTTATTTTCTCAAAAAAGGTGCATATTGCCAATTTTTACTTCAACAAAACATAAAAATTACCATAATTGTCCTTTAATTATAACTTTTTACCTAGGAAGGTTTAAATTATTGCTTTTACTTAAAAGGTTGACTCCAGTTCACAGATCCAGTTCTACAATAAACCAAATCTTACTCTATGTTCTAACACTAACTCTACTACTCAAGCAAGTAATATTACATTATTTTGTTTTTTTCTTTTTTATTCCGGATTAATGTGAAGTACTTTTACTTCAAAATCCTATATAAATCATCATCAATTAGTAATGATAAGAAAATATAAAGTAAGAAAAAAAAATCAGATTATTTTTACACAATAAAGTAAAATTTTCTGGCATCCTATTATATAAACAATACAGTGAGATTAGTATGTGATTGTATACAAGATATTTTTTGCTCAAAAACATTGCACAATATCTTCTGACAACATTCTTCCCAGACTAATGAAATTGCCAATTCGTTTGACATGGTGAAAAATCACACATTTAGCCACAATTTTGCCAGTGGCAAATCATTTAAATATATCCAAAAAGAGAATTATCAGTTTTATTCTTCTTAGCAATTTAAGATACATTGACAGGATTTTAATTTGATAATGGAGATACTGTATTTATTTATTTTTTACTTTCTTAAAATAGAGTTTATTAACTATTTGAAATTATTCTTTACTGGGCGCTCTACTAAGGTTAAATAATTGAACTTTTAATCCCCCTTCAATCTGCATTTGCATCAATTTTAAGACTCTTGTGTCAAGGCATTGCACCAGCCGAGTTACACAGCTCTATTCTATGGAGAATTTACTCTCACTAGATGGATTTTCTGTAACGGACAACTCTAAATCAGAATATGTCAGATGTCCCCTCCCTCCCCATGGTGCTGTAATGATGAAAATTACAAAATATGTTTATATAATGTTTTTTTAAATGCATGCTAAGCAAATATAAAAGTTCTATGTCAATTTAATACATCAAGAAATTTCAGTGACATCCTACAAGTTGATGCTATGAAAGTGTTACTTGCCTTATGCCAACAATATTGAAAACTCAACAATGGCCAATAGACTGTAAAAGATCAGTCTATATACCAATCACAAAAAAGGCAGTGCCAAAGAGTGCTCCAATTATCAAACAACTGCACTCATTTAACATGCATGCAAGGTAATGTTTATGATCTTACAAACTCTGCTCCGAAAATATATGGACCAGGACATACCAGATGTGTAAGCTGGGTTTCACAGAGGCAGGGCACACAAGATCAAATTGACAATGTCTGCTGGATAATAGAGAAAACAAGAGAGTTCCAGAAAAACATTTACTTCTACTTCATAAACTATTCTAAAGCCTTTGACTTTGTGGATCACAACAATAAGTGGCAAGTTCTTAAGGAGATGGGAGTAAAAGATCATCTCATTCGCCTCCTGAGGAACCTGTATGTGGACCAAGAAGCCACGGTCAGAATCGAAAATGGGACAACAAAATGGTTCAAGATTGGAAAAGATGAGCGACAAGGTTGTATATTGTTACCTTTTTTATTCAACTTATAAGCGTACATAGTATGTAAGGCTGGACTGGAAAAAATGCAAAAACGCAATAGATATTGTTGGAAGAAATATAAACAGCCTCATTTACGCAATCTCAGTGCAGGCAAATAGAGAAAGAAGTTTAGGGAATGACTGGGAAGTTTAGGGAATTGTTACTGCAGCCATGACATTAAAAAAATGTTAACTTTCTTCCCCAAAAGCAAAGTCTGTATAAGCTATTATTACGTAAAGATATATCACAATCAACAAAAGTCTGAATATTTAAAACTATGGTATTCAGAGTAGTAACATACGGATGTGAGAGCTGGACTATCAAGAAGGCGGAGTGCCTTTGAATTGTGGTGTTGGAGAAAACTGCTTAGAGTTCCTTGGACTGCAAGAAGGCCCAATCAATCTATTCTACATACTATCAAGCCAAACATTTCACTGGAAGGTATGATCATATTATTTTGGTTATATCATCAGAAGACATGATTTCCTAGAGAAGACTCAGAACCTGGGAAAGGTTAAAGGCATACAAAGAAGGGGACATCAGAGGCGGAGATAGATGGATCAGGTAATTGAAGCAATGAGTATGAGCTTGATGAAGTGCAGAGAGGCCTTGGCTTACATGTGTCTAGCGTGGTGCCATCCATATGGGCACAGAGTCAGACAAGGTTGAACAACAATTATGTATGTATGTATGTATATATGTACACACACAGTTAAATACAGTATATTTGCGTGCCTGCCATTAAGTTTAAGAAACTGTGTGCATACCACTATGCCAATTCCAAAACTAAAACAATGCATAGAGATTTTAGAACTGGATGTTTTCTACTTAAGGTTCAGATTCTTTAGTGCCTAAATCAGAGGCACATATTCTACATGAACACATAGCTCTTCAAAGCAACATACTGTCAAAACCATATCTAGCTTCCTTCCTTCGTGGGGCTTTGCAAGCAGGAGTACCACATGCACCTTCCAACACCCTGCTCTGGCTGTTTGCACTGGACACAAGCCCTGTGTTTCCCCTCAGGTTGAGGGACATACCCTTGGAATGCGTTCGTGGCATGCCGAGGAAGAGCTTGTATTCTCTTGCGCACTATACAGTGCACAAGAGGCCCCGGTGGAGGGAACTTTATTCTACTTTAGTTCCATGACCCACCGGAGACTTGAGTTGGAGAGTGGCAAGGGAGAGTCCGTGTATCATATTTATTTTAGTTGCGCCAGACTGCAGCCCCTCTTGTCACTCTTGAGGGGCCTCCTCCTGCAGTTCTGGCTTTCTCCTCGCACCTTTTTATTTTTGGGCGCCCAGTGTCCCGGGGCAATATGGCCAGGGACCTCCTGTCAACCTGCTCCTGGCATTAGCCAAGCTGGCTATATATAAGTCCTGTAATTTCGAGTTTGTCGGTCCCGATATGTTAAAAATTACAGGTTTGCGCATGCGCAATAGCATGACCGGCAAACTTGCAATTCCGACAACTATGCACATGCGAGTTGAGCACTGTGCTGCGTGAGTTGCGCATGCGCAATGTGCAGGAGTTGCACATGCGCCTTGCATTGGGGGTTGCGCATGCACAATGACCTGCGCTGCATGAGCCGTGTATGGGCATTGACCTTGCGGCGCAACAAGAGAGGGCGAGGGGGAAAGGGAGACACAGGAGAGAAGGAAAGGAGACAGGAGAGGCAGAGGGGGAAAAGGAGAGGGAGAGGGGGAAAGGAGGCACATGAGAGAAGGAGAGGAGACAGGGGAGGCGGAAAGAGACACAGGGGAGGGAGAGGGGGTGGGAGAGACACACAGGGGAGGGAGAGGGGGGAAAGACACACAGGGGAGGGAGAGGGAAGAAAGACACACAGGGGAGGGAGAGGGGGGAAAGACACACAGGGGAGGGAGAGGGGGGAAAGACACACAGGGGAGGGAGAGGGGGGAAAGACACACAGGGGAGGGAGAGGGGGGAAAGACACAAGGGAGGGAGAGGGGAGGAAAGACACAGGGGAGGGAGAGGGGGGGAAAGACACAGGGGAGGGAGAGGGGGGGAAAGACACAGGGGAGGGAGAGGGGGGAAAGACACAGGGGAGTGAGAGGGGAAAGAGACACAGAAGAGGGAGAGATGGTAGGGAGAGGGGGAAAGAGACACAGGGGAGGGATAGGGGGAGAGAGAGGGGGTAAAGAGATGGGAGGGAGAGGGGGACACAGGGGTGGATGGAAGAGACACAGGGGAGAGGGTGGAAGAGACACAGGGGAGGGGGGAAGAGACACAGGGGAGGGGGGAAGAGACACAGGGGAGGGTTTGGAAGAGACACAGGGAAGGGGGGAAGAGACACAGGGAAGGGGGGAAGAGACACAGGGAAGGGGGGGAAGAGACACAGGGGAGGGGGGGAAGAGACACAGGGGATGGTGGTGAAGACATGGGAGGGAGAGGGGGAAGAAACACAAGGGAGGGAGAGGGGGGGGGGAGAGACACAGAGGAGGGAGAGGGAGAAAAGAGATGGGAGGGAGGAGGGAGGGAGAAACACAGGGGAGGGAGAGGGGGGGAGAGACACAGGGGAGGGGGAGATACAGAAGATGGGGCAAAAGATACAGAGGAGGGAGATAAGGGGAGAGACACAGGGGATGGAGATAAGGGGAGAGACACAGGGGATGGAGATAAGGGGAGAGACACAGGGAAGGGAGAGAAGGGGAGAGACACAGGGGAGGGAGATAAGGGGAGAGACACAGGGGAGGGAGATAAGGGGAGAGACACAGGGGAGGGAGATAAGGGTAAAGACACAGGGGAGGGAGAGGGGGACACAAGTTATCAAACTATATCATGCTGTCATTTTTGACGGGCATGTCGCTAGTATACTAGAAGGACAATAGTGCAACTCAAAAGTAGTGTTTACGAATATGATGGAAACAACAGATCCACAATCTGGAGATGATGACAAATCTTTATTCAGTTATATGTTGAATAATTGTAATATTATATGTTGAGTAATAGTAAATCCTAGGAGTCTGTAGCTCCCAGAATTTGTTAAGCCCTGAAGTAAGAGACTTATGATATTGTCTAAATCTTTAATTTTCTTACTAAATTAAGAAAATCCAGGGGGATGTAGTTAACCATTTGTCTTCAGCTTCCTTTTCTACTTATCTACAAAAGCCCACAAACAGAAGATTTCTAATTTTAAATATTACTACAACTTCGCATACAAACCTGTGTGTCTTATACCCAATATGTTATTTTTTTTTATTATTCTACTCTTTCTTGCTTATAGCCCCCTATTAGTAGGGTTGGAAACATCCTGCTATCCAGGCAGACTGAAAATGTTGGTTTTGGGATACATACATAGTATATTCATATACCTACTTCCCCATATTTTCCTAAATATTTTATCTAGCACCAAATTTTAATTTTCTGTGTTGCAGCTGTGCCTATTCGTGTCATTCGTCATTTCTGTAATTTGTGAAGACCCAAAGATCCCTGGAGGATATGGCTATGAAAGTACTTGGTTATAGGGCAGGAAGTATCTATGTTTTTAATATTAAGGAAATGTAGTGTCATGAAAAATGGATCTAGCATACATTAATAGATTTCCTTTTCAAGCTGTGCCACTCAAAATATTAATCCATTGGGGATTTTTGTGGTTGTCAAAGAGTATAGCTGTATTGGAGATGTTTATCATGCACACTGAATACATACTCATGATTTTAACAGGGTCTAGATAAATAGTAGTCCTATTTATTTTCAAGGGCACGTTAGATCATTACTCCCCTCCCCCTTTCCTAAATCAATATTTTAATTTGCCGAAAAGATCCATAAAAACACAGGAGAAATATACTCTGAAGTCTAAAGGTGTTGATGGATCAATATGAAAGGGAATCACTACCCATATATGGCTTATGTCATTTATTTAAAAAATATATAATAACATTGAAATACTACACTATTGTTTATTTCAGTGTTCCATGGAATTGTGTTAATATTCTAAAAACCAAACCAAATTATTTTGTATTATAATGACTCCTGTTTTCTGTGTAAAATGTTGTCACTTTATAAATAAAGATTAATAATAATTACACTAACTACTCCTTAGCAAAATATATCTTGCCACAAGTACAAATCATTTCAAAAGCAGAAATAAGAAACCTAAGGGGATTACTCAAACAGCACATTTTAATTACAAGTGTCATCAAGCACCGCCAGATTTTAAATCTTTTAGGCTAATGCATAAAAAAACATTACTGTTCAAGAAGTACTGTAAAAGAGAAAACTACTGCAAGTGGGGGGGGGGGCGGGGGAAAAAAAGAGTAATATGCCAATTTTAGAAGAAGAGAACTGTGTGATATGAAATCCGGTCATGTTTTCTCAACCCAGAGAAATATATTGGAGCCGCAAGGGAACCCGTTAAAGAAACCATGATGACAGCCACTGCTCTAAATCACATTATAATTATTTTTACAAATCAAATTTATGTTCACTATATTTGCAGTAAGCCCCTCTTAAGTAATTTATTTGGCAAAAAAACATTACAAAGGAAAAAAAATAAAATCTAGTTTAATTTATTACCTATTGTATGCTATTATTATTTACTGATGTCTGTCATTAACAATCTTCATTTAGCTGCTTTCTCAGCAGGGAGGTGCTCTGCAGAAAGAGCAGAGCAGGCTGTAAATATGGGACTACAGTGGTCTTTCAAAAAGGACCACAGATGCAGCAAGTTCTTCTGAACTACATTTCATCGGCAAATACTTTTAAGAATGTAAAAAATAAAGCCTATAATTTATTGACTGTAATATATAATTATGTTGTACTGTACAGAACTTTTGTAGTATTGTTTGCCTTTTTTAGCTTAAGGTTCTACTGCAGGTGCTTGCACTAAGGAGTGCATAAAAATACAAGCCTTCCACTGTAGCAAGGAGCACACAGAGAGTCCATCTAAACTTTGTATTTAATAGTGATAAAACTGTTCTCATGTGCACTTTAATACAAGACGCTCATGTCTTGTGTTTTATACAGGAAGCATCCTACATCGGTAGGCTTCGGTCAGAGAATATGACAAAGATCCTGATTAAAATAATTGTCCTATACATACAGTGATTTTCTTGTATCTCTCGCTCTATTTGTACTCTCAAAAATTAGAAAAAGTGACCAAGAAACATCCATTTAAAAAAAAATGCCATTGCAAAGCTGTGTTAAATAAATCACCATCTTGTTTTGTCGAATACCATTTTGCAAAAAATGCAATTTACCGTTATTATATATTATATGTAGATTATATTATAGTTATTATACCTCAAATATATTGTCAGGAGTCAGAGATACATAGAATATATTTTGTTAATACATCTGTGGGTCTCCCACTCTCTCTATATATAAAAAAAAAATTATATATATATATATATATATATATATATATATATATATATATATATATATTAGATAGATAGATATATATAGAGAGAAAAGGGATAAGAGGTAAGAGAAAGGGGAGAAGAGGTGAGAGAAAGAGGAGAAGATGTGTGAGAGAGAGAGAGAGAGAGAGAGAGAGAGAGAGAGAGAGAGAGAGAGAGAGAGAGAGAGAGAGAGAAAGAAAGAGAGAGAGAGAGAGAAAGAGAGAAAGAAAGAGAGAGAGAGAGCGAGCGACACATAGTTGTTAGGGTCCAGTAATGTAGACAATCCTATATTGCAGTATAAAAGGATACCGAATATATGAATAATAATTAATAAATAAATATATATATATATATATATATATAAATATATATATATAAACAAATAAATAAAAAAGTTATCCTTTTATACTGCAATACTCTAATTATATATATACATTATATATATATATATATATATATATATATATATATATATATAATGTCACAAAAAATAATTAAAGACAGAGAAGTTCTAAGAAATTAAACAGATCAGTAATTATGTGGCCTAAGTGGAGACAGTAAGCTTATGATGTAACGCAACTTCACTATTTTAGATTGATATTACAAAAAATGTATAATGTGGTTAGGCACTATATTATTGCATGCTGAGGAAGCATCATTCTAAAAAGATTATTCTTTAATCACAAATAAGATCCTGATCATCAGAAACATTTCTGAATATGAAAGATTATTTTGTTGTAGATACAATAAAATCCATGAAGTGTAATTTCTGCACAACCATACATTGTAGATACCTAGAAATGCCCTGCAGTAAAACAGATTTCTTTTAGTTAAGTTAGTCACCTTGAAACTAAAACAGCCCACAATAACTTTGTTAAGCTCCTACACAAGGTTCAAAACAAGCACATTTTTGGTCTTTGAAGTCTTGCACCCTAAATATGCAAGCTAATTTTTCCATTTCACTTCCCATTCCAGCTTTTAAACTGCCTTAATCTCCTGCTCTCGGATGTTGACTTTACAAGAACAAAGGTCAGAGGTTATAGGAGACAGACCTCAAAAGATTGTGCCTATCAACTCATGCCTGCGTGAATTCTGTATGATAATAAAATAGATATTACTTACGCCAATTGTGTTGTAATTTACAACATGCAAATAACTACCAAAATAAAAACAGATTTTTTTACAAACATGATTGATATAGTAAAAATAATTCTATGAATGTCTTGAATTACAGATTACTACAATTATAAGCTCAAGTTCAAAACAGGAATACTTTAAAATAAAAAAAAATGATAATGTACAATAAATAATATGGCAAAACTTAAAGTTCAAAATATGTACTTCATGGAAAATCTTTTCATATTTAATTATAGTCAAAGCAATAAAAAAAAAGCTCCAGCTTCTAGTAAAACAAACTTAGTTCGATAAGAAAGTAACCTTTATAAAAACATGTTAAGAAAATAAAAAAAAAGTGTGAAATCTGAAAATGATTAAGAATTAATCTCCAGAAGATCTACTGGAATTAAGAAAACAAGGTATGCGGTTTAATCATGTGAATGGGCTCATTAGCCGTACAAAAGCAAAACCACAATTTTTGTGATTTCTGGTGATTACCCAGCTTTTAAAACATTATTATTGCTTATACTAATAAGCCATTTAAATAAGTAAACAATGAAAACTAATAAGGGAACATTAAAATCTCTCACAAAACACATTTTTTTTGAGTAAATGTGTTCTCTTCTGCCAAAAGTAATATGTAAAAAAAAAAAAAAAAAAAAAAAAATATATATATATATATATATATATATATATATATATATATATATATATATATATATATATATATATATATAAAGAGTTCCTAGATATTGACTTTTGGCTTCTAAATATACATCTGTTCATCACTTAGACTTATCTCAATGTTAAAATAGCCTACATGTTTTTATTACACTGGAGAGGTTAGTACCAACATCAACAGGACTGGAGCCTCCACTTATATTTTTTTCACCTTTGGAGTGAGCCACCGTAATTGTTTCTACCCATCCTGGAAAACCTCCCATTAATTTGCATGCTGTTGTCAGAGCAACAACTGTAAAACAGATGTGTGATCCTTACTAAAAGAGAGTGCCATATGACTTGAAGCTTTGATTCTGCCCACAGAGACAATGCCATGGATGCACTCATAACCCGCATGGCTCACATGTACATGCACTAGTATTTTGATTTGACTACAATCCGGTTGACACTTTTTAAAATTAAAACATAGATCACGCATTTCAAAGTAAAAACAAAAATACAAAAACAGTGGGTCATTTAGATCATTCACATAATAGATTCCTTTTTTATGCACAATGACAAGATGTGCTATAATAATGCACAGTATGTGCAAATATCACTGAATTAAGTTATTTATAGTCACTTATCTTGTTACTCTTATGTTTTGTTTCTTCTGTAATACATATAGACCACTCTTATTAATTTTGAAGAAATTAAGGGAGAGCAACATCTGAGAGATGATTATTCAAAACTTAATCTGAAGAAGCGAAAACTCATAAAAGTAGCGATAGAGGTTATGTCCAATAACATGTGAAATGTCAATCACAAAGCATAATGTATTCACTGAAATTTATATCAACTGCTGAAACCCCAAATGAGAGATATAGACCCATTGTCTAAATGTATATCACTATGAAAATGTTAAATCCACAGTACATCATTAATATGATAAATTCCTAGTTCCATGCTGTGGTGTATGACATGATTGAATCTTTATGAAGCACTAGACAAAAAAAAATCTAAAATATTAACAGGGCATATGTAAAAAAAAAAAAAAAAAAACACACAGAAAAGATGGAAATAAAAAGTAACTAGTGAAGACATTGTGTAATGTTATTTAAAAATCGGCAGGTGATCCAATTTAAATAAGTGCTCACCTTTAAAAAAATGTAATTAAAAATTAAACCATAAATCTTAATAGTAGCTGAAACCAAATTCACTAAAGATGTTCCATTCACTATTGAAATGACGGGACATTCCACAAATGCCAACGCTTTCATTTTCTGTGTTTGAGGTGGAGTATATGCCACACTAAGACAATGTGCTGGAAGAACAACAGGACGATTTACATGGAATGTGAAAATAAGGCTTTCAGTTATTTGTGTAGAGCATATGCCAAGCGCTCATGTCTATGAGCCTTAGCAGAATCAATGGATGTTGTGCCATTATGGGTTCTCTGCACATGTTTTTTGTATTTTTGTTACTATACAACAAAAGCTTTATAAAGGAACTGGTTTTAGAAAGCTAAGTGAGAAAGTAAAGAGAAAGTTACATCGGCTTATCAAACCTTGAAAATAGAAAAAAAAAAAGAAAATTGGATTTTCAATAAATTCAAATTATAGGTTTCAACAATCAGCTTCCTCTGTACAACATACTTTTCAACGTAAATCATTAACGATCAAAAAGACAAATGATAAAATATATTAATTTATGTGCAGGTGGAGAAATGTGTGTATGTGAATACATAGTTATGTTTAAGTAGGATTACTATATGTATGTGTGTGTAATTATTTATATATATATATATATATATATATATATATATATATACACACACACACATATAAACACACACGTATGCACGCGCACGGCAGTATTCAAATAAGATAGATTAAACTAATGATTTCAGATACAGTCTATATGTGTTGTAATAGATTGTGAATGCCATTATTTACATATGAATTATATAAATAGTCACACAATTAAATACTAGATACCCGTCATGCAGAATATTTTCTTTATGGAAATAATCTATTGTGCTATGGTTTACATTGATCAGCTAAGAAGGGGTTAAGTTGAAAACTCATTATGTCTTGAATGAATGGTGCTATCTACACCCTCCCCCATCAGGCATCACAGGCTTTCTACTTGAAAGATGGTATAAAAGGCCACATGGAGTAGTGTGGGGGAGGAAGATCATCAGAACATTTTATTATGGCTGCAAGAGTCACATAGTAAATCACACATGGCCAGGGATAAATGATGGACACCCCAAATGCATCTACCACATCAAAATACACTATTTCAAAATTGCATTCGTGATTGCATATATTTAGACCAATGCAAATAAATGTTAGCACAACCAATAAAATAAAGAAGGGCAAAAAATGTAATTATATATTTTATGTAATGATCTATGTTCTGAAGGGATTTCTCTTTAAATGATGGTCATGAACAGCTGCTTTCTATATGGGATATAAAGCAGAAAGCAACACACCTTCAAGCATTAAACTACACCATTATCAGCTAGCAACAACAGGTTGCCGCTAATTGCACGTACATTTATTTTCCATAGCATCCATTTTTATTGAGGGTCTTGTGATCACCTCAGAGTTACCTAGCAACATAAGCACTGGAGTCTCAAAGGCTCCACCTGACATGGCAGATCACGCAAGACCCGCATTTTCAGGTTGCTGAGCAACCTCACATTATACAAAACGTAGTGCGATGCTGTACTGAAGTCTGCACAGGGAACACGTCTAAGGGGGGAAAAGCCTGAATGATAAATACTATTGATTTTTATTCTGTGCTTATCATTTTCATTTAGATTTCATTTCCCTCTAAATGAAACCGATTCCTTTCGTAGGCATTATATAGGCAGGTGACCAAAATCAGTGTCTTAAATAATTCCTATGCGTAAAGCACCTAAAAAACAAATTAAATATCATTTTATGAATAAATATACATTAAGCTATTGTGAATTTTGTTGCTTGATAAAGGAACACAATGCACCAAAATATAATGGAAAATTACACATACGGATTCAAAAGGACTGAAGACGTTTAGCCGAAGGTAGTGCAAAGCAAGAAATAAACAATGTTTAGTCATTTCACTTTCTACTAAAGCATATTTAATTATATCAAATATCCCATAATGACTGAGACTTGTGGTCACTACAGAGTGTGAACATAAATGGACACAAACGGACAACATATCATGTTTAGTCAGCAGTACAGGGAGTATGCACCAGTTGTGACCAGTGTAAAATCACTTTAGCTACATCCATAGCAGATGTCTTCATTTTTTACTGAATAATTTACCAAGCAGAAAGGCAGTAACATACAACAAAATGGTGTTTGCATACTTCATATGCATGTACTGTTGTAGGTTACCCCACAACCGTTTGAACATGTCACTGCATTCACATACAATGGCACTAAACGTACAAGCTTGTACAGGGTTTTATCAAAATCAAAACAAGAACTGTATATTCAATTCTTTTAAAGGATATTTCCATGAATACCCTCCCATTTCCAAAGACACACCTCTTGGAATTTGCCTTCAGAACATGCAATAATATGAAGCAAGAATACATTTAAATAACATTTAGTCAATCATTTTTGGTTGTCAAACAATTAGATAACTAAGTAATCCATTGCTATTTATTATAAAATATATATTACTTGCACACAGACAAATCTATGTGGAAAAGCTAATTCATTTAAATTGCATCAGTTATTCATAGGAATTATCTGTGATGTGTTAAAATTAATTAAGCAAAACAGTGAAATATAGTGCTCATGATTAATGTTTGACTTGAATTATAAATTCTACAAATATGCTCTGTCTTTCTAAATCATTTTACATCTAAAAGGATATCAGTAAAAGTCCAGAAGGGACTTAAATCTTTTCGAAGTATAGTGAAGTAGAAAATGGGATGGGCAGGTATTTACACCACTAATAATAATCAAGGAGAAAAATCTACATATTTAAATAGTGCTTCAATTTGTGTACTCATTTCAATAACAATATCAAAATATTTATAACACATTGTTTTTAACCCCTTATTTATATTATTCTTTATTTCTAACGCGCCAACATAATCCATTGAGTTATAAAGGGGTTAAATACAAGTCAAAAACTATTTTAACACAAAAGAATGGAGGCTACTGTTATTGAGTTTAAAAAATTATGTTCATTAATCTATCCATAGGAAACAAATAAGGGAACAATTTACATGTCTAAAGCACTGTAGGTTCACACTAAAGTCACAGTGCGTCAAAACAAATACCATAATCCTAGCCCACACCCTCCTACTACACATGAATACTCTGGTACCCAAATGCAAATATAAGATGTACTACCTGCCTTGTTGCAGTTGCTGACAAGGAACATTTCTCTATGTGAGTAATATTTTAAATAAGAAAGCCACGAATCAACAAAGCTCTTCACAATTTTGAGAACAGTACAAAATTCAGAATGGACAAATGTGAGCAAAAGATGAAAATTAAATAATGCCTCTAATCTCAGACATGGTGTTGTCACATGGCATTGGGGAGAAGGCCACATCATTTATACATATAGAAACACCTCGGACAACTAGAGCGACAACACTACGGTTAATGTTATGTACTAGGTCAGGGGTGGGGGGAAGTCTGGTGCTGGAGAGCCCCATACCTGCCAGGATTTGAGTAGCCTTGCTGCCTACAGGTGAGTGAGCTTCTTCAGTCATTCTGGTTGACTCACCTGTGCACAGAAAGGATATGCTCAAATAAAGGCCTGTGTGGGGCTCTCCAGGACAGGACTTACCCACCCTTGTACTAGATGACTACCTTCCTAAACCAGAAACCACTTTTGAAGCCCAGGTTAATATAAAAAACAGAATGAATATATGCACCAAGTTGAATAAAGGACAACTTAATTGCATGTCTACTCTACAAGAATATTTGTATTACTATATTAATAGTAATTAAATAGTTGGTGGGAGGCATGCCTTCCTAGGACCAATACAAACAAACAAGCATTCTTTTTCCATATTTTTCTCACCCCTACACTTCATCATCCATTTTTCTCACCCTTCTCCTCCTTGCACATCTTTTCTCCTTTATAGTCATATAAGATATTAGAGTACTGTCGTTTTCAGATGAAGTTGCTGGTTTAGTGTACATAAGCAGTAAAACAAAACTAAAAACCTTCCTAAATCCTTGCAATGCAGTTGAAGTTACACATGTACAGGCTGACATTTTTCAACTATTCACACAGTTCAATGACCCAAAATGTAACTATTCAATAGAAATAAGACATTGCACTAAAATAAAAGATGTTGCAAAATAAATCCTAACCTATTACTATGTGCAAACAAATCAAGCATTAGCTGGCAGTTATGCCAACCAATTGTAAACATACTAAAAGTGCAATAACCAACAGCAATAACTATTTTTTAAAATCAGGTTGTCAGTGATATCGCAATGTTTATTTTTTTGCAAGGCGCTAATGATATTTGTGTCTATATTGATGTAACACCATTTCTACAAATCACACTAAAACAAGACAATATATTATTATTTCACACAAATGAATGGTCTGCATGTCAGTTTATGATACTAAACTCAAAAGGATGCATTATTTGAAAGAAAAACTGACATATGGATTGTGCTGCTCCAGAAATATTTCAATCAACATCCTTAGTTAATAGAAAGATAACAATTGCCTTATTTATCATAGTTAAAATGAACTCACAGAGTGTCTGTGAAATATCAAAATAAGTCAACCTTTGGTGTGTGTTCTTTATGGCAGTAGTTGACATCAGTCCTTGAGACATTATTTGCCAGTCCTCAGAGATGAAGAAAGCCTAACACATTAAACATACCATTAAAGGTAGTTGCTGCTATAAACAGATAAATAATGAACATATATTACCGGTAAGTTAAAATGCACATTATAGATATTTAGTGCAACACTAGATTAAATCTTATGTTCCACATGTAGTATCAGTCAGTTAAATATATTCTGGATCTTAAAATGGTAGTCTACAGGAGCACTGAAAGGTAAAATATTTTTCAAAGGACAGATATGGTTCAACCCACTTAGTAACTGTATTGTCATAGCACGTTTCCTATTCTGCTTTGTACACTCAATACATATTGAAGTCTCTAATCTAAATATATATATATATATATATATATATATATATATATATATATATATATATATATATATATATATAAATAAAATCTCAATTATATACATTGGCCAGCATTAGTTGACATGTAATAATTTTTATGTTGCCACTTAAAATAAGATTTAAAAAAAAAAAAATTTAAACTCCAGATTCATAAAACAAACAGTACATAGCAGATTAAGTTATCGTGGCAGTGAAGGGGTTAAGCCAGCTGATTATTTTCGGTTTCTTGCGGTCATTCATACTGATTTAGGAAGGACATGCAAATATATGTACAACCAACTGTCCTGTTGGGACTATGAAAATACCATCACATCATAGCATCACCTAAATTCTTATAGCACACTGAATGAGATTAAAAATGTCATAAAATAAAAACATATAGAATTGCTTGTTAATATCAATATAAAAATAGTTACTGCCACCACCTCACTGCTTACCTTTAACAACCAAACGAAAAAAAGCTAACGATAACCATCAATAAACTAATTTACTGAAATATTGAATATTACACAACATAAATTTATATAATGCCATTGAATAAAGTTAAACAAATATTTATATACAAATCTAAAAATTATACAAAAAAGATCTAATATTATGAAATGTATATAAATTACCACTGAAGAAAGGAGAAGAATGTTATATAAAACAACTGAGACACATTCAAAAGAGTAAAACATATTTTTGTTCAACAGAATATTCAAGCACATTCATTGTTGAGGCATGTATATATATATATATATATATATATATATATATATATATATATATATATATATATATATATATACACATATACATATATATACAATTAACAAGGAATGAAAAAACAATGACATCTTTAAAAAAAAAAGAACAAACATGTTTTACTTAAGTTTGGTAAATAATGGTGCGGTCTGGTCTACTGTTCGTGAATTTCATTTTGCTTGATGTGAGAGGTTTGGAATGCTAGTCACACTTACTATTAAGCCATTTTTAAATGCAATTTAATGTGCCAGCTACCCTTTAGTAATTGGGAAATATAGTATTATCAAAAAAGTGAAACTTAATATTAAAAAAAATATGCAGAAAAACAAACAAAACTACCCAAAATAATGCTAATAATTTTTGATTGGATTGAAGGATATTTTAGACAAAGTACAAAAAAAGAAAAAAATATATAAATGATGTAACTTTTTGCAACTGATATTGGCTTTAAAAAAAGTCTGCCAACTTTTTTTGCAAGATGAAATCCCCACAGTGTTACAAATATTGAATAAATAGAGACTACTAAAATGGTTTTAAGTGAATCTGTTGGCGAGTTTATTAGAACCTTTTTCAAGACAGAAAATCGGTCACACAATGTATAAATAGATTTATCAACCAGAATATAATAATATTACATACACTGGATATAAAAAGTTTACACAACCCTGGTAAAATGTCAGGTTTCTGTGCTGTAAAAAAATGAGACAAAGATAAATCATTTCAGAACTTTTTCCACCTTTAATGTGACCTATAAACTGTACAACTCAATTGAAAAACAAACTGAAATCTTTTAGGTAGAGGGAAGAAAAAATATAAAAATAAAATAATATTAGGTCACATTAAAGGTGGAAAAAGTTCTGAAATGATTTATCTTTGTCTCGTTTTTTTACAGCACAGAAACCTGACATTTTAACAGGGGTGTGTAGACTTTTTATATCCACTGTATACAGGGATCGACAAAATCAAATCAGGCATAGGAAGCATGAATAGATCTGTTTTTCATATACTATATTTATATAAACATAGTCATAGAAGTCATAGTGCTCAGGCTCCCAGGATCTATCCAGCCCTAAAATTATGTTCTGGATCGCTACCTTGTTGTGGTGAAGGGGCTTGTGTATCTCAATGAAGCTATGTTTAGGGTCACCCAAGATGGGCAGGTCATATAGGAGAGGTCAGACAAATTGCTGTCCACTAGAGAAGGACCTGGCAACCCACTCCAGTATCTTTGCCAAGATAACCTTATGAATAACAACAACCAAGACATGGCATGCTGCGGTCCATAGGGTCACACAGTGTCAGGACACAACTGAACAACAAAAAAATGATGTATATCTGTAATATGTGGTTGATAATGTTCAAAGAAAATATTAAGACTTACCTATCTCCCTTTGGTTTTCTTTTTTGAACCGTTTTTCCCTTGGGCCGACGCTCACTTCCTAAGCAGGGGTTCCCTCCAGGGCCTGTTACCCGTAATGATTCAAGACCTTTGGAAGATTTCTTAAATGTGAACTCTACAGGCTCTCCCTCTTTAAGACTTCTAAATCCTTCCATGTACAGTTTGCTCTGCAACAATGAAAAGATTTCATTAGAACAAAATCGGACACAATTATTATTATTATTATTATAGTTTACTTATAACGCGCCGACATATTCCGTAGCGCTGTACATAAATTAAGTTCGGACAAAGATAAATACAGATTAACATTTAGCAAAGGAAGGAGGAGGGCCCTGTCTTTGAGCTAGTCACTCTAGAATAGAAATGAATGAGAATTAATTTAACAAACAATATTTTAGATCTTTAATATAATTAATATGATTTCAAAATTAATATGTCAAGTATTTGTCATTTAACATAGCTCTATAGAAGGAATACAATATATGACACAAACTACACTAAAGCTATAACCTCCTGGCTCCAAAGGTTTAGACAATGCTGTCCATCCCTGCTGATACCACAGAAAAGGGAGGGCCTTGTTCATGAACGCAGAAATGATTTTATGGTATGGCAAAGTGACTGCTTGTTGGGCAGTGTAATTAGGGGAATAGAGTCACACACACACACTATATATATATATATATATATATATATATATATATATATATATATATAATGAATAATCTGTACGGTGGAGAGCTTTTCTCACTCTAGTGATAGTTTACACCACACACACACACAGTATATTGTGAGCAAAAAGTAAAAAAAAGCTCTCCACAATGCAGACTATACAAAACAAATAATACATTATATATATATATATATATATATATATATATATATATATATATAATTTATTATACACACACACACATATATACTTATGGTGGGTAAAAGAGTGATATAAGCCTTCCACAGAACAAGGTACATTAATCAGAACAGTATGCGTATATAGTGTGTGTATAGAAGTCTAAAACAAGTTAAAAGACTGGTGCAGCTGACAATGTCAAGAAATATGGTATTCCAACTTCATTCTAGGAAACTGGGCAGGTACATGTAAATAAAACCACAATATGTTTCACTCTTTAATCCAAAGGTATGAGTGACTACTAAATGCAGATTATTCCTAATTACAGTGAGTTTACATGAAATATTTAACAGCAAAACCAAGTTTGCATAGTTTAATAATCTAACATAAAAGTATGCAGAAAATAATGAGAAAATGCTTTGGCATTACCATGCAACCTTTTAATAACAAAGGGTATTCAATATGTAAGTATAACCAATTATATCCCTGTGGCAGTAGATCTATTAAAAGAACAGAGAATGTCCAGCCCTGTAACTATGGTAAGATGTAGGTTAGACTTCATTGTGCATGCACGCCATCTTGTTAGCACAGCTTCTATCACAGAGCAACTTTGTCTCAAATTTCCTGTTCCTCTTTCGAGACATCTGATGTAAGATAAACCTAAAGGGCAGCTGAAATGACCAAAAAGGTCATGACTACTATTTATCTGTTGCTGTACCAACATGGACCGATTTTATTGAGCCACACATTCACAAATATATTAATTGTCATTTATTTTATTATTTAAAAATGCATTTATTTGATAACTTTTAAATAAAAATTTGAGATTTTCTAAAAGAACAGAATATTACCCCAGTTTCATGAGCAGAAACATGTTGCATCTAATGCCAATACATTATAATTGCACCCTTATAAGGAAACCATTTGAAATGGTTATGTGGACAGTATGAGGTTTACACAAAGGGAAATGCAGGTATATGTTTGATAAAATGATAGATTCCTCTGAAGTATAACTGCACACAAAAGCAATACATTAGAGTCTTTGTTCTTTTTTTACATTTTAATACCTATTTTCTAGTGTAGTTCTTCAAAACGGAGTCATTTTACATTTTGACCACAGTGATCCTTTAATATGTCATTATATCAGTTCATACACTTACAACTGTACACTGCACAACTTCACATAAGCCATTAAGACAATCAGGAAAAAAGCAAAATAATAATAATGACATAAAGGGATTGTAAATAAAGTTATATCAATAATATAGAATTGCAGTAAACTGGCGTATTTTTATGGATATTATTCCAATATATTTGGTTATATTTTAACAGCCCCATCTGAACAAGGTTATTAAGTTAAGGTTATAAATTACTTTACATAACCTTTTAATTCTAATCAGTTTAATAAATACACATTTTTCATTTGTCTACTTCACTAACGTGCCAAATATGACACTCTTTTTTTTAATGTGGTCTCCATTTTATAACTTTGTGATTGAATGGCCAGCTAAAGCTTTACTGTATACTTTCCGGCACAGAAGGAAAGCAAACATAGAACCTAAAATTACCTAAAATGTTCGAACTTTAATTTATGCAGGTGGAGTTGTTAGATACATTACAAAAGGACTGAGGAACACATTGGAATAAAGTATATTATCATAAAAAAGCAATTAAAAAGATAGAATTTGATTTGTAAACTTCCACCTAACTAAGGAAATAATTTCTTGTGTTATCAGTAGGGCTTAAAATCATGTATGACTATAGCACACTACTAAATGATTACCGTATATACTTGAGTATATAGCCGAGTTTTTCAGCCCCTTTTTTTAATGCTCTCTACCCCCCTGTGTCTCTCATTGCCTTGCAATGTGTTAATATTGAATATGTCTTTGCCTGGAAATTAACTTATGTATAGTGCAACAGAATATGTTGGGGCAATACAAATAAACTATATAATATGTTCAGTTGCATTCACAACATATGCACCTAAACTAAGCTCTGCATTACTGTTTAGTGATAGTTATAATTGTATAGAGGATTAACAGATATAATATAAAAACAGGTTCTTGTTTCTGCCCATGAAGCCCAGGCCTAGGGACGGCACATTTTCAGGGGCGGGAGCCTGCTTGTTGATGCAGTGCAATAGATTGAAATAATGTTTGTATATGTACAGAATTATCTATAAGGAGTGATATTTTTGAATGTAAGTGTATTTGACACTTTCTGACATACATACATATATATATATATATATATATATATATATATATATATATATATATATATATATGAGATATATTGATATAGAAAGGGGAAAGGAGAAGCTACAACAATGGGTTGGGGCTGCATAAAACCTAAAATGCACCCATGATGTAAAATGTTGTTTTTAAAGTACATTTTACTGTAATCTACATTAAATACAGTAATGAAGCAACATGCTCGTCAGTAATATGTTGATTTTATTGTAATGAAATGTTATCACAGATAAATCTTTAAAAACATGCTTGTTTCTGATTTACTACTGAGAAGCATAAAGAAAATGAATACAGACTGCAAACTGAATTCCATAACTCCGCACCAAGCATTTGAACAATAGACATGAGTCAATCTGTATATCCCTATTGCTATGGCAACAGGAATGACTTTCTGCCTATATTCTGCACCCGAGTCAGAGCTATTTAATACACATGCAGAGGTACACTGTAAAACATCAACACTGAAAGCAAAGGGTCACCATTACTGAATCAGACAAAACAATGTAAAACTAAAACAGATTTGAAAAGATCTCAAACAGAATACAACTTGTAAATATCAGGGTATTAATTGTCCATGTCAGGCTCACAAAGTGTTAATGCATGTAAAATTCAATATTTTAGTTTACAGAAACCCCTGCATGTGCCTTGTTGCCAGCAGGAAGAAACAGTGCCCGCTGTATGACAGCGCCAGCAATGGTGGGGCGTGAGACAAGGGAGCGTGACCCAAGGGTTTGGCAGACAGTCAATAAACACGTTGCCCCTTAGTGGAGCTCTGAACAAGCAGCATCATTTGTTTCTAACAAGAGGTAAATCAGAGTATAACAACAGTTGTCTTCAGTAATTTGTTTCACTGGAAGAAAGGACAATGTTCACAACATATAAAAGCAAGAGAGCTCCTAATTTAGATCCCCGGTTCTTCTGAGCTTTTCAAATTAGATTCTGGTTGTACAGAAGTGGTATATGTCACAGTATCAAAAGTAAGCACCAACAGTACATGTTATTTAAAATATACATATATATATATATATATATATATATATATATATATATATATATATATATATATATATATATTTATTTATTTATTTATGTAATTAGATTTAGAGGGAAAGAAACCCTCTAAAAAGCAAAAATGCAATTATAAATGTGCAGTATGATTTTTATTAACTAAAGCAAAGGCGGAAATCCTGGTAGCTTGGGCTCCTAATATTTGTCCATCTGCCTCCTAAATACTTTCCTGAAGAATAATGTATCTCTATAAATGGCTACTGCTCAGGCTCCTAGTAACATCATGGCTGGCTCCTAGAAAATCTACCTGCTTTATGCAATGCAAAGACAGATTGTTGCAGAGTTGAGAACCAGGACTCCCAGTCTAGTGAAACCTATCAAGAATATGTATGCAATTATGTAAATGATCCTGTTATCAATTTAAAATGAATTTGCAGTCAAATAACTGGTTGTACAAATAGGAGAACACATTTTCTAGATAGTTGTAAATGAACTTTCAACCTTCATATTTGTTAACTTGGTGTATTTTATTAATACAGGATGTCCTGCCACAAGTTACAAAGTTGTAAATCTAAAGTATCTCTAGGAAACATTGTTAATTAAGTATCATATATGTAAGTAGGTAAGTGTAACAGCCTTTCAAAGGGTGGTTGGGTCAAACACTTAAGAAAGTGTGGGTCATCCAGAGGTTTAAATAGTGGATTTTGGGTAGCTAGAAGAGAAAGACTAGCTGGATTGTTTGATTTTTACACACACACATACATGGAGTACACACACATACATGGAGTACACACACATACATGGAGTACACACACAAACACATACACAAAAGATCTTATAGAAGACTTGTATATAATTAATTGTACAGACAAGTTAATCCTCCAGGAGAGGTCATTTTATTTGAATATTCATACTTGTGTTTTTGCAGTTTCCAATTTCAAAGCAAGTCAGTGCCCAGTGATGTATCTGCCCCTTTTTCAAGCATAACAGACTTTTCTTGCAGGCTGCTGTTAATAGTGCTGAATGAAACGGATGTCTTAAAAGGAATTCTGGCTGCTGAAAAACAAGGCACTGAATGCTAGAGATCAGGGGTCTGTAACAGTGTAGTTAGAGAGATTTGCTTCTTTGGATCAATGAAAAATATAACCCCAAGACATACAAACCAAGTTGTTGGGGGGCACAAGAGCTAAAATAGAGAGTAAGCTCTAATGGCTGATAAAAAAAAAAGCTCTAGGGGGAATACTATACATACAGAAATGTAAATAGTGAGACATGCAAACACAACAAAACTGACCACACTGACATTACAGTAACATGCTAAAGATAAAGAGAGCAGAGTTGCCATGTTAATCTGTGTTTGGACAATGTTCTGGTTCTTCACTGCTTTTAGAGGAGGAAGCTCCCTCTGCAGGGTTATCAAGACTCATTGCAGAGAAATATTGCTGTGAAACTTTAGATGAAGTCACCTGCAATACTTACTATTCTATTTTGCAAGCAATTAATTAAAAAATGTGAATTTCAGGTTACTATTGTATTTGTGAATAAAAAAATAAGTGTACTACAAATACAGTATGTGTAATACTATATAAAAATGTAGCTTTGCAGCACTCAGGACTTCCCTCTGAAAGTCCTTAGTGTGACTTGCCGTCTAGTGAGTCACTGCTCAACTGGTGTTATGCCACATATTTAGTCAGAAGGATCTTGAGCTTGTTGCTAATGCAATATTTTGTAATGTTTAAAATCTGTTTGTTTTTTTGTTTGTTTTAAAGGCTTGCTATAGTTTTATATATATAATGACACATTGCTATACCTAAATTATAGTCAACCAGTTTGTTTGTATATCTAAAAAGGTATTTAACCAAACAACAAGATATTAAATGATCGATTGCTATAAAAAGAGTATATCATGTGAAACTAGCACTTCTGATTCTTGTTATCAGACATGACACAGTTATGAAAAAATGTATTTATGCAGACAGCTCTTAGCAACCATATTAGATGCAGTCCATCATGTTCCTTCATCATGATGTCCGTTTAAACTTGGCACACCTAAAATACCAAGTGAAAAAGGAAGCAACGAAGTGCTAGCAATTATATATCTATAAAGCATGTATTGTCACTGCGACTTTTAGACCATTTTACTTATTTAAGTAAACTACAACTCATTTCCAGTTGCTGGAGATACCACACAGAAGGAAAGTAGCAGATAATATATCTTAATCTTTCCTACAGATTAGAATTTTATAAGGATAGTCACCAAAAACCCCACCTGAAACATCAGAGATCATAGAAGGAATAGTAACATCTTGGAGAGTATGGACTTGTAGGAGAGGGACAGAGAGAAAGCGAGAGAGAGAGGGGGAAGAGAGAGAGAGAGAGAGAGAGGGGGAAGAGAGAGAGAGAGAGAGAGAGGGGGAAGAGAGAGAGAGAGAGGGGGAAGAGAGAGAGAGAGAAAGGGGGGAGAGAGAGAGGGAGGGGTAAGAGAGAGAGAGAGGGAGGGGGAAGAGAGAGAGGGAGGTGGGGGGAAGAGAGATAGATAGATAGAGAGAGAGAAAGAAAGAAAGAGAGAAAGAAAGAAAGAGCAAGCGAGAGGGACAGAGGGAGCGAGATAGTTATGAGGGTCCAGTAATCTAGAGTTTTTATTTATAAATATATACACTATTTGTATGGTCATTCCACAAATTAAAAAAACTATTCTAAAATCACATATCTGGTTGCATTATACTGTTGTCCCAGTTTTATCATACAATTCTAGAGAGTAAGAGTTATTTTAATTTTACAGTACACCAGTTAATTTTTACTCTTTGGCTAAGGTGGTGTATATATTTGTCATTTATCCAAACCATGGCCACTATCAATAAATGAATTAACAAACCAGTAACTGATAAGAGGAATACTCTTACATGACGCATTGATCAGTAAGAAAGCATGCTTAATAGCCTGTGTAGCCAAAACCAAATATATATATCTTCTGGTTCTATTTCCCACAAAATATTGTCAAAAGTTCATATACATTGGATTCATGAAACATAAAACAATGAATCACAGAGTAAATATGTCAAGAAAAATTAAACATAAAAAATTTCCTGGAATAAACAAATTCTTATTATTCCATATAACTTTGCATTTTCAATACAATCAATACCTATTTTAACCAGCTCTTTGAATGGCAAAACGATCCCTCTACCTCACAAAGCTGCAAAAGAATCTATATGAAATATTATTTCTGTATTAACTAATTAATTATGATCTCTATCTCTTATCACAAAGTGGTTCATGACCTTACAAGTGTCGTAAAACAGTTAAAAAGTTCCCATAGGGGCCTATTCTATTGCCCAATTCGTAATTTATACACACTCTAAATCACTCTTAATATTGCCACATATTCTATTATTATTACTATTCTGATTACGAGTTCCCCACCCAGAAATACTACTGGCACGTCACATCCGCAAAATCGTCCTTAGAATTCCATTTGTATTAGCAAGCTCGAATACTACGATCTCTAAATAAATTAAACTTACACAAAAAACGATATTTTATTAAACCTGGAGCGCTAGCTCGCAAATAAAGTTTAACCAGCAATTGAAAAAAGTATTACATTTCTGTCAAAAATATTACGAGTCCTAAATAGGACTCGCAGGGGTGTTTCAAATACTTATTATAGCTGTAACAGCAATAAAACACACAATACTGTACTTTAAAATCATGAGAAGGCATAGAAATTAATTAGAATTAATTGTACAACAGTCTCAAACCCACAATATGCAATTAAAAATATTATTTTTTAACTATTATTTCTGAGCAATATTGATCCAGGGACTCAAGGGGTTAATACAAATCATGAAACCCACATGGACTAAAACAGATTATCTAATGCATATTTTACAGTGCTAGATTACGTGATTGCAAGCCCGATCAACAAATATTACTTATTGGCACTAATTAATGCTTAGCCACCGATTGCAGATTAAGTGTAACTTCTATGTTTTACGGATGTCATGATGACAAACCTATTTACTATTGGCTGGGTCTAATAAATAAATTACAGGCTTGCTTAAATATTGTCAGATCATATGATCACACCTCCTGAAATCCTACCTAAAGGCAGGGTTTACATGTTTATGCTTAAGGGGGGTAAATTGTGAGCTTGAGTCAAAAAAATACATCTAAACATTTAAAAAAAAAAAAAAAAATCACCTGCATCCAAAATTACAGGTTACAGATATTTTTGAGCGTCTAATAGAATAGGACCATAGTAAGGGCAGCAGAGAGCATGAGCAGAAGATGCTAGTGAAAGAAAACAAAATGGAGGAGGGGCAGGAGGAGAGGGCACTCTGAGAAGATGAAGAGACGGCAGCAAAAATGCCTACAGCATATTTTGTTCAGCTTCAGTGAAGTAGCATTTCCTTATTGCCACTAAAGAAGAAAACAGAGCTTTATAAAGTATTTTTAGGTCAACCTACAAAGTTTAAAGGGCAACTCTGAAAAGAATTTAGCCACCATAACTACTTGCCATCAAATAATTAAAAAAATGTATGTTAAAACATAATGTGACATTATATGGGGAAGATTATTTCCAAAATACAAATATTCTTTGTAATGAATAGCATTATGTATGACAGTGCAACAGACAAAGGATTATATATGAGATGTGTAAACCATGCTGATGTAGGATACATTGAGGTCCCTGCTCCTGATAGCTTGTACATGTATAATAAAAAAAGTAGGTTTAATGTTTGTATATCAAAAGTCAATTTTCTTTTTAATGTTTGACAAGAATGCTAACCAAACAAATAAAAAAAAAAGGAATGAAGAAAATGTGTCAGAACAAATGTATTTTAATAATGAGCATCAGTTTATGTTCTAAATAAATATCCAATAGGAAACCATAATACTTAATGTTATAATTGTTCTTCTCATCACTTTGTGGGCACTACTAAATGTAAGGAAATACAAAGAAAAAATTAAACACAAATAAACACACTCCATAACTTTGAATGTTTTATTTGATCTAAAATGGCATAAATTACTAAAGTGAAAGACATTTTAATGCTGTTGCAGGCATAAGAAAAGAGACACTAAAATCCATTTAATGTGACAGCACCACATGCATTAATAGCTCTGCATCATTTTGGTGTGTCTGCTTTAAAAATAAAACAACTTACTGGCACAGATGGAATACGTATTTGTGTGTCATAACAGAAAAAAAAAACTAGAATACTGTATTAGTATTAAATACAACTAAAAGTTGATGTTACATTTATACAAAATTTAAAAAAATCAAATGCTATGTTTAACTAAAAGGTATATATTGTAGAGTACTACAGAATATGTTGGCATATATGGCAAATCTAGCACACTATATTTGATATATATAACCAATCCTAACAGATTGACTCACAGTGTGCATTTATCATTTCAATATCTCCCAGGAATATTCAATATATATTTTCTACTTATATGTAAAAGTGTATAGAAAAACTAGCTGCCCATCAAGATTTGTTTTTAACATATTTTTAATTTAGTGTAAAGTCACGAATAAATATAATAATTCCTCACTACCCTTCCATCTTTTAATTAATTATGCTAATATGTGGCATGGGGAAATCACTGGTTATCGTGATGGTAAAATAGGTCCCCTCTCTTACATCACACAAGCACACATTGTCAAAAAGGAGCATATATTCCATCAAAGAACACAGAAAAGGGCCTGGAAATGCATATTTTTAGCCAATAATATTGTTTATAATGTTCTTTCCTCACCCCACAAATACCATTAATCATTGGCAACACTATCTCAGCTGCTGAATGCGCACACTGCAAATCAGGAAGATATGTTTCCAGTACAAATTATGCTTAGAAATAGAGCAATAATGTAGAAAATCTTATGGTAACTGTATTGTAAATTGAGCAAAGAGCATGATCCTACTCACAAGCCAAAGAGAGGAGGCGGAATGTTTATTTATTTTTTTCCCAGTTGCATATTGTTGTCTTAAATCACCTATATGGAGAAGGAACTGGCAACCTACTTTGGTATCTCTGCCATGAATACCAAGTGGATCAGCATGGTGTTTTTGGTCCATGAGGTCAGAGACTCTGACACGACTGAGCGACACAAACACACAAATCACCTATAAAAGGACCACAGTTATCCAGTAGTTTAACTTTTTTTTTTTAATGATTACACCTCATAAATGGGAAAAATGTTTTAGAAAGCAAAATACCACATCCTATTGAAATTAATTTAACCTTTTCATATGATTATTTTTTACTGTGGTGTTCCTTTACCTGAGTTATGATAAGGTATGTCCTTATACACTAATGAGCTTTCCAGTAGTCTTAGCATGAGTATCTTTGCCACAGTTCCACTGAAGAAGTAAAAACTTCCTCTGTGTTTCGGTTCACCCATGGAAGTAAATCATAAAAAAACCAAAATATTGGCTTGGGACTATACTTTTGATAGAAAAGGTAATAAATTAAAGGCTCTATCATGTTGTTTTTACTTTCTAAAATTATTACGGGAATATATTTTATATCAAGTATATATTTTACATATGGAACTGCAGTGGTGCTTTAAGTGAGAGTGTGTTTAAAGGGCAACTGTAGTGGTCATATAATGAAGTTTCATGTGTTCATATATATTTTTCCTGAAAGAGGATCTGCCCAGAAAGCATATACACAATGTTATTAGGACAAAAGATACAGAATCCCACCAGAGCCTCTCCCATAAGACAGGGTGTGTAGATCAACATGCTGATGAAGACTAAAATACTATACTTTAGAATGTAAGTTTTTAAAAGCTACAATATTTTGTTTATCTACTAAATAAAGCATAATGTATCAACACTATAGTGATCATTTAAACAATGCATGCATCCACTAAACTCATTTTAGGATTATCCTTCAGAGAGAGGAGATGGAAGGGCTGTTGGCAAACTACTGAACTTTATTTAAAATTAAAGGCATTATTTATATATTATATGCACATTTTTATTTTGATTTAAATTTTACCATTTGCTTCATACAGATCTTCACTTTTAAAATATCACCGTCATCCTGTGATTTAGGTTTTAGAGACACTGAAGTGTCGTGCTGCATTGTCAGGAAGATATTTTGAAGTGTTAGAACTTATAATGGTCACATTCTTATATAGCTGTATTATATGCAATGATATGCCATATGACTCATCCCCATTAATTGTCTCTGTATTGGTGCACTTATTTATTTTTTGTCAAATAGGTGGGAAGCTTGTACAAGGTGACCTGTTGTATCGCAGTGAGCATCGCTTATCACATTTTTAACAAACAAGTGGCTTTCCTTATCTGTCCATCAAGCGGAGTCTTACGTCAAAACATAGAAAAGAACATAAACCGGAAAATGTACATACTTATTATCAGACTTTATAACTACAATACAAATTCTTCAAACTATTTTCTGGCTTATTCTGCTACACCACAAATTCCAGAGCTTAATCTGAACCTGTATACATTTTGATCTGAAAGAATGTATATCTGGACACTATGTAATGTATATATGGATGACCAATAAATATGAAACATTGAACCCTGTAACAAGCAGGTGAGAATGTTACCACTGAGCACAGGACTTCCACATCGGATCGATGAAGAAGACTATAACATGCCTGCTCCGATCCCTCAGCACATTTTGTTATGCATCCAAAACATGTCTCAATAAATCCACAGGAATGTTTTGTTCACTTCAGCCATGTCTATTGCCACAGACAAACAATCATGTGCTAACAAGACAGACAGGAAATGGTTAATCAGTGAATCACCTTGTTTTTACATGTTATATATTAAGGGACCAGCTTGATAGGATTTTCCCCTGTGAAAATTTGGAGTGTTTACCACCACACTTTTCTAGCAAGAATCCCAGCCCCCAACACAAGCTTGGTGGGTGGGACCCTTCCCCCACTGAAGTTGCCATGTGAGTTCTCAGAAAATATGGTAAAATTCACTCCGCTTAAAAACAGAGATAGCCTGACAGACTTAAAGCAAGGACAAACCAATGGAGATGCCAACAATGATCGCTCATTTACACTAGCATCGTAACATTCATCAGAACCCTATACAATGGCATCCATCTGCATTGTGCAATAATTTGGAGGCAGTAAGGAAATTAAAAAAAATGGAAGTTATTATTTACACACACACATATATATATATATATATATATATATATACACACATACACATATATACAGACATACATATACATACACACACACACAATATATATATATGTATATATATATATATATATATATATATATATATATATATATATATATATATATATATAAAACCATTTCCTGTCTTGTTAAACAAACACAAGCTATAGTCATACGAATTATAGTTGTAGCACATACCACAAAACAAAAACTCAATTTATTCCATTAGTCATATCAATGTCAACAAAAAAAATAAGAGAGAGGTATTTTCACATTTGTTTTGAGAACAAAAAATGGATTTTTGATGCTTGAATCACTCTATGATTCACCTTCAACCCTATCTGTGACTCACTGGAGAGAAGTCACATGATCAGAGCTCTGAAAGAGAAAGAACTGTTTTCTTTCCTTCCTGAGGGAGGGGGACCTTTCTGCAGGAGAAACAAAAGCATGGTATTAGCTGTCCAGAGCCATTCATGGGTGGGGCCTGCATGCCAAAAAAAGCTGTAATGGGCTGAGGTTAATCTTAATGGGGGCCCGCTTTAACCTTCTGAATGCATCAAAAACACGAAAACTGCATCCACCTCCCCCACCAGGTTTTATCCACCAATAGTACTCTGCAGCAAAACTAGCATTGGTAGTAAATGGATCCACAACAGAATCATTTATATACTGCCCTTATTAATATGTCACAATACAGACGCATATTTTGAAATAAGATGGCAAGGTCATCTTTGTTGGAAAAGCACATATAGCCAAGTCTTCCCCTCCCCCAAATCCACGATAAACACTTCAGAAGCTTCATGAATAAATAGGAGTATCCAATGACCAGTGTGATGGGTGGTCCCCAGGTCCTGAAACACTGCTGTGTACATTATTGGGGATGAATAGATAACAAAGTGTTAGCAGTATGTTTTAACTAGGGTCCAGATTAAAAACTGTTTACATTTCTCTATAAACATGTACCACTTTCAATGCAGCCCATTTCCAATTATCATCATAAATACTACCAATCCTACATCAATAAAACAGATGTAAACATCTGCTCCACTCAAACACTTGCTGTAATAACAGGATATTAGATATATAAATAGAAACTAAAGGCTAATCAACAAGGAGGAAAAAGGCAAAAAAAATAGATCAATTAGAAATATGCTTATTTTTTTATTAAATTGTTCCAGAATGGGGTAAGAGAACAAAAATGTCAGTCTCAGATCAGTCTTTGCATACATCAGCACTTCCATTTTATGATGTCAAACACATTATTGATTAATAAAATGATTAATTAAAAATAAAAACAACTTTTTTGATTAACACATCAATCAGATTTAGTTGTGAGGGGGCAGTCTTTGCAAACCAATTCAGGACAGGACCTGATGGCAATAAAGGGTTACTTATGTAGTATGCTTAAAATGCCCAAGGAAGTAGTGAGCAATGAATAGCTATGACCCTCACTTCCCTGGTTTGATCAAGAGAGTCTGCAACCTGAGCCAAAGGGTGCAAATTCCTCTCATTCAAAGTTCTTCAATGCAGTTGGGGGAAGGAAAGTTAACCATTTGACTGCTGGAGTGAACCAGTGTCATTAATGCAGTCTCCTACCAAGCTTCTCTTTCTAAGCAGAATAAGGTATACCTGCATGATACAGAGTACAGTAAGATATGCACCAGCCAAACCTGTCCGTGCTGTTTACATTGATTTAAAGGATATGCGTCTAATGTATCTTGTTTTTTGTACAATACTGCATAAACTTGGTACCCTCTGCAATGCATTACATCCTTATGCTTTGAAAAGGAAATGCATGTATCCATAATTAATTAAAGCTAATATCCCTCAAGGAAGCAAAGTTGTTTGCTTGTTTTATATTGTATCCAGCCAAATTAAAAACTATTCTCTATAATTTTGGAAATTAGGTCACCAAGTCATTTTTGTGTTTAAGTGAACTTTTAGAAAATAATAATCAATATTGTAATCTATCTTTCTATATTTATATTTACACACACAAGTAATTAACATGAATGGGCATTAACTGTATTTTAAGCAAGTAATACAATGGACAATGTTCAATTTCATAAAAAAATTCAAAAATGTATCTTACACAAAGATGGATGAGTGTGTACATACCTTGTGCTGATGCACTGACCACAGATAAATAATTATAAAATGTAAATACACCATTATGGTCATATATTTAAAATATACTAGTTTGAAGAACTACACTGGACAATATGCAAAATGCTTTTTCACAATAGAAAATCAAAAATGTACGCTAATAAATGATACACAATGCTGCTGAGGTGAAGGGTCTACATTTTACTTGTGTTCCTGTTCAAAACGTGGCATCTACAACAGCCAGAGCATTCATTAGGTCAGGTGGATAACCATTAGGTTTGATGGAAGCTCATTGCTTTACTAAGACACACATTCCCAAGAAAGTAACAGGCAGGATCTGCCAGTATAAAAAAGAGATTCTTAGATTAACAAATAATAATAAACTATATAATTATTCTCAATAAATAATTAAGAATAAAATATAAAAAATGTAAAGACTGTGTTTATTGGTTTTGTTTTCTAAAAAAAAATTATTTTGACCATTATCAAGTTTAGTTATTCAAAAACATATAAAAAAACACAACAGCTGGTGTCATTAATCCACACATGTGGAATAGATCCATATGTATACATGGATAGATAGATAGATAGATAGATAGATAGATAGATAGATAGATAGATAGATAGACTGACTGAACAAAAGGGGGTAACATTTTTAACAAAAAGGACTTCAGGGTCTAGAATCCTGCCTTAGGGATACATATCCAAAAATATAACATAATTACATTCAGAAGAGCACAGGAAGGAGGTTTACCAAGTGAAGGGAATGAAAAGAACAACATGTAACTAATTTTAGGAATTTGGAAGCTTCCACTTAGATATCTGACAAATGGAAGTGTATTGGAGATTGAAAGAAAGGGACTGGAGGTCCTGACTCAGACCAGGTCCACCTACTGACTACCCCTGTCCCTGTGTATGCACCAGCAACTGGATATAGAATGTATAGACTAGAAGATCATACAAGCACAATTTGATAGAAATCATATATATTAATGAAGATTCTGACCCTTTTATCCAACTCAGTTTCTATACCACTGCATAATATGTTGACACTCCATATAATAAATCCTGTAGTATATAATTTTCATGTAAGCAGAATACTTTTTAAATATACGAACAAATAAATCTAAAATATAAGGAAATGGATAACTGACAACAGATTAGTAGACAGACAATACAAGAGACAAAAGTCATTTTATTCAGCAATATGGCTACAGCTTTGTTTGATGTGAGAATGAAGCAGCACAAAGACTCTCATCCGTCTCACACATTGAAATCACAGATCTTATTTCTAACATATCATTCAATAGGCAATAAGGAAGTATATGAAGCACTACATGCATGACACCTATTGTATATTCACAATAAGACAAGATGGCACTTCTTGCTGGTCGTTCTCGCACCGTCAAAATTAATATTATTTATCATTGACGTATTGAGATATTATTGTGGTTTATAATGAAGTGAATCTGGCAAAAATGAATAAAAATAATTACATACTAAAAATATAAACAGATTTTCTGACCTTTTGGTAAAGCTTTTTATAATGTTATACAATAATCTGATACAATGAGATCTAAATTTAGCTTTTTGCTTGCTCTTTGTATTGCATATGAAATAATAGAAACAAATCAGGCATATTAGAGAAAGAAAACTGAAAGTGGACACTGTTAACGAGCTAGTAAATACAAAATGACCAATATGACATTTTTCTAAACATGCTTTATTATAAAATTTTGTTTTTTAGGAAAGCAAGGACACCATTCATGCCTTAGTGTATTGAAAGCTCATCATTATCTAAAACCATTAATTATGTGTGTACTGTTACATAAATTAAAAAAATATATAGAACACTATGTAAAATAACCCAAATGTATATATACAGATTACAAATGGTAGGCACTCTCCACACCAGACACATGCAATACAAAAAATATAGTTGCATGTGGAATATTATGTGGATTTAAAAAAAAAATATTTCAAACAGTTCTGCTGCTACAAATCTAATTATCTTACAATGTATAGTTAATTCCATCAGTGGTATTATGCAAATAAGCATTTAGTAACTTTAAATATAATTCTTAATTGTATACATTCTAATAAATATAATAGATATATCTGCAGGCTTCTAATAAAATAGAGTGATTCAATAAATTCAACTACATATCTTCTAATTTTATACAACGTCCAATAGCAAATGTATTATATCAGAGAAAACAAAAAACACACATAAACATCCAAAATGATATTCAGTTCAAAAATATTTCAGCTAACTCAGAGAATAAACAAAACAAAATACAGACATAAAGAGTTTTTATCTGAATAATACTTGATAAATAAAGAACACATCACAAGGTATTATATTTAAATATAGTACATTTCTTTAAGCACATTATTAAAATAATGTATTTTGTCAGGCAGAAAGCAAGCAATATATATATATACACCTGCCATGTCAAATTGTTTTATTAACACAATTATATGAAATTACTTTTGTTTATATTGTGTGCTATTTTAAAATAAGGGTGAAGGAAAATGCAAAAGGAAATAAAAGATACAGTTACACAAAGAGGAAGTTTTTGCCCCATTTTTAGTTTATTCATCTATAAAGTAAATTTATGAGATCGTAAAAAGGATTTTAACGACCCAAGGAAGGTTTAGTGAAAAAGGGGACCACAATACTGATAGCAATCAGATCTGACATAGATTTAGGTAACTGGATCTTGGGAAAATCATCAAAACACATAACCAAAGAATAAGCTGGTTCAAGTCATGCTAAATACAGGAAAGGAAAAGAATGGGAAAGCAGAATAAAGCAAGCCCCTTCCATAAAAATAATCCCCCACGCGTTTGATTTCACACTTTACACCTATTATTTGTCGAAACAGACAAAGCACTGAGTGGCGGGCCTGAGGGAAAGCTATCTTGCAAAGAGCTGGGAGATGTCCCCATCTGACCCATCAGGCTCCATGTCACCAGTGCTTTGTTTCTTTGGGGCTGAACCATGGCCCCAATCAAAGCAATCACAATATGGTATAAGGAAACGATATAAAGCGTGAACATTTTAATTTTTTTTTGTAAATAAAATAAATACACAGATACAAGAAAAGATCAACTCGCAACATGCCAGGCTGAAAATAATAAGAAACAAACAGCAGATTCCCCCATATTCGGCAGTTATTATAATAATTTCTTTATGAAGTACCAGTATAATCTATAGCACTACACAGTGTTACAGAAATTACTATAGATTTATATCAATACAGAATTATAATAATGGATATTAAATAGAATTGAGGGTCTTTCCCTTGAACTAACACTTTACATAGCATTTTAATAAAGAAAGACATTTGCAGTGGTGGACAGTATTGCACATGATCACTACTATTTTTACATAATACTGAATATCTTATAAATCAAATTCATGTATGGTTCAAAATACTTTGGCAAGCCTATAACTTATAAACAATGTACCATGCAGTAACAGCAGTGTGGAAACATAAGAAAAATAAAATTGCCTTAATTAGAACAAGTACTACTTTTAATGTAAAATTATAGTTATCATACTGTTGTATCACAAATGTGATGTATGCACCCAAAGAGCTAACAGATTAAGTTCCTAGGTCAACAACAATCACAGACACCCCCAATAATAAGAAGCCAACATCACATAACAGAGTCATAGGTATCAACTGTTAGGGACAGTCAGACAGCTATGGTTTCTGCATCACATTTAACACAAATGAAACTTCACACAAGAGACCAGAAAGTAAAACTCAAGACAGAGTCCACACATTGGTAAGTATAAACATGAACCGCCTCTGGCCACATGCTTTCTTGACTTGAGTGCTCTTAAAGAGACAGAGCAAGAAGAGCTCACACGAGATTTTCTGCTGCTCACAATCAGCAAAGAGGGAAAGAACAACCCCTTTAAAACGTGGCTGTTGACTTTCCTATTATTCACTCCCAGCTATTTGAGCTTTTGTTGGGCCTTCTTAAATGGCTGAACTGACGCGGTCGTGTAATGTGTTGTCTCAAAACAGTTCTGCAATCTGTCGTTGGGGACAGCAATAATAGGACAGGGCTGCCTTTTTAAAAATTAATTCTGAGTAGTTGGATAATAAAATATACACATAAAATACTAGGAAATGTTAGTGTTGCTAGAAACTGTGTAATTTAGGAAATTGAAAACAATTTACAATAATAAATCTTGGCTTAATTCCTTTTAACAAAATCAGTTCCCCAAAAACTCTTATTATCTTTTTTTATCTTATATTTGTAATGCGCCAACATGTTCCGTAGCACTATACAAAAACGAAATTAACACAATGTAAAGAATGGAGGCCCTGTTTTTGAGCTTAAAATCAAGACGTGCATAGTGCTGGTTTCCAAAGCACCGACACAAGATTGAAACCTCTAAAACATCTTAACTTCTTGCATATTTGGGATGCACTTGGATTGACCTATTCACGGTCACAGATAATTAAAGTATAGTGCATCCTAGTACTGTGGCCCTAAATTGCATTCAAGAGGTAGTTGCAAAAAGTTGCAATTAACCCCAAACTGAGGTTGGAAATCAGTCTCTATATAACTTGCGTGGATGATGCAAACATGTGGTATAAATGCACATACATCCTTATTACTGACTCCACATAGTGTCAGGAAATGGGGGTGCAAGGAATTACGACACAACCAGTTAGCTGCAGCCACGTCTGGTGCTGAAGGGGTCAAAGTGGGTGGCTTATACCTCTCCTTGTGGGTGGTTAAAGGGAGGCGGGAGAGTGAATGCTGACTTACTTGGTGTACAAAAACATCCACTGGGGTTTCCAAGGGGCTTCCCTCCCGACTGGTCATAGAGATGAAACCGAATCCCATCCGCACATTGAACCACTTGCAATGGCCTGCACCGTGCAGGACCTGGGAGTCCTCCTCCTCTTCCTGCTCTGGCAGCTTCCCCTGTTCTTCTCCACCACCTTTACCAGCCCCTCCTGGAGAAGACAGCAAAAAGAGGACATCAGAAACAATAATACAAAACATATCACACAACACAGTTACGGCTACAGTACACATACTTGTATACATCTCTATGTCCGAAACCATCCAAAGCTGGTGCAGAATACGCCATGCAAGAAAATGAGAAGGACCCTTAACCCTGTTGTCTGTTTATTTATAAGCGCATGTGCTCCAAATTCTCATAACTGAAGAAATATTTCACATTATCATTCTTGGCTTGGAGCCAATCCCATTAAGGAAAAAAAATAAACTACTTCCAAAAAAAGTCGTCTGTTTTGCAGGGAGTGGGGAGGGAGGTGAAGCGAGGTGTGGGGGATTATTGCACAACAACTTGTTATTGCACATGCAAGGGATCCCGGGTTGTTTTTGTAATGTGCATCCCTCAGAACAATGTATCAAAAACTAGCGCAGGTGGAATCAAGGTGCTTGCTAAAAAGCAAACTTGGTAACCATCAGCAATTCAAACAAAAGCACCCCCACCCTCTCAGAGAACGCTTCTGCACTCGTTTTCTCAATCCGACGAAGGCGGCAGACGTATTATTTTAGAAGATCTGCAACAATAAGATTGTAGCAGCCCCTCATTCTCATGACCCTCTCTGCTCCAAACCAGAAACATGGATTCCCCTAAAATAATACAAAATCGCAAATTGTAACATTTTAGAAAAGCAGAAAAAGAAATATGCAATGAACCTTCGGCCATGATGTCCTCTGCTCCAGAAATGAGAGATGTAAAGTTTCCTTTTCGACTGGGGTGATCTTGTGCATCAATGTGACATCCTGATTTGGAGCGATCCCAAATTTAGCTTGCATGGTCTAACGTGCTCTCCCTCTTGTGCTGCTCCCGTCTCTCTGCTCGCTCCCTGGCCCCCTGGTGCACACGTGACCCTGTCAATTACATGCCTTCTTGCTACTAATTTCACCACGGATCCTTGAGGGGCTAGTGTCATGCACAAGTTTGTTGCTTGAAATTCTGTGTAGCAAATGCTTTCAGCAGCTCGTGCACACACGTTTTCCCCCTCCCTCAAATCTGTAGGTCCTGAAAGGACCATAAATTACCATCAACATTTACTGCATCAAAACATTTCAACTGCTCTTCCTTTCTAATCTTCAGACCCAATACCCAATTTTCTCCACAAAGCTTATATAGGCCATAATTCCATAATTCACAAACAGTGAAAAAAAATGCATTTACTGTATTGATATATTTTAGCAGAGGTTCTCCTGTTTTCCATATATACTACCCTCATATTATTATCTTTATTTATATTGCGCCAACATATTCCGTAGTGCTGTACAGGGGTTTAGTACATGGCAAAAAACAAACTTAACACCTTATAAAGAATGGAGGGCCCTGTTTTTAAGCATATAATCAAATGCACATAGTGCTTGTTTCCAAGACACGGACACACAATTGAAAACTCACAAACTTACATAAACTTCTGATATTGTACATTTTAACATATATTTGTGTATGTATATATTGAAGGTCACTGGAAAAGAAATGTATATATATATATATTTATATATATATATATATATATATATATATATATATATATATATAAAATTAATAATCTGTATGGTGGAGAGCTTTTCTCACTCTACTGCATACTGAGGCCACTGGGGCGGGGACATGCAAATGAGAAGACAAGATATCTTACTCTTAAATCCAAAAGTAACCATTTTATACATGGCTCTTTTAAAGCATATGCTCGCTCTATTAAATACAGCCTAACAGAGAAAATGGAATCAAACCTTATAAAATTCTTTGCAAACCATGTCAGCATATCTGTAAGGAGGACACAGCCACATATAAAAAGATCTATAACATTAGTCATATTCAAGTACACACTCTAATGTGGTTTACATAATACAATGTACTATATGTCAGAGGGGCTGTTACATTGGGGAAACCAGCCAAAAATTACATCTAAGGATGAATCTATACAGATATTAAGTCAGAAGCACAATGAAGACAGTTTTACCCCATTTGGGCATCATTTCATCCAAGATGGATCACTCCAAAACATGAAAATCAAAATACACAAAAGGGAATTTCAGAAACATCCAGGAGAGAAAAACATTTAAGTTCTTGTGACCCTGCCACATTCCTTCTCATGTTTTATTGTTGTTTTTCTACTCCTTAAAATGTGGAGACATTTATGTCCTTAACTTATACTACTCTTCTCTCCCCCCCCCTTATCTCAAACCATGTCTATAGACTTGCACACCATACTTTATAATGTCTGCATTCTGTCTAGCTCTGTATCTCTGCTCTGTTTTACTATGCTCTTGCTTGCATTATTTAGTATTGCTTCTGACTTGTTAAAAAGCTTGTCACATAACAAAGTTATCACTATATTATACAATTCCCGATTATTATATATATATATATATATATATATATATATATATATATATATATATATATATATATATATATATATATATATATATAGATGGATAGATAGATATAGAACATGACATGCTTTATATAGATATGTATTAAGATACATATTTCACAGGAAATACTGCATTGCTAAACATGAAAGACAGAATTATTTATTCATTAATTGTATATTTAAAAAAATTACGATAGGTAAATGCATATGCTCTAAACGATCAGGACCCCCCAGTCCAGTTCCCAATACACCAGTGCAGTTTGATCAACAAATGCATTACAGTTAAGTGTACCAAGAAGTTGCTTGGCATCATTTTGTGCTTTTAGTCATTGGACTCCACTTTGAGAGTCCCTACCATTGCATAGCTTAAAAAAAAAAAAAGGCAAATACTTATGCATTTAACCAAGTCTTTGGGTAACATAATATCTGGGGAAGCACTGTAAAGTGGTTTGATCCAAAGTATGACAAAAACTCTATAATATAGTTGTTATTATTATTACTTTTATTAATAAGGTCCAATATTACCATCTTGAGGTTCTGGTGACATTAATAAACAAATCAGCCAATGTGTGTGTGTAAGGAGGGGGGGAGGGGGCACAACAATGTACAGTTATTCCCCCGCTTAATGCTACCCCTTTTAGCACTGATTTTCTATAGTTCTCTTATTTTCCCTGTAATTCCCCGCTTTGCACTAAACTCCGATATATTGCTGTTTTTTGGCCTCCGATCCCCACCTTGAACGGTCTGCTTTGTAATAATGCTGTTTTTTCCTTGATGTTTTTTTACATTGGTTTCTCCCGGAAGGAAGTGACACAGCCATGTCTAAACGCTGCGTGGAAGAAGATCTGGCCAGAGCTGTGTGGAGATGTGCAACCAGAAGAACCCATCATAGCGGAGATAGCAGACCTTGTGACCACTGCTGGACGGGAGATGAGAATGCCCAGGACAGAGGACTTGGTAAAGACTTCAGGCGAAAGCCTGTGACCACTGCTGGACTGGGAGATGAGAATGCCCAGGACATAGAGGACTTGGTAAAGACTTCAGGCGAAAGCCTGACCAATGAGGATCTCCAACAGCTGGAGCAACAGAGCATCGAGGAAGCACAGGACAGCAGTGACTCTGATATGGAGGAGTTCCTACGCAAAGACTCTGCGTTCCATCCATGAGATCATAGATGCTGTAGTGGCAAATGATCATGATGCTGGGAGGAGGCGGAATGTGAGACGCACAGTTATTGGGGCAATGTCCTGCTACCAGCATCTGCTGGATGGGTGCAGGAAGCACATGTCCCTGGACCAATTAGTTACCAAGAAAGCCAGGTGGAGGATGAGCCTGATACTTCAACATCTGCCACTTAAAGTGGACCTTTTTTTTTGGTGGTTCTATTTGATGTTTTGACATGTTTGCAGTTTCTTCAAATTTTATATAAATGCAAATATTTTGTAATCTCAATTGGTTTTGTGTCTTTCTTTTAAAGAGTTTTGCTTAACACTCCTATTGCCTGGAACCTATCTACAGCATTAAACGGGTATTCCTTTATAACATTTAAGAAGATTTTCTAGGACCCAGGGAGGATGACCATGCATAGAGATACATTATACTGGAAAATATTTAACCAAAAGAAAAAAAAATACAAATATTACTATACATTTCAATTAATTTTCTAAGAGTTACCCACAACAGTCAGTGTTTTCCTTCATTAGTCTTTAAATATTCAAAGCATAACGTTTGCAATCGCCCCCTGGGCAATAAATATAAATACTCCAAATTCAGCATAAATGTCTTTTTCTAATGACATTTTCAGAGAATATAAAATGATAAAAAACTTGTTTTATAAACACTGCATAAGTATATGCCATTCTTTACTAATAAATGAAGAGTCCCCCTTAACTCCAAGGCTGCTGTCAGTAGCAGAGATCCCCTACTATGTTGTGGGCCTTAGTGCTTTGAATCTGGTCCACCACTAATAGCTCTGCCACTGTGAAAAGATTTTATTGAGCCAATCCAACTTTTTAAAAGCATCAAAAGTTATAACTTTACATCTGTTTTTTTCAGTGAAAATCATCTATTACAATATAAACCATAGGAAAACTGTGGTGTTTAATTCTAAATGTCCACTGCATCCAAGCAGATAAATGTCAGGACTGTTTTTGCAGCGGAAAAATAGAGGGTGGATGGAAGAGTGAGTCCGTAAAAGATGGAGACAGGGATAAAAGAGTGACCAAATGGTGGTGGTGAAGAGATCAAAATGGTACTACTGACAACTCTCAGCACTAAGGCGATTAGCGCCAAAGGTGCTCATCGCCTGTGAGCTTCAGGTAGCGAGGCGAGCAGTTAAGACACTAAAACTCGCAGCACTTGGGCGATGAGCGCCAAGGGCGCTCATTGCCTGCGTGCCTCACAAAGCGAGGCAACAGTGGAGGCAATGAAATACGCAGGACTTAGCCTCCAAACACTTATGAAACGCGGGATCAGCTTAGGCTGCAAGCAATTGACAAACGCCAGACATAAAAAAAAAAAAAAGATTACAAGGGACTTAGGAAAAATACGAAGTTAACCGAACCACGCAAAGCAAAAAACACAAAAACACACACACACACAAAAATTACAACAAAAAACATCACACATAGTACCGGGGGCGGCAAGCAATAAAAAAAAAATGGTGGCCAAACAAAATAAAAACAAGACTACACTACCCTGGACCGCGCAAAACACAGCCATACGCGTACTACTTTCACACAGGAACGTAAAAGGTACAAAATACACGATTACAAAGGACGGCAAATGCTCGCGAACCGCGTAGCACATAGACAAACAACGCTATTTTACAATCCTAACTTGCCACTAAAAACATTACGCATCTAAAGTAGCGCTTTACACAAATAAACCAACGGTTTGCCCTCGCACATGCACCCTATTTCTAATCCACAGTTGGGACATATATAAAACTATATCCTCAGGCCAGCAACAGTCCAACTGGATATTATATGCTGCAGGACAATAAAAAGAGATTGTTACCTCTTCAGGCTATTGATTGTTACATATATTAATTAGAAAAATGTAAACTATATTAATTTATTATTTAATTCATTAATTAAAAAAAAATAGAGAGGAGCCAAAGGACACGCGAGGAGAGGCTCGCAATGAGCGCCAAAAGGTCCTTAGTGTATAAAAAGCTTAACATTGTGTGCCCAACAGCATTGCCATGGCTTCAAATATTATTGATCTTAATTTTTTTGTCGGCAAGTCGCTAGTGTGAAGCCGAGGCACCTATTTTGCCACAAAATACTGGGAAAACTTAGTGACTTGAGTATAAACCGAGGGTGGGAAATGTGCTGCCCCCTGTGTCCTCCTCTTGTGTGCCCTCTGTGCCCCTTTCTTGTGTCCTCTCTCCCCTGTGTCTCTTTGCCTCCCCCTATCTTATCACCCTCCTCAACCACCCTCCTCACTTTACCCGTTTCTAATTACCTCCCCCTCTCTTACCTTCTATCAGCAGCTGCACCTTTGCGCGTCTTCCGGCTGCGTCGGGACCCGGCATATGCTAACGACGTGACGATGTGAGGATGAGGAGGGAAGTTGAGGATGGAGGAGGATGAGGAGGGAGGGAGGTGGATGAGGAAGATGAGGAGGGAGGAGGAGGATTAGGAAGATGAGGAGGGAGGAGGGAGGAGGAGGATTAGGAAGATGAGGAGGGAGGAGGAGGGAGGAGAAGGGAGGAGGAGGGAGGAGAAGGGAGGAGGAGGGAGGAGAAGGGAGGAGGAGGGAGGAGGAGGATGAGGAGGAGGGAGGATGAGGAGGAGGAGGAGGGAGGATGAGGAGGAGGGAGGATGAGGAGGAGGGATGAGGAGGGAGGAGGATAGGAGGGAGGAGGATAAGGAGGGAGGAGGATAAGGAGGAAGGAGGATAAGGAGGGAGGAGGATAAGGAGGAAGGAGGGAGGAGGATAAGGAGGGAGGAGAACGAGGAGGGAGGAGAACGAGGAGGGAGGAGGACGAGGAGGGAGGAGGAGGAGGATGATGATGATGATGATAAGGGAGGGAGAGCAAAAAAGAGACACGGGGGGGAGACACAGGGTGACTTGAGTACAAGCCGAGGGGGTTCTTTTCAGACTTTAAAAAAGGGCTGAAAAACTTGGCTTATACAATATATATATATATATATATATATATATATATATATATACACATACACACACACATATATATATACACATATACACACACACACACACACACAATATAAGCTAGATAGGATCAACTGTATATCCTGGTGCATAACACCATATTAACATATTGATTTCAATTTAGTTTAGGATATAAAAAAATCTTGAAAAACGGTGCTATTTATAAAAGCTATAATACATTTTATATATCTTATGCTGCTGTAAAATTTAGGGACCAACTACAGTGGATATAAAAAGTCTACACACCCCTGTTATGATGTCAGGGTTCTGTGCTGTAAAAAAAAGATAAAGACAAAGATAAATCATTTCAGAACTTTTTCCACCTTTAATGTAACCTATAAACTGTACGACTTAATTGAAAAACAAACTGAAATCTTTTAGGAGGAGGGAAGAAAAATAAAAAATAAAAATAATGTGGTTGCATAAGTCTGCACACCCTCTTATAACTGGGGATGTAGCTGTGTTCAGAATTAAGCAATCACATTCCAAATAGTGTTAAAAAGGAGTCAGCATACACCTGCCATCATTTAAAGTGCCTCTGATTAACCCAAAATAAAGTTCAGCTGCTCTAGTTGGTCTTTCCTGAAATTTTCTTAGTCGCATCGCACAGCAAAAGCCATGGTCCACAGAAAGCTTCCAAAGCATCAGAGAGATCTCATTGTTAAAAAGATATCAGTCAGGAGAAGAGTACAAAAGAATTTCCAAGGCATTAGATATAACATGGAACACAGTGAAGACATCATCAAGTGGAGAAAATATGGCACAACAGTGACATTACCAAAAACTGGAGCTGGAAAAGACGAGAAGAAAACTGGTCTGGGAGGCTACCAAGAGGCCTACAGCAACATTAAAGGAGCTGCAGGAATATCTGGCAAGTACTGGCTGTGTGGTACATGTGACAACAATCTCCTGTATTCTTCAGATGTCTGGGCTATGGGGTAGAGTGGCATATGAAAGCTTTTTCTTATTAAGGAAAACATCCAAGCCAGGCTACATTTTGCAAAAACACATCTGAAGTCTCCCAAAAGCATGTGGGAAAAGGTGTTATGGTCTGATGAAACCAAGGTTGAACTTTTTGGCCATAATTCCAAAAGATATGTTTGGGGCAAAAACAACACTGCACATCACAAAATGTAGACACTTTGGGACCAAATTTGGATCTTTCCACTTAGGGGTGTACTCACTTTTGTTGCCAAAGGTTAAGACATTAATGGCTGTGTGTTGAGTTATTTTGAGGGGACAGCAAATTTACACTGTTATACAGGCTGTGTACACTTACTACTTTACATTGTAGCACAGTGTCATTTCTTCAAGTTTTTCGGAGGTGCCCAAAAGATGCCAGCAAAGTCATGCGGCAAGCCCGTAACTTTTAACTTTTAGCGTTACAGACAAACTTGCAATTATGACAACTATTATATGTGTGAGATTATATATATATATATATATATATATATATATATATATATATATATCACAGTGGATATAAAAAGTCTACACACCCCTGTTAAAATGTCAGGTTTCTGTGCTGTAAAAAAAATTAGACAAAGATAAATCATTTCAGAACTTTTTTCCACCTTTAATGTGACCTATACAACTCAATTGTACAACTCAATTGAAAAACAAACTGAAATCTTTTAGGTAGAGGGAAGAAAAAATATAAAAATAAAATAATATGGTTGCATACGTATGCACACCCTTAAACTAATACTTTGTTGAAGCACCTTTTGATTTTATTACAGCACTCAGTCTTTTTGGGTATGAGTCTATCTGCATGGCCTATTTTGACATGGCAAGATTTGCCCACTCTTCTTTGCAAAAACACTCCAAATCTGTCAGATTGCGAGATCACCCCACAGATTTTCAATCTGATTCAGGTCTGGGCTCTGGCTTGGCCATTCCAAAACTTTAATCTTCTTCTGGTGAAGCCATTCCTTTGTTGATTTGGATGTATGCTTTGGGTCATTGTCATGCTGAAAGATGAAGTTCCTCTTCATGTTCAGCTTTCTAGCAGAAGCCTGAAGGTTTTGTGCCAATATTGACTGGTATTTGGAACTGTTCATAATTCCCGCTATCTTAACTAAGGCCCCAGTTCCAGCTGAAGAAAAACAACCCCAAAGCATGATGCTGCCACCACCACCTGCTTCACTGTGGGTATGGTGTTCTTTTGATGATGTGCAGTGTTGTTTTTGCGCCAAACATATCTTTTGGAATTATGGCCAAAAAGTTCAACCTTGGTTTCATCAGACCATAACACCTTTTCCCAAATACTTTTGGGAGACTTCAGATGTGTTTTTGCAAAATGTAGCCTGGCTTGGATGTTTTTCTTTGTAAGAAAAGGCTTTCGTCTTGCCACTCTACCCTATAGCCCAGACATCTGAAGAATACGGGAGATTGTTGTCACATGTACCACACAGCCAGTACTTGCCAGATATTCCTGCAGCTCCTTTAATGTTGCTGTAGGCCTCTTGGTAGACTCCCAGACCAGTTTTCTTCTCGTCTTTTCATCAATTTTGGAGGGAGCTCCAGTTCTTGGTAATGTCACTGTTGTGCCATATTTTCTCCACTTGATGATGACTGTCTTCACTGTGTTCCATGGTAAAACTATTGCCTTGGAAATGCTTTTGCACCCTTCTACCCTTCTCCTGACTGATACTTTTTAACAATGAGATCCCTCTGATGCTTTGGAAGCTCTCTGTGGACCATGGCTTTTGCTGTGGGATGTGACTAAGAAAATTTCAGGAAAGACCAACTAGAGCAGGTGAACTTTATTTGGGGTTAATCAGAGGCACTTTAAATGACGGCAGGTGTATGCTGACTCCTATTTAACACAATTTGGAATGTGATTGCTTAATTCTGAACACGGCTACATCCCCAGTTATAAGATGGTGTGCAGACTTATGCAACCACATTATTTTTTTTCTTCTTTTTCTTCCCTCCACCTAAAAGATTTCAGTTTGTTTTTCAATTAAGTTGTACAGTTTATAGGTCACATTAAAAAGGTGGAAAAAGTTCTGAAATGATTAATCTTGGTCTCATTTTTTACAGCACAGAAACCTGACATTTTAACAGGGGTGTGCAGACTTTTTATATATATATATATATATACACACACACATATACATATACAGTTGGAAGCAAAAGTATGTGAACCCTTTGGAATGATATGGATTTCTGCACAAATTGGTCATAAAATGTGATCTGATCTTCAGCTAAGTCACAACAATAGTCAATCACACTCTGCTTAAACTAATAACACACAAAGAATAAAATGTTACCATGTTGTTATTGAACACACCATGTAAACATTCACAGTGCAGGTGGAAAAAGTATGTGAACCCTTGGATTTAATAACTGGTTGAACCTCCTTTGGCAGCAATAACTTCAACCAAACGTTTCCTGTAGTTGCAGATCAGACGTGCACAACAATCAGGAGTAATTCTTGACCATTCCTCTTTACAGAACTGTTTCAGTTCAGCAATATTCTTGGGATGTCTGGTGTGAATCGCTTTCTTGAGGTCATGCCACAGCATCTTAATCGGGTTGAGGTCAGGACTCTGACTGGGCCACTTCAGAAGGCATATTTTCTTCTGTTTAAGCCATTCTGTTGTTGATTTACTTCTATGCTTTGGGTCATTGTCCTGTTGCAACACCCATCTTCTGTTGAGCTTCAGCTGGTGGAAAGATGGCCTTAAGTTTTCCTTCAAAATGTCTTGATAAACTTTGGAATTCATTTTTCCTTCAATGATAGCAATCCGTCCAGGCCCTGACGCAGCAGAGCAGCCCCAAACCATGATGCCCCCACCACCGTACTTCACAGTTGGGATGAGGTTTTGATGTTGGTGTGCTGTGCCTCTTTCTCCACACATAGTGTTGTGTGTTTCTTCCAAACAACTCAACTTTGGTTTCATCGGTCCACAGAATATTTTGCCAGTACTGCTGTGGAACATCCAGGTGCTCTTGTGCAAACTGTAAACGTGCAGCAATGTTTTGTTTGGACAGCAGTGGCTTCCTCTGTGGTATCCAATGTGTGCAGAAATCCATATCATTCCAAAGGGTTCACATACTTTTGCTTGCAACTGTATATACACACACATATACATACATACATACATACATACGCACACATATACACACAAACATATTCACACAATAGCTACCTTTCCGTCAAAAATTACGGGAATAAAATTTTAAGCTTGGCAATGTCGTTTGCCACCCAATGTGAGCACCTTCAGCACTCATTGCGAGTCTCTCCCCCTGTATACTTCTTCCCTTGTGTCCCCTCTCCCTCCACTGTGCCTCTTTCCCCCTCCCTTTTGTCTCTTTTTACCCCCCCCTGTGTCTCTTCCCCCTCCTTCCTTTTCCTCCCTTTCTCACCTCCTTCTCCCTCGCCTCCCTTTCCCACATCATACTCCCTCGCCTCCCTTTCCCACCTCCTCCCCTGCCTCCCTTTCCCCCTTTATCCTTCTCCCTTTTCCCAGTTATCTCATCCTCCTCCCCCCGTATCTTTCCCCCTTTCCCCTGTATCCTCCTCCTTTCTTTCCCCTCCTCCTTCCTCCCCCCGTTTCCCTCCTCTTCCCTTATTCTCCTCCACCCTTTCCCCCCTTATTCTCCTCCTCCCTTTCCCCCTTTACAATTACCTCCCTACCACTTTTCCCCCACTCCTGCTCCCCCATTTGCGCTTCCTACCCCACCAGTAGCCCGTCCCTAAACTGCATCTTGTCTGCCGGCGCATCCCAGTGACATCACACAGGCGCCGCAAGGGAAGGCTACATATGGGGTGAGATCAAGATGAGCCAAGGAATGATCTTGGATGGGCAGAGGGAAGGATCAATAGAGGAAGAGGGGATGATCAACCGGGCAGGGGGGATCCAGAGGGGAGGATCAGAAGAGGGATCAAGAGAGAAGGGGGGAACTCAGGGGGGTCAGGGAGGATCAGGAGCTCCTGGAGGCTCCAGAATGAGCCAAAATGTGTGTGTGTGGTGTATATGTATGTAAAGTGTATTTTTTTGTGGTGTGTGTGGGAGTGTGAGTGTGTATATGTGTGTAAAGTGTATTTACATTTGATTCAGAATATTTTTCTCTTGTTTTCCTCCTCTAAAAACTATGTGCGTCTTATGTAGCAAAAAATCACGCTTTCGACAAATCTCAGTTTGACAACTACGATCAGCTGCAAAAGCCCTGCACACTGCGCAGACCTTGCGGATGCGCCTATCGACTGCCTCATGCATGCGCTGCGCCGGCCTTGTGCAGAGAGAGGAGAGAGACAGAGGGTGGGACGGGGGAGAAAGAGTGTGGGACGGGGGGAAAGAGACAGAGGAAGAGACAGAGGGAGAGGGGGGAAAGAGACACAGAGGAGGGGGGAAAGAGACACAGAGGAGGGGGAAAGACGCATAGGAGGGGGGGGGGGGAAGAGACACAGGGGGGAAAAAAGACACAGGTGAGGGGGTTAAAAACACAAGGGAGGGATAGGAGGGGGAAGTGAGACACAAGTAAGAAATAGACAGGGGGAGAAACTCGCAATGAGCGCCAAAGGCGCTCATCGCAAGGCCAATAAAGTAGAGGTAGGAGAAAGCAGAGACATGCAAATAAACCCAAAATATATCCTCACTTTTTAATCCAATATTTTTTTAAACATGATTTCTTTACATCAAATTCCTGCCAATATACCGCTTCTGAACACAGCACAGGATAGATTTGCAGGAAACCTGCCCAGAGAACGTTCTATTCCAGTCTTTTGGATTTCATCACTGCAGGGCTGGTTCCTAACTTGTGAATTTTACGAGAAGGTTATCAACCATAAATTAAATTTAGCTTATGGTGGGCAAAAGAGTGAAAAATTATTGTGGGCGTATTTGCATGACCATTTTCCTAGAGAGTGCAGTGCAAGGACTGTATTTCTTGAGGTTCTGAGCATCTAGTGTATTAACTTATTCTTAGACCTACATATGCATTTTTTTTTTGCTGTACATTGTATGGTGTAGTGCTTCTCTTTATATAATAAGGTAATCCATTTGTCATATTTTTACATTGAATTTCATGTAATATATATTTTTCCTGAAATAGAATAGCTTGTTAGAAAAACAATTCTGTTACAGATTAGATAAAGTAAAATGACTCCAGTTAATAAATATATAACCCTATATTTGTCTTGTACTTAGATGAAAAACATAAAACACTAAATGCTATGGTGTCTATAAGATATATGTACAGTATGTAGAGACAAGATGCACAGCTCAGCGAATTCAGAAAAAAAAAAGGATTTGCAGTCCACAAGAGACAATATATAATATTAAGTAAGTAGGATCAGTGATAGATACGTGGATTATGAGCACTGTAGCTATTCCAAATATATCACATATTCATACAAAATGAGATCAAGAAAGCCTTTTACCAGATATGTATGTATGTGTATATTACGGTATATATATTTACACACACTGTGTGTACATATCGTGTGTATATACAGTATCTCACAAAAAAAAGTGAGTATTTTTTTGTATGTATTTTATTATATCTTTTCATGTGACAACAACGAATAAATGCCACTCTGCTACAATGTAAAGTAGTAAGTGTACAGCCTGTATAACAGTGTAAATGTGCTGTCCCCTCAAAATAACTCAACACACAGCCATTAATGTCTAAACCATTGGCAACAAAAGTGAGTACACCTTTAAGTGGAAAGATCCAAATTTGTCCCAATTAGCATTTTCCCACCCTGGTGTCATGTGACTTGTTAGTGTTACAAGGACTCAGGTGTGAATGGGGAGCAGGTGTGTTAAATTTGGTGTTATCACTCTCACACTGGTCACTGGAAGTTCAACATGGCACCTCATAGGAAAGAACACTGAGGATCTGAAAAAAAGAAATTTTGCTCTACATAAAGATGGCCTAGGCTATAAGAAGATGGCCTAGGCTATAAGAAGATTGCCAAGACCCTGAAACTGAGCTGCAGCACGGTGGGCAAGACCATACAGCGTTTTCACGGGACAGGTTCCACTCAGAACAGGCCTCACCATGGTCAACCAAAGAAGTTGAGTGCACATGCTCAGCATCATATCCAGAGGTTGTCCTTGAGAAATAGACGTAGGAGCGCTGCAAGCATTGCTGCAGAGGTTGAAGGTGTGGGGGGTCAGCCTGTCAGGGCTAAGACCATAAGCCACACACTGCATCAAAATGGTCTGCATGTCTGTCGTCCCAGAAGGAAGTCTCTTCTAAAGAGGATGTGCAAGAAGACAGCAAACAGGTTTGCTGAAGACAAGCAGAATAAGAACATGGATTACAGGAACCATGTCCTGTGGTCCGAAGGAGACAAGGATAAACTTAATTAGTTCAGATGGTGTCAAGCGTGTGTGGCGGCAACCAGGTGAGGAGTAGAAAGACAAGTGTGACTTGCCTACTGTCAAGCATGGTGGCGGGAGTGTCATGGTCTGGGCCTGCATGAGTGCTGCCAGCACTGGGGAGCTACAGTTTATTGAGGGAACCATGAATGCCAACATATACTGTGACATACTGAAGCAGAGCATGATCCCGCCCCCTTCTGAGACTGGGCCGCAGGGCAGTATTCCAACATGATAATGACCACAAACACACCTCCAAGACTACCACTGCCTTGCTAAAGAAGCTGAAGGTAAAGGTGACGGACTGGCCAAGCATGTCACCAGACCTAAACCCTATTGAGCATCTGTGGGGCATCCTCAAACGGAAGGTGGGGGGAGTGCAAGGTCTCTAACATCTACCAGCTCCGTAAAGTCATCATGGAGGAATGGAAGAGGTCTCCAGTGGCAACCTGTGCAGCTCTGATAAACTCCATGCGCATGAGGGTTAAAGCAGTGCTGGAAAATAATGGTGGCCACACAAAATATTGACACAATTTGGACATTTCCTCTTAGGGGTGTACTCACTTTTCTTGCCAAAGTTTAGACATTAATGGCTGTGTGTTGAGTTATTTTGAGGGGACAGGAAATGTACACTGTTATACAGGGTGTGTGTGTGTATATATATATATATATATATATATATATATATATATATATATATACGGAATGAAGAGCGAGGCATTTGTGGGCATATTTGTGTGTCCCAGCTCAACTTCCCAGAATGCAGTGTAATAACTGTTTTTCTTGGAACTCTGAGCTGGAAGCAGGTTTTTTAACTTGCTTTAGACATTCAAATGTGAACACAGATGTACTTTTTATTTACTGCACTACTGTACGGTGGAGGGCTTCTATCGCTCTTTTGCCCACCATATTATAAATGATTGTTGTGGTGAACTACCTAACCATAATTTCCACAACACAGGCTGAGATCCCGCTCCATGCTGATGATAGCCAGTAAGCTTGAAACAGCTGTACATGGATTGAATACTCAGCCTGTGTTTATTCCAACCTTGGCTTTGCATTAAAGCTGTGTAATACAGCATGCATAAGTTTAAAGAAAGCCATGTTTGTTGATGGCTACGGAATGAAGAGCGAGGCATTTGTGGGCATATTTGTGTGTCCCAGCTCAACTTCCCAGAATGCAGTGTAATATCTGTTTTTCTCGGAACTCTGGGCTGGAAGCAGGTTTTTTAACTTGCTTTAGACATTCAAATGTGAACACAGATGTACTTTTTATTTACTATATATATATATATATATATATATATATATATATATATATATATATATATATATATATATATATATATATATATATATATATATATATATATATATATATATATATATATATATATATATATATATAGTGGATATAAAAAGTCTGCACACCCCTGTTAAAATGTCAGGTTTCTGTGCTGTAAAAAAATTAGACAAAGATAAATCATTTCAGAACTTTTTCCACCTTTAATGTGACCTATAAACTGTACAACTCAATTGAAAAACAAACTGAAATCTTTTAGGTGGAGGGAAGAAAAAAAAAAAGAAAAAAAATGTGGTTGCATAAGTCTGCACACCCTCTTATAACTGGGGATGTAGATGTGTTCAGAATTAAGAAATCACATTCCAAATCGTGTTAAATAGGAGTCAGCATACACCTGCCATCATTTAAAGTGCCTCTGATTAACCCCAAATAAAAGTTCAGCTGCTCTAGTTGGTCTTTCCTGAAATGTTCTTAGTCGCATCTCACAGCAAAAGCCATGGTCCACAGAGAGCTTCCAAAGCATCAGAGGGATCTCATTGTTAAAAGGTATCAGTCAGGAGAAGGGTACAAAAGAATTTCCAAGGCATTAGATATACCATGGAACACAGTGAAGACAGTCATCATCAAGTGGAGAAAATATGTCACAACAGTGACATTACCAAGAACTGGAGCTCCCTCCAAAATTGATGAAAAGACGAGAAGAAAACTGGTCTGGGAGGCTACCAAGAGGCCTACAGCAACATTAAAGGAGCTGCAGGAATATCTGGCAAGTACTGGCTGTGTGGTACATGTGACAACAATCTCCTGTGTTCTTCATAAGTCTGGGCTATGGGGTAAAGTGGCAAGACGAAAGCCTTTTCTTACGAAGAAAAACATCCAAGCCAGGCTACATTTTGCAAAAACACATCTGAAGTCTTCCAAAAGCCTGTGGGAAAAGGTGTTATGGTCTGATGAAACCAAGGTTGAACTTTTTGGCCATAATTCCAAAAGATATGTTTGGCGCAAAAACAACACTGCACATCATCAAAAGAACACCATACTGACAGTGAAGCATGGTGGTGGCAGCATCATGCTTTGGGGCTGTTTTTCTTCAGCTGGAACTGGGGCCTTAGTTAAGGGAATTATGAACAGTTCCAAATACCAGTCAATATTGGCACAAAACCTTCAGGCTTCTGCTAGAAAGCTGAACATGAAGAGGAACTTTATCTTTCAGCATGACAACGACCCAAAGCATACATTCAAATCAACAAAGGAATGGCTTCACCAGAAGAAGATTAAAGTTTTGGAATGGCCCAGCCAGAGCCCAGACCTGAATCCGATTGAAAATCTGTGGGGTGATTTGAGGAGGGCTGTGCAGAGGAGATGCCCTCGCAATCTTGACAGATTTGGAGAGTTTTTTTGCTAAGAAGAGTGGGCAAATCTTGCCAAGTCAAAATGTGCCATGCTGACAGACTCATACCCAAAAAGACTGAGTGCTGTAATAAAATCAAAAGATGCTTCAACAAAGTATTAGTTTAAGGGTGTGCATACTTATGCAACCATATTATTTTATTTTGATATTTTTTCTTCCCTCTACCTAAAAGATTTCAGTTTGTTTTTCAATTGAGTTGTACAGTTTATCGGTCACATTAAAGGTGGAAAAAGTTCTGAAATGATTTTTTTAAAGCACAGAAACCTGACATTTTAACAGGGGTGTGTAGACTTTTTATACCCACTGTATATATATATATATATATATATATATATATATATATATATATATATATATATATATATATATATATATATATATATATATATATATATATACTGCCCGAGGGTCTCAGTTGCTGGCATGGAGCGCCGAAGGCGCTCCTTGCCAGCAACTGCGACCCTCGCAAACTTCACGTCGCAACCCAAACAGTACGACACACACATTACGACACTCGCAAACAACATACGACACACGTTCACACACATTACGGACTCGCAACACTCGGACGCAACTCGCGAACATTACAAAATGTAAAACACAATACATACACAAACCACATACATAAAAAAATTACCTACACCAAGAGGGAGCACCCAGCACCTCAAAAATACAACTTACACCTCGATTTTACTCCAAATAAAACAGTTTAGAGACTAAAAAAAAAATCGAAGCGAGAGAAAAAATGGCCGCCGAACAAAACGAAAACGAGGCTACAGCACTCTAAACTCGCAAAACACCACAAGAAACTCGCAAAACACCACAAAACACCTACGGATATTCCGATACAAACGTATAACACACATTACTCGCCATTTCTCGCCAATGCGGAAGTACACGACTACGCTAACGGTTTGGTCTCGCGCACGCACAGTGTTACACTGCACACATTCAGCACGCTTACACAGCAGATCCACACCACTAATGCTGCAGCAACATCAAAACACATTCACAGCTCTTCCACACAATGCTTTAAAATAGGTAAAGTATATTCATTTATTAATGTATTATATATTTCATTATTACACACTAAACAGCATTAGCTACCTTACAATTTCATTGCCGTCATTTTTTGACGGGCAATTCGCTAGTACATAATATTATGTAGACGATATATAAAATTAAGCATGATCAGTGATAGATTTGTGGGTTATGATGAGCACTGTAGCTATCCCAGATATATCACATATTCATTCAAAATCAGAGAAAGAAAACCTTTTACCACATTCTCCACATACATATGTATGCATGTGTGTATCTTATTTACTTAGGAGATAATGTGACTGGGCAAATGGTTCCTGGGCTTGTTGTTTAGGGTCCTTTTAAGACCTACAAAGTTGAGGGAGGGAGGGAGAGTCCTTGGGTGCGCGTTACAGAGGACATTTGCTGCACAGAATTTCAAGCAACATACTTGTACATGACACTGGCAGGAGCTGCACACAGCCAATCGCTACTTCATCACAGGCTGCCACGGAAATACTTTATGAATGAATGAAGGAAACAAGCTCTAAACACGCCTGTCTCACACACACACACACACACAGGCTGCGCCAGTCATTTGCGATCAGGAAGAGCTCTACGCTCAGCATCAAGATCACATAAGCCGTCAGCACATACACTGAATACATGCACAATCTGTTTTTTCCCCTAACTGTATTTTTCAATGCATTATGTGTGCCACGTTTTATCACACAATTTTAATCGGGGTTCACATTTATATCTTAAAGCAAAATACAAAAATGCGTGCATATTATATATAACCGCAGTGTCGTTTTTATATCCTACTAGTGATGGAGAAGATAAAAAAAAAAGCACATGGTTCTAACACAGTTCAATTAACATGGTCATTGGATTACAATATGTATACCTTTAATGTAACATTTGGGAAGGGTGCCAGAGGGACTCTTTAACCGTGTATTTTCCAGAATCATGATAATGAGCAGAACAGGTTAAATGTGGAAGGGGTGGTGTTGTTTAGAAGAGGGGGAAGGGGCTGGATCGGACTTCACAGGTTTCTCTGCCATCTCTTTCCGGGGGAGGGATTTGATTAATGACTTCCTAAATAGGAGCCCAGCATTAGAAAAGGAGGGGGATAGAATCTTAATCAACATAGATTGTTTCTTAGGAGAAAAATAAATATCATTATGAATAAGGCTGGCCGTGAATAAATATGTCAAATAACTGGGAACGGACCAAAACAACAACTGTGAAGTGAATTTGAGGCGTAATCACATTATCTTATTAATATGTGTACTCGGCTTGTCTGTGGGTTGGTTTATTTAGATACACAGTGACTGAATACACCTACAATTCTATGTCCTGTACAGATCCGAGAACCTGATCAAGCTAAACGTATCTATTTATGAGCTCAATAGGCTTTGAATATGATTGTTAGGGACGCGGTCCATACTGGCTTTATGTAAATGGCAATTACCAGTCCGTATCAAAGCAGTAGGTCGTCCAGCTTCAGACTTGCAACAGCTAATAGTTATGCTCCGTAGAAGAAGGGAACCACAAGTGCTTATCATGCCAACTGCCACTTTCGAGCCAAAGCTAGCTAGAAAAATAAATTGTGCTGCGGACGTAGACGTGCTGCTCACTAAGCAATGCTGAGCCTGCTGTACGAAAGTACTTGCAATGCAAGGATGTATTTTTCTGAATTGATCTGCAAGGCACAGCTTACGGGGGTGGGGCGTTAATACCGTCCAAGCAGCAAAGCATGTTCTGTGACTAAACAAACAGGAAAAACACCATGCGAAATAATATCAACATGTTCTGGATGCATTTAAAAGCCGAGGTGTAGAGAGCTAAATATAAGACTGATGGTAATCTGCTGCCTTACATTGTATTACTAGCCATACTATCCAGCTTAAAGAAAAACCCATGTGCAAAATAGTAAAAACACAAATGTGAAAAAGCCCTTGTGTACAAAACTACAAATACACTAAAGTGTATTTGGATAGATCCAGGGAAGCTTATGTGATATAAAAAAAGCACACACTGATAAAAACATTGAAATTAGAAAAAAAACTGATTCTAACAAGGTTTCTATACATATATTTTTGTCAGAGTGCCCTAATACAAAATACATTATATATATATATATATATATATATATTTCTATGTACATACAATAGGTTATCTAGATTTTCTATACAATAATAACAATTATAATATTAAATAATTATCTACCACCTGGTGCTTTTAAACAAGGTGCTCTCCTAAAAAACAATGAGATTTTGTTTTCTGGTTTATTTATAATTTTTACATGCAAGACGGAGCGATTTTTTTTATTATTTTTTACTATTTTATTTGAACAGGAATTGGTAAAAAGCAAGGATGTCTTTCATCAGTTATTTGAATCAACTAAAGGGAAAGACCATCACAAATCCTTCATTTACATTAATTTAAAGGCTTATACTGTGTCTTAATACTGTGATTCTCTAATTATATTTGGAGCATAGTTTTTAGACCGTTTATATCCATAATATGTGAGCATATTGTCACTATTCCAATTCAGTAAATTTACAGTGAACTGGATTGTGATATAAAATTTTAATTTTGTTTCCAATTTTGACTTTAAAATACCCAAAATATTATATACTTACTATAGATACAGATAGATGCTGATTTCACTATCTATGAGCACATTTTGAAAGCAGACACCAGCTGCATGTCCACAGAGATGGGGTGGGAAATAAGTGCAAAATATACCAGTGATCAGGCAAGTGAAGCAGAAGCTTAATCCTGACATTCCTTTGCAGTCTTGAACCGTAAATTTGCAATAGGTTGTGGTGGAGGTAGCCATCCTATATACAGGATATGTAATGGTGGAGTGGGTGGAGACCTGAGCACACACCAAATTGTCCCATTGTCAATGTCTCCACATGGCATCACAGTGAACTTAAGAGACAATATTAAAAATTAAAAGGCGTAAGAATTTCAGCAAATTAAAATGAAAAGAGAAAATGATATACATCTACACTAATTGAAATCCTTGAATCTAATATAATTCTAATAGAATTATAATGTGAATGAGTGATATATAAATGCCATATAGTGCCTCTTGTGTAAGGAATAGCATTAAGGGATTTCACCACTGACAATGATTGCTTAAATAATACAATGGATTGTTCATTTTAAACATCAGATCCTGAGAAGTAAATACTGGAAATATTTATGTAGCCTAATAAGCAAACACTAAATGTACAATAGAAAAATAATAATAATAATAATATGGATACCAATATTGCTAACATCTACCTACACTCTCCCTAAAATAAACTGAAACGTTACATTTATCCAAATTATCAATGAAGGAATATTTAATACACCTCTTTGTGTACATGCTTGCAACAGTATTTACAATTAAAAATAAGTTATTAAAATAAAAAAAGGTTACAATTCCATTAGTTTGTACACAGTTTGCATTAAAAATATACATTTTAGTTGAATCTTTAAGATGAGGAAGTATTAGGAGGTAGTACATCCCTTTATACCTCTTTCATTAATTTTCCTATTTTGTCTCTTCAATAATTAAAATATATATATATAGGTCACCAGTAATTGAAATGAAACAGCCTTTATGTATCGGATAGTAATGAATCAGATCTAATCAGATAAAAACAAGCAAACAAACAAAAAGGTCTATGATTGTTAATGTTCAAATAGACTCTTATTTAGGAACGCTTTTTTATGAAATGTGTGAGATGATCCATTAATGTGGCGTAAGCATATTTCGCTCATTTCTGCCCATAAATAACTTGAATTATTACTAGAGATCACAACATAGGAGGATGGGAAAAATGTCATTGTGATCAGGCATCCAGTATTAGTGGAATTAAAGTCGGGGTCATCGAATTGGTCACTGGTGTCAGATGTTATCGACTCATTCATTTCCTGCACAGAACATCAGCCTTTCAAGTTTTGTTTTTTAGGAGAAGGTAAAAATCCAGCAACTGGGGCCTCTCCCCAAAATAATTACTAAACAGATAGGAAAATAATAATAAAATTAATGGAAATCCATCTGAAGTCATTACTTTACCAGAATTAGTGTTTTACCAATGAGTCTTCTACTTATACAGTTTATATAGTTTATTAATGTGCAATTTATATAATATAGATCGTTAGAAGTCAGGATTGATATTTCTAAAAAAAGCCAACTTTGATACAACTCAAGCTATAGAGTTGTGATATCTAATATAAAAAGACAAACATGAAAAATACTTTATTGGATATAAAAATAAAAAAAAATCAAGGTCCCCTAAAACTACTCACACTCATTTTTATAGAACAGTAAAGAATATGCTATTTTCTTTATAATTAATTAAGCTTACCTTGCATATTATAAAAAAAAACTAAAAACTCATAGTATCAGTAGTATAATATGAACTAGTTTTTCTGGTTTATTCACCTTCATTGTCCAAATATTCCTATACCCCATTCTTAGAATAACATATTTATTTACTGTTTTATGTAAGAACCCAAAAAAATCTGTGCAGTTTTGTTTTAAATCTTTCTGTCATATAGGTTTGCCATTCAAAGGGTGAACCCTCATTGTGATGGACAATAACGTGTGAGCTTTACCAGGCTGGTTTGTGACGTTACTTTGAATTCCGAGCCCCACTGTTTGTGGAATGTCTCTATGGTCTTTGGAACCTCATCCTGACATGTGACTAAGAAACAGCATATTCCCATTTATTTTCTTTGAAATATGCCTTATACATCAGCTATACATTTACACATTTTTATACAGAACAGTGAATGGCTGGGTATGGTATATTTTTCACATTTTAATTTGTTAAAATTATAACAACTTCATTATTACCATCATACTTTGGACATCTATACCCAAGTTAAAAATAATATAGACAATATACACAAATGCACTTCGTAGACCTTCAACAAGTTAAAACAGTGCACCAAACTCATGGAAATATTTTAATATTTAGATTTGATCTTTCTTAAAGGGTTACTTTCCCAAACATTATTATCATGTGTCATACTAAAAAATATTGAACAGGAGTTTACTTGTTGGAATAGCTATGTATTCCCTATTCCAATTAACTATTCCGTTTTTTTAAAAATCACAAAATAATCTGTAAAGTCTGAACTGTCAGAGTACAATCACATAATGTCACATTCAATTTCAGTACATAATTATATATTCTATTAAATATATACATATACTCTTTACTATGTTTGTAGTTCCACAGTAATAACTTCCCCTGTTTAAAAGAAACACATTTATATTCTTATTAGAGAAAATACAATAACCGTGGGTGATTTCTTTCTATAATGTAATGGGACATGGAAATCAATGGTTTGTTTTTTTTCAAGTATTTAAATGGGCATGTTTTAAACATCACAAGAAGTATATTTTGCTTGAAGACATTAAGCAAAACCGGTTTACACGTTATTGAAACTATCAGAAAAAGGTAGAGCGCCCATTGGCTGGGTGAGGGCAAGCCCCAGGGAGCAGATTGATGTCTGGGTACTTATTGTGGTGCATTATAAAATCCCTTCTTTCTTATGCAACAAGAAACAAATAAAAAGGAGGATGCAATTTGAGTATGGCAACCTGATGAGCCCAGAATGAGGGATGAGGTTCTGTGTGCTTCATGGCATCTCTCCTGTGTATCATTATGTGTTTGGGAACTAGACCCACACCCAGACAATGAAACAATGATTATACCAAGGGTGTATCATACAAAGATGCTAGTAACCGCTACTGGTGCATGGTGGCCAGCACTGACCCAGCAGTCACATGGTTAAAGTATCTTGCTGCACTGAAATACAGTGGGCTCAGCAGGAGTGCATCTCCCAGAGGGAGTTTAATTATTCTCTGCAGTGACACCCACTGATTAAATAATGAATTTAAACGCACAGTGGTACATAATGAGTTAAAGCCTTCACTGGCCGCACTTAGCGAACTGCCGGCTGTGCTCTCTCCGACGGTTGCTTTATTTCACCTCCTCCCTTTTGATTAAGCAGCAGCCTGTTCGTGGCTAATGCAAGTCTGAGTGCAAAGGGTTAAAGACAGTTAAGTGTTAATGAGCTGCTAGTCACAGCCTCACACATGCAACTGTGAGTGTCCCAGCTGAAAAGGCTTATTAATAACATTAATAGCCCCCGCCTCATGATGCTAGCTGTAGAAACCTATTATATACTGGATTTACAACCCAAGTATACAGGTCATTGTCTATAAATTCTAATGTGTGACTAGTTCTTTAGCTTATAACATGTACTTGACTACAGAGCTCAGTAAAACACAGTGATAAATTAGATCTAAATGAGACACAAATTGCAGCGATTTCTACACTGAATTGTGAAGCAGTTTAAGTCACAATAATGATAATTTAAGTCCATAAAATGTCACAAATATATTAAAATATGCATATTTATACACTTATTTTGAAGTAGCAAGCCCGAAGTAAAACTACTGTTAAATATCTGTCAACTTAAAACACACCATTGCAAATAGTGTAATATTTTAAGACATTTTGTTCCTAAATGATGCGTTACATATTGTTAATAAAAATACTTATAAAAGGTTAGTGTAAAATGTTTGTTCTGTTGTACACTCCATATGGAAGACTATTAAAGCATAGCATGCAAATCTTTGAAAAATACTTAACGAATTTAGTGTTAGAAACTCATTCCAAAGATTTTGGAAACTTGAAAAGAAAACTGTATACTTTTAAATAATCTGTGCTAAGATTGCTAAATATTTTTATTTTATAGCAAAAAAATTTACTGATAAAAAATACTGCATGCAAGAAAAATAAAATATAAAATTATCATCTAAAACTGCTCATTATCTGATTAGAAGAAATGAAAAACAAGAGTGTCTAAAAAATAACCACCCAAATGTTAATCTGTAAAACAAATAGGTCTACCATATGCTACTGATGGTATTCAATATATTGACATACATTTTATATACAAGTTAAAAATAACTAGCTGGATATGTGCTTTAAAGATTTAAAAATCACATTATTGAGCATGAAATTGTTTTTGAGAAAAAAAAATTGAAAGCCAGATTAAAGCATTGTCTATATATCTATCTCTAAATCTAAAACTAATGTCTTTATTTCTACTCTACTTTTTGTATGTAGTCATTCTTATGTCAATATTTAAAAAAAACTTAAAATAAAACAAATAGAATTTTTTTTTTCTCAGAAAGGGGATATGTAGATTTGATGCCTGAAAAGAGATTGTATTTAGAAACTTTAATCACATTTTATAAAGAAATATATTTTACCTTCTACATTAGTCATGGAACAAATATATGCATTGCTTCAACACAATATACTTACCAAGTAAAGGCACAATTACATATAATCTATATATTTATGTGATTTTACTATGAGCCAAAAATCTTTTACGATTCCTTCCACAATATATGTTTTTAGTGTATATCGTTTTTAAATGATATGAAGTACAATTTGGATGCCATGTATTCACTCAGTAAAATCTGCATGAATTATATCTTCAGTTCATTAAATGTACTTAAGCATCAGTATGAACATATCCTACAAGCACTATCAGAAGCTGTGTGATAAACTCGTGTAATTACACTGCTGTTGATTTGCATTCTACAAGCTTCTTGTGCTGGTTTATGCTGATGAAATAAAAATCTACAGCTACTGCAGAGTGGAATACAAATGCATTTTTTAATATACATTACATTAGTCCAAGGTACCCCGATTTAAATTATTAGAATTTTGAGTGTGCTTAATTTACAAAAAAGAAGAATGAATCCATGAGGACAAGAAATTAAGAGTAAAAAATGTTTTTTCAGTGAAGAACGGTTTTTAAATGAATTAATAAAAATTTGGAAATGTCCATATTTCTTTAGAATGAGATTATAATTCAAGTGATCATTTATGAATAAATGAAATAAGATATTGATACAAAAATGTACCTATAACTGACAAGTCTGTTAAATGTATCAAATTATTTTTCTTATAATATACATTCATGAATTAAAATATAGTCAGGAAATAAGTTATCTTTTGTTTTAATTAAACATGATCAAATTAAATGGATATTTATAAATAATTTAATTTTAATAAAGGATATTAACACATTATATATTAAACATTATATAAGAAATTAAAGAATAAGCAAGATAACAAAATATTCTAGCCATCAAGAAATAAAAATGCTATGGACATAAAAATAGCTAAAATACAAAGAACAAAGTTCAAATAAATTATGCAAAATAAAGTGTTGTCAATAAACATTTAAATAAATATTCTTTACTGACCCTCAACTGTATATTTTTTTTATCTTGCTAATTTATTTCTGTTATTTCCTTTAATAGAATATATATTAGGTTCAAGTATACAGACATCTAGCATATAATGTGAACTAGAACAGTATTTTACATAAAGCAAAGTTAATTGTCCCAATTTATTATGTTACTGTACAAAATTCCCAAATATTTGAAATTTTAAGATTAGACATTCATTATAACAAACTAAGAAATGTTTAAGAATTTAATAATATACAAATTGCTATGTTTTATATAGTTAATCTAGAGTTTGATGTAAAAAAAACCAAAAAACAAACAAAAAACAAATTGTCCTCAAACAAAAAGAGAGAGTTAAGTAAAGGTGTTAAATAAAGCTAGGTAATTGTGCACTACAACTATAGCTGGTAAAGGTCACATCTAATATTTTCTTTTCAAGGAATAATTGAGCTATATGCCATTTTTGGCTTGTACCTGTAATTAGTTTCATATCACAAAACATAAGTAAATCAGCTAATGTACAAAAGAGCCCAAAATGAAAAACATGATATTTCAAGGTTAATTGTATACATATTTAGCATCAATAATATCTAGTGATTTGAGGTTAGGGAAAAAAAAATCTTCATTAAAAAAAGCTCTTTTAGAATAAGGGCAGTTATGCTGTGGAACTCCAAGAAAGACTGTAACAGCCAATGTAAAAGTGGGTTCAACAGATGTATAGTTAAAAAAGGCAAAACATATTGCAAAGGTAGTATTGGTGGTCCGAAGAGATATGTCAGAATGGTTCAATAAACCCCAGAAGCCATGCAATGGCTCCTAACATTCTGCTCCTGGCTCCTAACATTTTATTTGGTTTCCCCTTCCATGACTCATGTACCTAACCATCATTGTGACTATTCTATTTAGAGTGGAGGTTTGGTTTCCTCAAAAAGTCCCAATATGTATCTCCCAGGGTTTTTAACCAATTAAACATTTGAAATCACTGTTCTGCAATAAGGGTTAGATTGAGTTAGTGCAGATACATTAGGGGCTACCAAACTGTGATCTACCCCTATACTGGCAAATGCTTTACTACTATATTGATACACAAATCTTGTTAAGTGATGGTTACATTTTGTTTGGCTGTTTGTTGACTTCCTTTGAATTCACACAAGCATTCTTGGAACATAAGTGATAAAATAAATTGTGAAGTAATAATACATTTAATGTTTATGTTCCTCACCATTTACTATGGTTTAAGTTAGTGCTGATATTTTTTCTTTTACTATGTACCAGTACATTTGCAAGTATGGGAACAAGGTCATGGTTTTTATGCAAGAAAATTATATTAAAGAAAATAGACACTAACACAAGACAAAAAAACATAATTAAGAAACAAAAAAAGAAAACTGTCTGATCCACCATAACCTTACATGTGAATAGAAATTGTAAACAAAGACTCAATTAGGACCGGTTCTGTTTTCTTATCAAGTTTCAAAATGAGGATAAAAACACAATTTTGTTGCATTACAAAGATTCGTAAGCTCCTTGCCCCTTTATTTTCTAGAACATCAGGTCCAATGAGGAAAAAACAAATCACAACAGTCTCACGTTTATAAAATAATATCATTTTCTACACTATAGTGTATAGTGTGCATATAGACTGTATCCAGCATCCTTATACATACCTACATACAGTGTAAAAAAACACTGCGTAAATATACTTGTATACACATAGTATAAAGTTTGATTATTCAAATAAACCATAGACCCACACCGTAAACAATACACACACACATATAGTGGTGTGTATAAAACAAAAGTAAACAACACTCAAGGCAGTTAGTGGACGATGGTGCACAATGTTCAAAGTTGGGGAAAAGTGCAAAAAAAATATTCAGACCTGTGGAATTAGTGAGCCTTTATTATGCACAGTGCTGCTAAAATACGTACTGCAGTTACACAGCACTTTACAGTTGTATAAAATGTACACTTCTAGATATTTAGGTAACAAGCACACATAGAAATACAGACAGGCTACAGTATATCCTTTTCACCCCTTCTAATGCCTCCTTACAAATCTTAAATTTTTTCTTTCTGTATCCTCTGTGATTTTCCTCTTTTCTCATCCATCTTCCCATCTATATCTGCCCTCTCTCACACGGATGCAATTTTGGCACCTCATTTACTACTTGTGCCTACTAGGCACCTCATTTACTACTTGTGCCTACTAGGCACCTCATTTACTACTTGTGCCTACTAGGCACCTCATATACTACTTGTGCCTACTAGGCACCTCATTTACTACTTGTGCCTACTAGGCAGAAGTGTAATCCTGCCATTGAGAGATTGTGAGGGTGCGCCATTGAAAACTATTTATAATATACAATTATTTATGGATCCTTTAATATACTATAGATCTTATTCATGGATAAAGGGATGATGTCTACTTACAGTTTTGTGGGTCCCACTCTCTCTCCCCTGCCAGGATCTATATAAATTATAGAAACTGGATAGTAAAAATTATACATATGTCATACAGTGGATGTAAGCCAGACAACAATTTCTGATGTACTCTTAAACTACATAGCATTAACGTCTCTGTTAACATTTTGTCGGGGTTTCATTGTAGGATATGATGAGGATGATAATATCAGAATGCCTAGGTGTAATCTGAGGTTTGAAAACAGCAAATGTACTTTATATATATAAAATGACATATTGAGCACTGTCTGGGGTTGACCCTATGTCTTGATCCTCCTCTCTCTCTTATTCACATAATTTGTTTATTAATCCCACCGTGTCTATGGCCTCCCCATTATCTCCCTCAGTCTGCGTACCCCTTCTATGCATTCTTATTTTCCTTTTCCTTCTCCCTCCCATGTCACTTAGACACACATCGTATAGAGAGGAGAAAGATCTTTTTATTTGTCTCCAATCTACCTCAAGACCTATCAAGCGCATACCTTCCCACTGTTTGAATCGATTGGACTATGCTTTGCAGACCTGAAGCGGTGCTTTGTGAATGTGATTTATGAATTACCCCTTTCTGATACACCCTTAATTTTGTTTCTTGCTCCTCTCGTGGCACACATCATATTCTGCATCCCCATTTTCCTCCTGCATCACTCCATTTAGTCCTCCTTTTATTTCACTTCTCCCCTTTTTATTTTTCCACCATTGTTTTCTACATCTCCTCCACTCCCTCCTGCCTCACCCCATTTCAGATTCTTCTACATCTCCCATTTGTATCCTCTAACAACCATCTATTATTTTTTTCTTTATTATAGATGTGAAATGTTGTGAAATGTTCCAGGGTTTAGCACCAAGGCCTGATGTATTTTTACTGAATCCAATGACTGCTTTATTCATCTCTTTTTACTGGATTACAGTGCCTTTATACAAGGTGCTTTTTATGTCACATATATAAAAGTTTTCATAGTGTGCAACGCACCAGCCGCACATGTGCAATGTCTCCCCCCATGTCTTTCCCCCACCCTCTCCACATCTCTGCCCCCCCCCCCCCCCCCAGCTTAGTGCAGTGCGCATTTGCAGGGGAGGGTGACGAGGAGGAAAGACACGGGGGAGAGAGAGGAGGAGGAAAGACACGCGGGAGAGAGAGGAGGAGGAGGAGGAGGAGGAAAGACACGAGGGAGAGAGAGGAGGAGGAGGAGGAGGAGGAGGAGGAGGAGGAAAGACACGAGGGAGAGAGAGGAGGAGGAGGAGGAGGAGGAGGAGGAGGAGGAGGAGGAAAGACACGAGGGAGAGAGAGGAGGAGGAGGAGGAGGAGGAGGAAAGACACGAGGGAGAGAGAGGAGGAGGAGGAGGAGGAAAGACACGAGGGAGAGAGAGGAGGAGGAGGAGGAGGAGGAGGAGGAGGAGGAGGAGGAGGAGGAGGAGGAGGAGGAAAGACACGGGGGAGAGAGAGGAGGAGGAAAGACACGGGGGAGAGAGAGGAGGAGGAAAGACACGGGGGAGAGAGAGGAGGAGGAGGAAAGACACGGGGGAGAGAGAGGAGGAGGAGGAAAGACACGGGGGAGAGAGAGGAGGAGGAGGAAAGACACGGGGGAGAGAGAGGAGGAGGAGGAAAGACACGGGGGAGAGAGAGGAGGAGGAGGAAAGACACAGGGGAGAGAGAGGAGGAGGAAAGACACGGGGGAGAGAGAGGAGGAGGAAAGACACGGGGGAGAGAGAGGAGGAGGAAAGACACGGGGGAGAGAGAGGAGGAGGAAAGACACGGGGGAGAGAGAGGAGGAGGAAAGACACGGGGGAGAGAGAGGAGGAGGAAAGACACGGGGGAGAGAGAGGAGGAGGAAAGACACGGGGGAGAGAGAGGAGGAGGAAAGACACGGGGGAGAGAGAGGAGGAGGAAAGACACGGGGGAGAGAGATGAGGAAGAGACAGGGGAGGGCGGAAGAGACAGGGGAGGGCGGAAGAGACAGGGGAGGGCAGAAGAGACAGGGGAGGGCGGAAGAGACAGGGGAGGGCGGAGACACAAATATTGCGTCATTTTTAAAAGGCAAGTTACTAGTTTCTAATAGTTCTAAAAATGTTACATCATTTTTTTGAAGTATAAAAGTAGTACATTTACAGAAAACCATCAAACAGAGTCCATAGTGAGGTTTGTGTTTGTTGCTGAAATGTTGGAACGGACCAGAGGCAAGGTCGGGGTCATGGATGCTTAGGTCAAGCCAGGAGATGAGAGATCAGGAAGGGAAGTTATATACACATACACACATACAAATATATATATAATATATATATATAAATAAATAAATGAATAAATAAATAAAAATACACATATTGAAAAAGATATAACTTCTATGTACATACACATATACATTGATATCTCTCTCATATATAAACAGATATATAAGAAAAATGGCCTACAGTTTATTGCATCTGTTTACATACTAATTAAAGAGATTTGCTGATGGGGCAATGTGTATTAAAAAAAAGAAACAAGAGCTGAAATTATTTGTTCTATTTAAAGAAATATTTTCACCAAGCTTGCAATATATGGTCCCTTTAGTGCCTGCAGAACTAGAGGAACAAAACATTATATTTTATCTGAAACTAATAAAGGAAAGGCAATTGATCCATATTTTCACATACTTGACTAAGGTCCTTTCAGGACCTTTAGGGCAGATGGAGCTGCACTAGGGAGGGTGTATGCTACATTCAATGGCAGGATCTGCTCACAGCCAATCGCCTCTTCATCACAGGCTGCCACGGAAATACTTTATGAATGAATGAAAGAAACAACCTCCAAAACATGCCTGTGTCGCATACACACGGCCAAATGATTTGCGAACAGGAAGATGGGTACAGCTTTCATGGTCACACATGCTGCAATGTATACCGTGTGGCACTGCTCTACAACACAGTATGATAGCAAGCCAGAAGAGCTTTCTTCTCTAATTTTCTTCTAATTGTCTTATTATGTCCATATATGGTTTGCAATACATTGTGTATGCCATGTTCTAATTTAATGTAGTTTCATATATACATATTAAAGCAAAACCTGCAACAAATATCACACTATGTATTGTATACGTGGAAAAAATAAAGATAGCAAATTTTTCTTCTTTATATTAAAGTGCGCATTGAACATGTTCATCTGATTCCAGATATGTAGTACGTATGTGTGTGTATGTGCTTCCATTAACCATGTTTTTGTCAGAAACATGATAACAAGCCAAAGGAGTTAAATGTGGTGAGTGCAGTGTTTTGTTGTGTTTTTTTTAGAGGAGGGGCTAGGGACAGAGCTGGATCAGGCTTAATAGGTTTCTCCACCATCTCTTCTGGAGGGAGGGGATAGGATTAATGATTTACTAAATAAAAGGCCAACATTAGAGAAGGACAAATTCTTACTCTTCTCCCCCTCCCTCACCCCCCCCCAAAAGAAAAAAATACTGGCTTAATAGATACTCAGGGAAGCTATATGCTTATGCTAGACATCCTTGATTTCCTTTATCTTGTTTGTCCTATACCTTTCACCTTCAATGCATTTCTATTTATATACACACACACACATTATATATATATACACATAAATTATTTCACATATGGTGGGCTAAGAGTGATAGAAGCCCTCCACCGTACAAAGTACAGTAGTACAAGTAAGGAATAGTACATCAGTGATTCCACTTGAATGTCTAAAAATAAGTTGATAAAAACTTATTTCCTGCTCAAATTTCTCAGAAACACAGTATATGCACTGCAATCTGGGAAAACTGGGCGGGACATGCAAATGAGGCCACATAATGCAATTGTATATATATATATATTATATATATATATATATATATACACATACACACACACATACATACACACATACACACACAGCGTATTTATCGGCGTATAACACGCACTTTTTCTCCCTGAAAATAGGGGGCAAATGATGTGTGCATAGTATACGCAGATATAATGTTAAGGACCCATAGTACTAACCCCCCCCCCCCCGTATCTCTCTAACCCCCCTGTGTCTCTCTAACCCCCCCTGTGTCTCTCTACCTCCCCTCCGTGTCTCTCTACCTCCCCTCCATGTCTCTTTCCCACCCACCTCCTCATCCTCAAACCCACCTCCTCATCCTCAAACCCACCTAAATACCTCCTCCTCTCCCCTCACTTACCTGCTTCTGTTCCGGCCTCCGCTCCTTCTTGACCCGGCACGCATGTGACGTCACATGAGCGCCACGCCATTAGCATATATGCTAATGACGTGACGTCACATGCGCGCCGGGTCAAGAAGGAGCGGAGGCCGGAGCAGAAGCAGGTATGTGAGGGGAGAGGGGGAGGTATTTAGGGGGGTTGAGGACGAGGAGGGAGGTTGAGGACGGAGGAGGGGAGTGGAGGAAGGAGGAGGAGGGTGGAGGGGGCTGAGGATGTATTTTACAATTATCCCCAAGTTTCCCCAATGACTGACTTACTAAAAACAAGGAAATGTAGCATAACATCACTGTATTAGTCATTTTACAATTCATGCAAGCTTCCCAAAAAGTAAACTAAGAGTAAACAAATTTTTTAAAATTAAATTTCAAGCACGGTATAGTAAATTGCAATGTTTACATATATTTCTTTTAGCTTGAAGGGCCATTTACCTCATAAGTGCTCTTTGTGGTGTGAAAGAGCACAACATTCTATGTTAAAATGATCTATTTTCTTTTCTTTTTTAATTACACCAATAACAGCTAACAATTTGCAGTCTTAGGTCTGTTTACAAACACACTCCTGACTGTTCCATGATTAAGACACCTGGCCAGTGTAGACTTCAGGAGCACAAAGATTTATGTTTTTCCCAGAACTTCAGGAATATTGAGGGAGATTTTAACCCCCAACTGTCATTTGTAGCTGAATCCAGCAGTCCTTTCCCTGCACAAATGAATTTGTGAAAGTTTAACTCTTTTTGCTTAGGCGCTCTGCATGGAGCTACTGTTGTGGCTTTGTCGGGGGGGGGGGGGGGGGGGAACAGAGGCAGCATTTGTAAAAGAACTATAACTTGCAAAAAAAACTATTACATTCGATAAAATAGAAAATGTACATTCAATCGCAAAGCGAGCAAAACTGAACCTAAAACATTTTTGTTTTAAGTATATGAATGAAAAGAAGTCTAGGAAAGAAAAAGCGATGTACCAGTGGTTAGGATACTGCAACATAATGGTGCTACCGTACCTTTGCCAAATTACTCCAAATCCAAAAGAGGCTTGTAAAAAATAAATTTTAATAATGCACCAGTTCCTGATGGTATACATGCAAACTTACTGAGGGAACAGGGTTCTGTAACAGCCAAGCCATTATTTTTAAATTTTCAAGACTCACACTCCACATGCTTGATAATGATAAATGGGGAAAACCAAATGGGATACCTTTATTTAAGAAAGTAAGGACATACAGGGAATTATAGACATGTAAGCCCCACCTCTGTATTGGGAAAGCCTTTAGAAGAGTTGCTAAGGGACAGTATAAACAGTACAAAAGGATGTGAATATGATAAGTAGGCGTTAACACAAGTAGGTCATGCCAAATAAAATTAAGTTTATATGAGGAGGTATGTAGGGTCATGGACCAAGGCATCTCAATTGTTGTGGATTTTGCAAAAGCGTTTGATACAGTGCCACATGAGAAGCTATTTTACAAAGTACAGGATATAGACATTGCAATAAATATATGTGCATGGATAGAAAACTAGCTACAAGACCGGAAGCAAAGGGGTTTGTTAAATGGAAGATACTCAGATTGGACTAATGTGGTTAGTGGGTACCTCTGGGTTCAGTTAACAACTTTTTCTTGATGGTTTGGAGACAAAGTTCTCCTGTGGATAACTAGGTTAATTATACACAGTTGGATTATGGACAAGTTTTTGTATTCCACTTTGGATGGATTTCAATAGTTAATAGATGTAGATGTAACATTTTTTTTTTTTTGGTGGTTCAAAGACTGCCATGTTTTACTTTTGTTCTGTTATAAGCCAACCAGAACTTGTTTTAATAGTTCATTGGTCTTCACAATTTGTTTAGGTATGCTCTCTAATAAACTTTAGTGCCTTTAAGAAACATATGATTGTATTTTGAGATCATGTGACACTTAATTCCCTAAAGGACTCCATTCATATAATTATGTTAGTTCTGAACGGAGTTGTTTGCACCCAAGCTTATTTAAGATATTTGCAAAAGGAATACTTATGTGGCTATTATACACTACTTTTTAAATACATTTTAATTACAGTCTGAAACACTATAAAAATGTGGAAAAGACTTCTGCAAAGAATTTTAACCTGAGTAAATAACCTACAGTACAATTCAACTGAATGAGTTTAATTTGTAGCAAAGGTACCTTTTACTCCAAAAAGTTTAATTAGTTTCCCAGAACACTTGTTCAGCACTGTCATAATCCCATTAACTAAATAAATCTCCAAAATGTGTACACGAGAAGGAAAATTATGTTTATTAACACTAGACAATTCTGGATAACTAATATGCATACAATTTGTAACTGAGAAAATAGTAACTGTGGGTAATGCAAATTCATTGTCTAATAATTGTTCTAAATAAAGCCATTGTTTTGAAGGGTCAGAATTATTTTAATATACTATCCTTCCAACATCTATTTTTGTTATGTTCATGTGTTAAAAATGCTTATGATGAATATATTTATATTACTCAGGTGATGTCCACTGTAAGCTTACATTTGATTTAAATAATAGAAAATGTTAAGATTTAGTAATTGGTAAGATCCCTTTTAAAGGCTAAGATTTAAAATAAAATTAAAGTGAAAATAAAGAATACAATGTTTATACTGCTGTGTAAGTTTTGTTGACACAAATTATTACCAAAAATCACAACACCATTGTGATCAGGCATCCAGTCTCTGTGGAATTAAAGTTGGGGTCAACAGTATGGTCACTTGTGTCAAATGTTACAGACTCATTCCTGCACGTGAAACATTACCTTTAAAGTTTTTTTTTTTTGCAGAAGGTAGAAAACTCTCAGAAAAAAAAAATCTCAAATAAAAGACAAAGGAGAATATATTAATAGGAGTCCAAGATCTTCGTCTAACCTACATTAAAATTATTACCGTTATCAATGAAGCTCATCTTTACGATTTATTATTGTGTAAATTAGAGAATATAAGTGGTTAGAAACCTGCCTTAATAGTTGTATAAAAGCCTGTTTAATGCTCATATAACTCTAGTTATTTTATTGTATATTTTAATCTAAAAAAATTCGAATTTATATTATTGTAATTTCTAAGCTGAAAAACAAAATTTTAAAATAACTTTACTTATTAGCTTTATTATCTTGAATTATAAAATGCCAGCATTTTCTGTAGCGCCATGACTGCCGTACGGTAATTTAGAAAAAAATAAAAATAATAACAATGTACAAGATGGATTCTGTTAATAGATAAATATAGTTAACTTTGCAACTCACAATCATATTTCCATTTTAAATAAAATTAATCTCATCTACTTTTTCTAGTTTCATGGAGTATATTTTCTGATCTGTTTTATTTGAACTCTTTATGCCAATTATGCTTTGGCAGCAAATCGTTGTGACTGACAATAGCCTGCGAGTGGTTTAAAGCCTGGTTTGTGAAGCCATGTTCAATTTCAGCGAATCCTCTATTTGTGGGGCATCTTTTTGGGCTCTGAAATCTAACATGGGACAATTGAATTGTATATTCCCTCTTTCCCCTCTAACACATGGGGAATAAGCTTTACATATGAAATCTATAAATGTAACAAGTTTCCATATTTTAAATGTAGTTAATTTTATTAATTACTTTGATTCTTAGAAATATGCACCTATTTACTTGTTGATTCTAGAGCCATCTTTATGGATAGTAACTAACAACATGAGCTTCTGTGCTGGAATAGCGAGTAAAGGACTCTAAGTTTTCTCATACCTGTATTATATCAATTAGGCAAGTGCTGCTAACGGGTGGAGAATAAAAAATAACTTTAGAGTCCTAATGTTCATAAAAATTAAAGCAACATAATAGGAATATAAGTCTTATAAATTGGACTTGTGTTACCTTGACATAATTATATTATATATCAATTCTTCACTATCAGCATGAATAAATATCCGCCCAGAAAGGTGGCAGTGCTTACTGTGAGAAAATAGAAGTATGAGGGTTTACTAATGGCAGTTTACCTGTTATACACAGGTTGGACCTCATTGTAAATAGTGTAAATATAGATTTTATTTTTGGTGTTTAATTTTGCGGCGTTGTTTTAACAATAAAGTTTATGTATATATACTTGTTTAATTTTTTTCATTAGTTTTGGTTGCTACATTTAAAAAAATAGAGTCTTTGGTGTACCAGATACTTTAGGGAACCAATACAAGTGGTAACCCTAGTCTGGTTTACGCTGTGATTTACATATTTATATTATTACTCTATTACATTTAGAGGTTGCCTTTTTAATAGTTAAATTATATAGAAACCCCCCGATTGAAATCTGCAGATCAGTTTCAGTAACAGTTTGTGGAAGTATTTTATAAAACAGCATAGCATTACGTGTCATTAAAGTGTTGCTTTCACATCAGCATTTGAACCACAATTCCATGAATCACATTGGGACGTTTCTTCTTGTTGTCAGGGCACCTATGCATTCCTATAACAATCTAAACATCACTAGCAGATTTGCCGAAAACGTATTTAAACAAATTAATTCATCTGCAAATGGTTTCACACTCAAGGTGATTTCCTTCTATAATTTAGTGACATCACTTGATGTTCCCAACCTGGTATCATGCAGGTTAGATGGGACCCTAAACTCTGTTTGGCCACTGGACCCTGTATCCACTGACCCAAAGATACTAAAGTGATGGATGCATGCTTGAAGGTGTTGCTGCCAAAGAATCACAAACAGAACCTCTCCAGCATCAATGGGGGTAAATAATCTTACTATACTGTAAAACCAGTGAGCTCAGGAGGGTTAATCTCCCTGGGTGAGCTTAATTATCCTTCACAGTGACACCCACTGACTAAAATCCACTGCGGCATTTACGGAGCTAAACACTTCACTGACCACACTTGGTGAACTGACAGTTGCGTGACTGGTTTGTACAATCTGTTGATGTTGCCTTATTCCATTTCTTCCCTTTTTAGTTGAGCAGCAATCTATAGATGACTCACACACAGCTGAGTCCAATGGGTTAAAGGCAGTCAGGTGTTAATGAGCTGCATATTACAGCATCACACATGAGTGTCCCAGCCGAAAAAGCTTATTAATAACTTTAACAGCCCCCAACTCATGATGCTAGCTGTAGAAACCTACTATATACTGGTTTTCCAACCCACATATACAAGTCATTGTCTATAAATTCTAATGTGTGACTAGTTCTTTAGCTTATAACATGTACTGGACTACAGAGCTCAGTAAAACACAGTGATAAATTAGATCTAAATGAGACACAAATTGCAGTGATTTCAGCTGGATTGTGATCCAGTTTAATTCCCAGTGATGGTAACTAATATATTTAAAATCAATGTACAAATATTTCAGTTTGGTAAAAATAGTGGAAGTGGAACACTTGTTAAAGGTCAACAAAAAAATATATATGTAGCAAATACGGCAATTTCGTAAGAATTTCTATATGTAGTATGGTAATAGAATACAAAGCCTGACAATATGTGTAATACATTATATACAAAATTAATATTTCTTGGGAATGTATATTAAACATTTAAAAATAATTATCTACGTTTATGGTACATAATCCCTAACTTACAATAAATATGTTTAGCACCCAAACATTGATATACCTAAGCAAAATAAATATTTCAGCATGGTCTTTTCCTAAATAATGGGAAAAAAAAACAAACAAAAAAAACAATTTGTTTTAGAACATACAAACAGCACAAATAAATATGTCTATTACATGATTTTACTGCGAGCCATTAAGCTTCACTTTTACTATGTACTAGTACTGTAGAGGAATTAGGTACCATGCTTTTACTGCAAAAGCACAAGCTACATTCATTACATCTTTAATTCATTATATTTAAAACATGAACAAACTCCATAATCATGATATACAACAGTTAGAATTCCTATAATTACACCATTATTACATAGCATTTTATAAGATTCCTGTGTTTGTTGAGGCTAATCAAATACATTCTAGAGAAGCTCCAGATTTGTAGCACAAATGCATGTTTTACACTTTACATTAGTCCAAAGAAACATGATATACATCATTACAACTTTTCATTAAGTTAAAAAATAATAATAATAATTTTGTTGGAGGGATAATTTCTCTAATATGACTTTAGAATCTATAAAATTAATTATAAATGTCAACTGAAACAATGTGTTAAGAGTAAAAAACATTCCCATAATCAAATAATATTTTGGTTCAACCATTATAAGACTTATCAAATATATTAGTTTACTTGCCATGTTACATTTAGTTTTTTTTGGGGGGGGGGGGAATTAAAAACATGATGCAAGAAAAAGCCACTAGTAAAATATGTTTAACTGATCTTTGAAAAGTAATTTCATTTTAAAAGTATCATTAAAATTGAACATTATATAAAATAATTCTATGAAATCAAAGGATGAGCAAGATAATTAGTCCAGCTATGAAATATATTGTCAAATTAAAATAATTTAAAAACAACCAATATTACAAATAATACTGTGAGAAAATAGAAAGTGAAGAATAGGTTGCAAAATAATGTGCTTGCAAAAGGTATTAATTTAAATAATGAATATTTATTGAGACTCACAAACATGTCTTCTGTACAATTGTATAACCTTGCGATGTACTATTAGTTTGAGAAAAAGTACCGCACAATTTTAAAAGGTTCAATTAGAAGCACAGGTGTCTAGCATCTAAGTTGGCAAAGCACCCAACTAAATAATTGTGCAATTATGTACTATTTTATAATTTGGGTTACTGTATGAAGACTGCACCAGATACAAATTATAATTATTTAAAAATTAAAATATTTAAAAATCCTATAAGTTTGACACAAATTGTTTTCAGTGTCAGCTTTTTAAAAGCAAGACTGTGAGGTTTTTACATAGCAGTTAATATTGCAGGTTTGGCACAAACAAGTGCATTTATTATTGGTCCACTACAGTGTACCTTCCAGGAACGTTTGCAAACTTAAACTAAACCTTCATTATATTCAAAGTGACTTTCCCTTTGGCCAGATAGGTAAACAAGTACAACCTAAAGCTGCATTTAAAGACTAATGATAATAAAAAATGAAAGCCAGATTTTTTCCTCTCAAAGTTTTCTTTTTACTCACTTTATGGTTCAGAAGCTTGTCTTAACCAGTTTCATTGCCCCCCTTTATAGCGTGTCAAACTGCTGCATTGTTTATTTGTAATGCTGGGCATTCGGAGTGATACATTTTGGAAAAAAACTACTGTATATACTCAGTATAAGCCGAGTTTTTCAGCCCTTTTTTTAAGGCAAAAAAGGGCCCCCTCAGCTTATACTCGAGTCACTCCCCCCTGTGTCTCTCTAAACCCCCCCCCCGTGTGTCTCTAACCCCCCCTGTGTCTCTTTCCCTCCCCTCTCCTCAACCTAAACCCCCCTCAACCCCCCTAAATACCTCCCCCCTCTCTTACCTGCTTGTGCTCCGGCCTACTCTCCTTGACCCGGGTCACATGCGCGCCGGGTCAAGGAGCGGAGGCCGGAGCACAAGCAGGTAAGTGAGGGGACAGGGGGGAGGTTGAAGAGGTGGGTTGGGGTTGAGGATGAGGATGCGCGGGTTGAGGAGAGAGGATGAGGATGGGGGGGTTGAGGATGGGGATTGAGGATGGGGAGGTTGAGGAGGGGGGGTTGAGGTTGAGAATGGGGGGGTTGAGGAGGGAGTTGAGGAGGAGCGGTTGAGGATGAGGAGGAGGGAGGTTGAGGAGGAGGGAGGTTGAGGATGAGGAGGAGGGAGGTTGAGGATGAGGGAGGTTGAGGATGAGGAGGAGGGAGGTTGAGGATGAGGAGGAGGGGTTGAGGATGAGGAGGGAGGTTGAGGATGAGGAGGGAGATTGAAGATGAGGAGGGAGATTGAAGATGAGGAGGGAGATTGAAGATGAGGAGGGAGATTGAAGATGAGGAGGGAGATTGAAGATGAGGAGGGAGATTGAAGATGAGGAGGGAGATTGAAGATGAGGAGGGAGGTTGAGTATGATGAGGTAGGTTCAGGATGAGGAGGGAGGTTGAGGATGAGGAGGGAGGTTGAGGATGAGGAGGGAGGTTGAGGATGAGGAGGGAGGTTGAGGATGAGGAGGGAGGTTGAGGATGAGGGTTGAGGATGAGGAGGGAGGTTGAGGAGTGGGGTTGGGGAGGGTGCAAGAGACACAGGGAAGGGAGAGGTTGGAAGAGACACAGTGAAGGGAGAGGGGAGAAGAGACACAGTGAAGGGAGAGGGGAGAAGAGACACAGGGAAGGGAGAGTGGAGAAGAGACACAGGGAAGGGAGAGGGGAGAAGAGACACAGGGAAGGGAGAGGGGAGAAGAGACACAGGGAAGGGAGAGGGGAGAAGAGACACAGGGAAGGGAGAGGGGAGAAGAGACACAGAGAGAGAGGGGGACACAGAGGGCACAAGAGGTACACAGGGGGCAGCACATTTCCCACCCTCGGCTTATACTCGAGTCACTCATTTTACCTAGTATTTTGTGATAAAATGGGTGCCTCGGCTTATACTTGGGTCGGCTTATACTCGAGTATATGCGGTAAGTGAATTATCCAAAACTGATAAATGTTCCAATGAGGCAAAACTTAGAAGTGACAATTTCATGATGCTGACATGTATAGCTTAGAGGAAAGAAGGAGAGGAAGTTAGTCTAACAAGGAATGCAAGTCCATGAGGCCATCTTTTAGATTGAAAAAATTTACAATCTTATGTCGGTGCTTTGGGAACAAGCTTATTGTATGTTTGATTTTAAGCTCAAAAACAGGGCCCTCCATTCTTTGCAATGTGTTAATTTTGTTTTTGCCACATACTTTAACCCCTTTATAGCGCTACGAAATATGTCAGCATTTTACAAATAAAAGATAACAATAATGGTTTGCATTTGGCAGATTTAGGGATAGTGTTTTTAAGAACTGCTTTACAGAAAAGAAGCACAAGGGACAACACAGTAAAGGAATTCAAGCATGTCTGGGATAAGCACAATATCATGTGGACTACTTAAACCACCAAGCTTTTTGAGTAGATAAAAAAAGAAGACTAGATGGGACTTCTGATTCTTATTGGCTGGCAAATGTAATTGTCTCTTATGAGTAAAAAGTATATTTAAAAGGTTGGAGTTTTCAATGTTATGGTGTACCCTCCTTGAGAATCTATGATATTATTGCTACTTAAAAAGCAGTAGCATAAGTTTATATAGGGAATTATCTTTTGGCTATGTGATATATATATATATATATTGTATATTATTTATTGTACAAGGAACATGTAAATGATTTTTATTTTATTTTTTCCCAACTGCATGTGGACCTCCATAATCCCTCAAGTTCAAATCCTTAAATGCCATCTATTTCAGACGGTTCCATCAGATAACTGCCCAAAACCAATGTCCTCAAGCCAACAGCAAGTTGCTATGTCAATAAAAATACAATATGGAAAATTAAAGACGGCATCAACTTTATATTATGAAGGAAATAGACAATTTATTGGATTTCTGGAAGTGAGTGCAAACATTATTTTTTTATATTTGAAACCAGCATTTACAGAATACAATAAAAGTGCATCTTTGCATGGAGATAGGTATAGTGCAAGAATTAAAACAATGCTATGTTAATCCTGGTGCAAGTTGAGGTATGGAACATAATACATGACCTCCTTCAGAATAATTTTATTGACCCTCATTCAACAGAGGCATTGGAAGTGCTCCATACATGATATTGAGCCCTTTGCAAGACCTCCTTGGTTCCAGTAACATGTGGTTCTATTTTTGCCATTTGCGGGCTTGACGGAGTGGTTAGCGAGGGGGAATCAAAGCAATTGAATAGCTATTTGCGATTTTAGCAATCAAAGGCTTGGAGGGACATTAACTTGCGATTTGAACAATCACAAGGAATAACAGCTCAGAGCCCGTAACTCGATCAGAGCCCGCCAACGGAAGCCAACTGAATAGCAAAATAAGTTACAGGCTTAATTTGCGAGCCTGGATATCCCAAAAGGCTCAATTGAATGAGGGTCACTGTATTTGGGTACTGCACCAACTGAGTTATGAAGCTCTATGGCAGTCGTTCTCAAATGCTTTTTAGAACCCACCAGACCGGCCATGCGTTTGGTTTGACACTGTTTGAATACAGAGGAGACAATTAGAATCTGTTGAATGCTAATTGTTCCTCCTGTGTTTACAGTGTTAAACCGAAATCATGGTCTGTCTGGTGGATCCTAAGGAGAGGTTTGAAAACCAATGCTCTATGGAAAAAAATCAGCCGCTACCTCTAATGTCTGAACCTGATACAGCTAGAAGGAAAAGATTCAGGATGAGATCTGGAGTTATATATATATATATATATATATATATATATATATATATATATATATTATTATTATTATTTTTAACCCTTAAAACATTAATATTTACACACTTTCTGTGTAAATAAACAAATGCCTTAAAACATGCCCTGTAAATCTAATGTTTTTTCTCTAGTCCATTGGGCTCAGTTTTTTGTCCCTTTAAGCCAACAGAAAGTTGCCATGTGTACAGAGGATACATAGAATGCAATACGTTTTTTTTATTTTTATTATTGACTTTTAACAGAATGGCATGGATTGCATTATTCCATTGATTTTTGCAGTTTAGCTTCTGATAATAAGAACTTTTCAATGGATTGCAGAGACACAGCAGAACAGGAATGTTTTGTCATTTTCTATTCCCTTGTACTGAAGTTACTAAACTGGGAGGTTGGTCTATAAGGGTATTATGCAAGGTAGAAGAGTGAATTGGTGGTATAAACATTTTCAGTTTTTTTGTTTTTGTGAAAATGTATGTTTCAAAGCATTGACAAGTCAATGCATGGATAATACCTCAATCTTCAGAATGGAAAAACTGCACTCATCGTTTGTCTATATATTTGCCAGGCTAGTCATACTAAATGATTAAATATCTTATACAATGAAATATATCACTACACTTAACTCCTTCAGTAATTGAATCTGAGAGCAGAATGGTTAAATGAGTAAAACCTACATGAAGTCTATGAAACTAAATGATAATCCCACTTGGGGATCATAACTGGCCAATACCACCAGCTTCCCCACTAGGATCCTCCTGTCGTGCTGCCTTAAAAATTCTACAGGATGTAATTAATATATCAGCAGCACTTTCTTATCCTGATTGATTAGCTGTACTGTAAAGGTTATTTCAGGGGGAAGGTAATTAATTATATATATTTTTATATTATATATGTTGTTATTGTTGTTGTTGTTGGTGCTAAGTCCTTCAGTAGTATCCAACTCTTGGTGACCATATGGACACAGCATGCCAGGCACAAATGTCGGTGTATCTGGTTGTGCTTATTCATATAGTTTTCTTGGCAAAGATACTGGAATGGGTTGCAAATTCATTCTCCAGTGGACTGCAATTTATGTGACCTCTCTGCTATGACATGCCCATCTTGGGTGACCCTACATGGTATAGCTCCCCGCTTCATTGGAGTATACAAACCCCTTCACTGTGACAAGATAGCAATCCAAAAACTTACACCGAGTGGGTCTGCTGTAAAAGTTACTGTTCACAATAATGAAATATAGAGAAATAATATATTAAAAGATAAGCAGCGTTAAGACAGGAGAATCAATTCAGATCAGATGGCAGATCAGAGTCATGAATTCTTACCTTTCTGGCATCTTGAGAGATGCATTATTCTTTCACAATACTTTATCGTACAAAGAAAACAATAGCTACACATTTGTCATACAATAGTTGAAACCATGTATGGCGGCTATGATTTATTTATAAACCTTTTTTTGTAACTGTTGAAAGTATGGTACACTATGCAAGGCTCTTGAAACAGGAGAATGGTGGTACCCTGTTAGCTGAAGACAGAAGAGGAAGTAATACTTTTGCAAAGAAGTAAGACAAGTAAAGGTCATAACTTTGAATTCAATATCCGTGCAGCTGATGACTTCTATTCCTCTTCTTTACCTTTGCCAAAAGTATCTCTTTCTGAAATACACACGTCTACACTGCCAAGTGATCTCAGCAATACAAGTCTAGATCTACAGCATCCGAAAGTCCATCACATTGAGACCTGGTGCCCTCACTTGGGGAAACCCGTTACTTGAGGAAACTCTTGTTCCTCTGCTATAAACACACATGCACACGTTTGGAGAAGAGCCAAGTGCTTCAGGGATAAGTAACACGCAGCAAAACATTAATAGCATTGACAGTTCCCTGGACAGAACACATTACAGAGAAAGCCTATATGTTCATAATACACAGGCAGGGAATAAATACAAGCAAATGTAATGATTGATTTTATAGACATTTTGAGAATACCGTACTTCGATATCTGAAATTTCAATATGTTATATGAATAGACTGATGGATATACAGTAACTCTTGTTTTGATACCAAACCTGCCTACTATAAAATACACTTTGTCTCAGTGTGGCTTGCTGAGATAAAAGAATTCAGGAATGCACACAAACGTCTTAATGATTGTGATTTTATTTTCTTAAGATCTTGAGACAGACATACATAGAGTAAAAAAAAGGTTTCTAAGCAAACTTATAAACATGGAAATAATTAGTGAGCCCTTTTGGCTAAGTTTATAAAAAAAAAATGTATACAAACTCATAACAATAGAGAAAGCAATATTTATAAGCCACTTATTGCTAGATGCCTACAATCATCACTGTAGAGAAAAGAATGAAATGTAACTATTATTATGGTCCCCAAATAGTGACATTAAAGCCCCAGTATATGACACTCTGGTCTCATGACATCTCTGTAGATGACAAAAGATGAAGAAGTACTCCATGAAAAAAGAGAAGAAAAATGAGAAGAAGTGAAGCCAATACAAACATGCACAGTGGACTGACCTGGAGTCTTGGGTACCTTCTTGAAAGATCCAATCATCTTCTACAGCACCTAGAAGTCAAATCTCAGGTCAGTATCATGACAATTCACATATGCGTACTCATAATTGCTTTTCATTAAATTTAACGCATCGTTAGAAGGCAATAAAATAGCAGGATACTGACTATTATGATCTGATTATGAACAGGTTGCAAACACTTTACCTCCTACTCTGGCCCAGTATACAACTACTGAAACCGAGCTAAGATCCCTGTTAATCAAGAAGATTCCCCATGACAGAAGGGTCTGTGTGTAAGCACTGAAAGAGTTTGTGTCATACAATAGATGGTGTCAGATCAGAAAACCTCAGATTCCCTGAACAATAGAAGGTGTTCTTTCCACCTATTAATATTTCATGGTAAAAAGTAACCAGAGGACGAGTTATTATTCCTCAGCCGTGCTTATACTGCACAAAGAGGTCAATATAAATGACGCTGAGTAACTATGGGGCCCTTGATCATCAGGTTAATTAGACAGACTTCTCTGCACCGGGGACGTGTACTTCATATTAATGATTAGGCACTGCTCAAATTACCTATCAATTGCTCCCAGCAAGTTTAGTGACAGAAAACTGCAGGTCTAGTGAATTATTGATGGCTCACGATCAATGGTCTCTCCTCCAATCTATCATCGATAACATATTGACAGCGTTTTTTTCTGTATCGACAGCACAGAGGTTGCTTAGGGTGATGGGTGTGACTAACCATGGCCAACCCATTTACTAACCCCTTCCCTGAAAAATATATGCTATGGGGTATTAGCACCACCAATATGTTCCCGAGCCTAACCTCAACAGCATGGAGATGATGCCTTCTTTATTTAATCCATACTATACACATATATATATATATATATATATATATATATATATATATATATATATATATTACACACACACATACATACATTTTCGTCTTTATTGCAATAATATCTACAGTAAACTTTTTTTTACAGTGACATTTTTCAGCATTTTGTATTCTTCGTACAAATTAACAGAAAATTGCTCTCAATATTTAAATCTATTTTTCACTCATACTTAGAGTAGATATCGTCATATACAAAAGTAGAGATCGTCACATGTGCAGTTTATACAATCGTTAATTAAACTACAACAATTTTACACAACGCTACTGTATTTATAAAAAGTACCTTGAATAAAGTAAATAAGTGTGACAATTTAATACATTAAAATGCATATCCAAGTTTCATAGATTAATACATTTCTGAACTTTATAGGCAAAAACCAGCCTATTTGTATGCAGCACATCTCATAAAACATTTATTTTTATTAATATCTTAACATCTTTCTAATGATTGTGGTGACACCTCCAGGGGGTGTCTACACAGGCTCCTGATCCCCACCCAATCCGCATGCATCATCAGGGGAGCAATATTAACCCACTATTTACCTGCTGTTGCTTGCTCCTTGCAGCTTCTTCTAAGCAGCAATACATAGCACATATCAGTGATACACTACATATCCCAGGCTGCTTTAAAGCACAAACAGGAACCCAAGAGTTAATTCACAAGTTCCAGCTAACCTAATTGGCCAAAACAAATCCTTTTAATTGTGATGCTAATTTAGCCTGGGTTTAGAGGGTGTTAAACCTAATGTACAACTGTCAGAAATTACAAGAGATTTTGCTAACTTCAATGCAAGTGTTTAAAATGTTTATTTTGGGATTTTTTCATGCAAAACAATGTTTGCATACACTACTAATTCTCCTGTATCAGATGTATACATAATCCAGCAAACTTACATATCCCTATAATACAGAAGGAGCAGAAATATCTTTTTTTTGGAAAGCTTACATTTTTACATGTAAGCAAAATATTACAGGATTTAATTTAATTATTATTGTTGTTAATATTTAAAATGTAACTACAGAAGGACTATAATGATTTGTTTTGTACAGTACTACAATAAAACATTGGACATCTACTGTGTAGATGAGGACTAAATATGTTTTAGAAGTTCAGGATTGAGGTTGTATCTTTCTACATTGTACGTCTTTAGAATAAATATGTTATAAAACATAATTCTAAGTTATTAAAGTTATTTTATAATACTAAAATATTCCTTTTGTTGCAAAATTCTTCTGCCTTTATATTCAAAAAATGTTGTAACAAGCCATATTCTTTACTTTAATAAGATATCCAGTAAACTTCTACTGTTACAGGATAGTGCCCTGCAAGATATGGATAATGTCCATATCACTGCAAGGGAAATAAACGGACCAAGAGAAAACGTGATTTAGGGGAAATGTATAAAGTTATAGAAGAAGAATGAGGTAAGCGAAAAGCTTAAAAACAAATATGGATGGTATTCATAAAGCTATATTTTGTTATAAATGAGTCTGCTTTAGTATAGTTACTGTTAGGACATCTCATTGTATGGATCTCTTAAAAATAAATGACTAGTGGATTCATATTGTTTTAAAATAGATGGTTTTATAAATTATGTTTAACACATTTGTAAAGACAATCCTTTTATTCTTTCTTCTTACAATTATATTTGTCACTTGAAGGACTGCATGCTTTTAATTCCCAAATATTATTTTTAAAGAGAAATGTTTGTGTGATCTCATCTAGAAATCTGATATTTAACACTAGCTTTAAAGAAGATACATACCCATTATACAGGTGGTTAAAGATCAATGCAAATAAACTACAAGACACACACATTGGTATGCTATACAGATATATACATGATGATACGGATAACTTTTAAAAAAATGAAGATTCAAAAATAAGATTCAAAAACATTTAATACAGGCTGGTGGCAAATTATTTCAATTAACTTTTTTTGGGGGGGAGCATTTGTTATAGATTAGCACTCTCTCCTTTTTTAACATTCATAGAAGCGTATTTTCTGGATTTTATCTTATTTTTCCCTGAATAAATAATTCCTTTCCTAACACATGCCACCTACAAAATGCATGCATATATTATTGTCTGGGATTGGGAGCAATACTTGTCCACATCAGCTTAATTATGTTATATACCCTTTATCATCCTCAATGTAAAATATAAAATGTACACTTTGAATATTTCTTAGAAGCCCCCGGATTATTAACTAGAAAGAAGGAGGCTGCAGGTTGTACAAATCTGTAACTCTGGAGGCATCTTAAAAAGTAAAGTGTAAATTTGATATCAATCATATTAAGGATAAAAAAAATTGTTAAATATTTTGATAAAAGGTTTTTTTGCCTTAAAAGTCCTTGGACAAGTCACAATTATGATGCATTATGATATAACACAAGGCCGGTTTAGGTTTACTTAATGTTTTTAACGGAAACAAATGTTCATAGGCCCTCATTCAATTGCTATTTTGGCCAATTGAATAGGGGTCTAAATAAGCACATAACATATTTTTTTAAGTAAGTTTTTTCTTAGTAAGCATCTATCTAAAAGCAAGGTTTTCAATAACTAAAAAATTATTTAAAAAAAATATGTGTTATGTGCTTATTTAGAGCACTATTCAATTGGCCAAATCGCAATTGAATGAGGGCCATAGTTTTTAAAATATCCTTTTTATCCCAATTAATTTCCCCTCAATCAACCTGGCTAATAATATTTCAAAGGCTAAAAGTAATCTAGTGGGGTATTCCAGGGTAACATTGGGCAGACGACCATCTTCTGAAAGATGAACTTCCTTAGAAATGTGTACTAAATAGAATGAAGACTGAGTGAATCAGTCAACATCCACCTTGCACACCTCAATATATGTTTTTTTGTTGTTTGTTTTGTTTGTTTTTAAATGGCCAAATACCCATCAGACAAAGAGTCTAATGTTCTTAATGTTTTTTGACAAAATGTTATAATAATTTCAGCTACACCTCACTGACGAGGCCCATAAAGGCCGAAACGTACATCTGGCGTTTGGTGTTTCTCCTGTTCAGGGTAGAATTGCCTGGTATTTCAGGGTTGGGTCACTCTAGTGAGTGGGACCAGACTGATATACTACAGGATATTACTCCCTGTGACGGGCACAAGTGAGGTAAAAGAGGTTGCTCTCAGAGTGGGTTATCATGGCCACAGAACTAACCTATTAAGGTTAGGTCGTTCTCTGAATGAGTACCTCTATTTTGTTTTTTGGTTATAATAATTTCCTACAATATTACTTCTGTGTTTCCTTAATCTGACTGACCTGGCTATGCCAGTTGGCTATCTGTTCAAATATGCTGTCAGTTAGCTCCTACTATGAGAGAAGCATTTACAAATACATAGTTTTGTCCTGCTGTAAGCTGTAATCACCAATATAGTTTGTAAAGCGTTTGTAACGCTTCAGAAACGATTTGTCTGGATTTCCGTACATGCCGCAGTGCACATGACCGGCGCCAGCCACGCAAGGAACAAATGGGGGGAAAGGGACAGAGAAGGGGAAAGAGGGAAAGAGACACGGGGAGGGAGTGGGGGAGGAAAGAGACACATGTAATATTACACAGTCATTTATGATGGATAAACGACTAGTATATTTAATAGTTTAACAATTAGGCAAAGTAGTTGGCTGCCCACTGCCGCATATACAAACACAGAATCTTTACTGCAGGATGTGCAATATAGTGTCCTAGCCTATCAGGGACCACATCTCTGCAACATGTTTTCTGAAACATGGTCCCTGATAAGTATGACATTACACTTCATATCAAGCCCTACAGGGTCTGTATCTGCATATGCTGCAGAGAGCAGTCTCAAGTAGGGACTATTTGTTTGATTTTTAGTAAAAACAGAAATTGTAATTGTTTCTTAGTAATACCAAGTACATAAAGCAATATATTACATTCCTAGTAAATCCAGTAACCCCTCCGTGCCCATTTATCAGTCCAGTATACAGACATTACACAGCCGAGAGCCACGGTGTTACAGAACCTACTCCTGTTTTCTCATAGCTTTCTGTGGATGCAGTTTCAGACTCACTTCTGTAGTCTCCCCCTAGAGGTGGAGAAGTGCCCTACACCCTGACATTTTGGGTGATGTTACGGGACAGAGGTAACCCACAGGTGCTACTGCTGTGAATTGCTGCCAAGGAAAATGTCAACAAAGGATATAAATATAAGAAAGAAACACAAGACTCCGCAGAAGTGACATATTAGATATAAATCAAACAAATAAAACTTGAGCTATGGTTACAGACATCTTTTTAACAATTCTACAATACTATTCTAAAGGGAATGGTCTAAATAAGGACATTCACAATAATATAACTGATAGTAGGTTGGTTCAGGGGCACTCCTGGCAAGGCCGTGCCCAGTACTACCCAAGTATATTTGCATCATTTTGTGGATTGTAATGGTTAATCAATCTCTCTCATCCACCCATAAAACCCAAGAGTGCATGAGAAAGACCGATTACTAATGACAAACTTCAATGCAAGGTTGCCGTAAGATGTTTAAAATCATTCAATTAATAGAAGTAGCTAATATCACTTAATTTAAACTGTAAGCCTTTTAAATGACAGAAAGTGCTGACAAACTCACTATTTAATAACATACAGCTGATAAAGAACTCATGATTACCTATAAATGATCCAATATTTAGAATGTTCTCTTTGTCACTTTAGTGGTGTTAAAACTCAGCCCCCATTGTACTAGTCGTTGTATTCTAAACAAAGTCATGCTTGAGATAATCACATTAGCTTCACAGAAACGTGTGTCTCAGTGTGCTAATTTGTTGCAGAGAATAGTAATTTATTTCTGTGGCAGAAAATGGTAAAATGATCCACCTGTGTTATCATATAGGTTATTTTTATCAAAGCACACTGTGCCACAAATAGTGTGAGATTACAAGATAATGGTCTATATCTCAATGATAACTTCATTTAATAATAATGCTTAGAGAGGTTTTAATTATATAGCTTTTTATTTAAGAACTTGTTTTGGGCTGACAATGTCCGCATTAAAACATTTGCAATAAAAAAAGGATGCCATGATTTCATATGTGTGAAACTCTAAAGGCTATACACAGAATATTTTCAGAGCTTCCTATGTCTAAGTAAAAAAGAAGATGTGTTCTTCATCTCCCTTAAGTTGTGCATTAAAGGGTAGTTATCATTTACCTCTGTTGAGTTGACCTAATGGGGTAACTAACCATTTTTTTTTTTAAGTAGAGGAGGACACCTCAAAATTACATCATTGTGAAGACATTTGGGTCTCAATCTAACAGTCCAAAAATTAATTTTCCCGAAACAGAGGTCCCGATTGTTAGGGAAATGAAGGCTCACACCTCAAGTCAGTTAGTTATATATTATGGTTCTTACTTATGCACATATATTTTTTTAGGGGTTTATACATTACTTATACATTCTACCTCTGCATAGATACATTATTTACCAGCATATTACAGGGAGGAATATCTAATTAACATTATTTTAAATATTTATCTATCTTTTTTAAATCACTTAGATATGTTTTTGTGAACGTCTTCTAGGAATTGATTTTCACAATTTAAAAAGCTTTATGCTTTGGGTGTTTTGCAATGAGGTTTGCATTTATTTCATATGTAGTCCTGCTTATAAGATGTAATAATTTGGAGGGTTAAAAAAAAACAAAAAAAAACAGTAATATAAAATAGAAACAATGATTTAGAGAATGAAAATCTATTCGATTTTGATGGTGGAGAGTAAATTACATATCTTTAGCAAAGTAATTTTGGACACGATTAAAAACTTTGGGGGGGGGGGAAAGCAGGTGCACATTTAAAAAAAAAAATGTTTAACAGGAATTGACACATACTGTAGTTTAACAGGACTTTTAAACAGGTGATGGGAAAATACTTTTTTTTTTGTCAATGCATTGGTAGTGGCCGAGCCCTTATAATAATAATAATAAGAAATACTACTATGGAAAATTTCATTTTATTAGGGTACATGTGCATAGCAAACTAATTTTCATCACTTGGTAGAATAAAGCAGGACAGAATTAGGAATACAATGTAAAATTTCAACATCTATTTTTCCCATGTGTTTTTTTAATGTTATGCATTTATACTTATATACACACACTTTCATGGGTCACTTGGCAATGTGTAGATCTGTGCTGCTGAGGGTAGATTAGCTTGTTTTGTTAGGGGTTGTTTTACTTTTTCCTACAGCCATATTTTAAAATGCAAAGAATAGTTTAAAATGGATGGACATTGAAAGCATGAATTTGTACACATTGGTAATTTTAAGTAAATTTAGGAAAGCATTCAAAACACATTTTATTTAAGATTACTTGATAGTTATTCATTATGTAGTTGTACGTAAAAATGCAGAAAATAATTTGTGTAAAAATATTTTTAATTTTAATTACTTTAAAAATGTATCGCAAAGAAATAGTATAATGTGTCAAAAATGCAAGAGAAAATAGGCAAAACGTGTAATAAGATTGATTTCTTGTCATCAGTTCTATCAAATTACTTTACTAAATTTACAATGTTTTGAGTTATTTAACCACAATTTATATAACAAAGTCAGTATGAAATTCCTTTACAATTGGTTAATTTATGAACATTACAATAATTGTAGGGGAGCAAAAAAACAGATCTGTTCTCGTTATAAAACTATATGGATATTCACATTGGATAGTACTAGATACAAACCATATCCAAAACCAGATAAAATCAACTAAATGGACAAACATAAATTAGTATTATTAACACTAGCAACTACTTATTTATATTAAAATGCCCCTTCATTGTGGAGGATAGACACCATTTTTAATGTTTCTACTAGCAAAAACAACAGATTAAAAATATTTTTATGTAATAATAATTTAATTTATTTGCACATTTAGTTAGATAATTCCAATTCATTAATTTAAAGTAAAGACAATAAATTAGGACACTTTTATGCAAAATTAATGAAATCTAAAATGCATAACCTACACCACACATTTATTGAATGTGTTGATAATTTCACTATGCATTTTAAGCCTGCATTTACATTTAAAGAAATCAAATACTATATGTACAAGTCAGCACATTTACAACAATTTATGTCTTAATATGTTCTTTTTACAATTGTGTCAGTATGATTCAACTAAACACAAAACGAGAAATGCTGCAATATCTCAGAATATAGACAAACCGTTCTAATGTGCTCAGGTTTATATTAAAATAAAATATACAAAAACCCTTCATATATCCTGTGCACAAGTTGACACTTTATTAAGTTTCCATTTCAGAAGCTGTATAAGAAAATTAAAAATAACACACTTTGCTATTCATTTAGTATTTGACAATCTCCAGATATTTAGTATAGGTTGAACCTGCTGTGATAAAGACAATGAGAAGAAAGTAAGTATTGCATCTGTAATATGTTTTTTTGAATTTTCACCCCAACCAAAGTTCAAACTTAAAAATCTGTCACATAACATTTTGCTACTGTGTATCACAATATTTTATATGCAAAGTATTCATTAATGCTATAATTAAAATATATATATATATATATATATATATATTTCAAATAAAAAAAATTATATTTAAGGTTATGAATAGATGTAAATTAAGTACGCTAAATTATGAATAATAAAACAAAAAGGCAGGACGACATCTCTCAATGCAAACTATTAAATACAAATGATTGGGATACTTCAATAACAATGTGTTGTACATTAAAACATTGATAAGCCATTCTTGACATCCATATTTTAATATTTTGTTCCAAACTTCACAGACATACAATAAAGTACCTCCACTTTATTTATTAAAAGCATAATTACCACACAAGAATCATCCAGCTATATATAAGATGATTTAAAAAACATGTATTGTTAATATTCTAGCTAAATCTTCCGATTGCTGCAAAATGTAATTTGACAAAACTAAACAAATGAAATACATGATCCAGTATGCCAGCTAAGATTACTGCAATATGAAAAGTATGGCAACATACATTTATTTATTTATATATATATATATATATATATATATATATACACACACACACACACACATACATACACACACGCTACTTTGTAATTGAATCTAATTTCCACACTTGTGAAATGTGATATTTCCTGTAAAACAACATCACACTCCCTTTTTAAAAACAAACACATTACTGTAGATGAAATTTAAAAAAAATACTATATAATTATTTGAATATCCTCTAAACCATAACTCTGAACAGAGCTACATAAAATCACTGCTGACAAGTCTGTGTATTTTTCAAGTGCTGTCTAAGACGTTGGCTTATTGTAATCCTCAAGTTTATTCAAAGCATTGGAAACATAAACTGATGTATTTGGTTATATCCTAATTTATTCTAGATTATTTGCACATATTTCCAATGTGTTTAACATATATGAATTGGTATTAATATTGATCAATGCTTGACAGGCATGGTTTAAAAGCTAACTTTTGGTACTGAACATATTTTATAAAATAACTTTAAAAATATTGCCAAGTTTATTCATAAAATACAACAAGGTATATGGTGATGGTTACATTCCCTATAAGGACCACTTATTTGAACAATGCATCAGCTGAATCAATCTAAGCAAAAAAAAAAAAAATCGCAGAAATAAAATAAAGTAGCGATAAACCAAGATAAATATAAAGGACCACTGAGAATACTAGACTTATATTAGTACACAAACCTAACTACCTGCATCACTTCCCATCAGAGCTCAAACACATCTTAAAGGCAATAATATATACAATGCAAATCTACAGTTACTGAATATGTAACACATCACACATATACTGGGCAATGTTATATGGAATATGCTGGCGTGTTACAAATAATAATGATAAATACACACTGCTAAAATGGCAAAACTGACAACTATGTAAAGAGAAATGCTAGAATAAGAATGAGATTGACATTATTTTGGAGTATTTGAGAGTATTAATGAAGCATGCAAATTGTAACTAATTACACAATATAAAAATACTGCATACACTTAGTACAACACACACATTAATTATAGGACACCAAGAACACTTGGTAACTGTAAATTACCTCGCCCCACAATATAAAATGAACTATTAGTTAATCTTGAACATTAAAAAAAAAAAAAACAGTGTTTGGTAAAACCTGTGTGTTTTCTATATGAGAAATAGCTGCCTAAAATGATAGGCCTGTTCTCAATATAATTAAGCTTTTGTTCAACACTGGAAAAATTAAACTGATTGCTTGAAAATGAGCTCCGTGACCTCCACCCTAGTTAGTCACCTTTGACCTCCTAATTTGATGATCCTGAATATCAATCTGATTTAGCTGTGGCATATCAATAAAGGCCTGTGTTAAATTATGTTACAATGCGTGGCACATTGATGAGTGCAAAATATTGCAGACATTACAATTTTTTTATTTATTGTGTTTTTTTTTACCTTTTAAACTCATAACAAGCTAACATTTAATACACTGGGTAACTTGTCATTCTTGGTGTAATTGTCAAAAACTGCATAACACAATGTCACTACACAAATACAGTTTTACATTTGAAAGTTATTGGCATGTGCAGAGATATATAAAAATATATTTATTTCAGCAGTGCTGTATTTGTAATAATAATAATAATAATAATAATAATAAATATACTGCTTTTATAGGACCCCCATATTTACAGAGTTACATTGTACTTTTTAAAGAACTTGATATAAAAATGGACAAATATATTTAGCATATAAAAACATTTATAAATGCTTCTTATAATTAACTAGGATATTTATATTTTGTGGAGTGCGTGCATTGGGACAGATGCACTAAGATTTAAATGGCTGTTAAAAGTTATATCTAAGTTTCCCTGTTTTTCCTATCTCTAATCTAACACATGCTGCTTATATCAGACACACACATTACATGGAGTCAGTCTATACACATACAGATTTATTTTATTTAAACATAAAATGTGATTTCCACACCCCCAGAACTTCTGACATAGGCACAGTGTACCTACCAATAGAAACACTGCATTTGGGTACGTGCGGGTATTTTTAACCCTATACTAGCCTTCAAGCCAACAGCAGCACAATGCAGAGATCTACAGAGCAATGCCGGACTCCTCATCGCTTTCTTGTGCATGGAAAAAAAAACACACACATCCCATATTGCTGCCATCACAGATTGATACAATGTATTAGCTGCCTGTGATTGGCAACAATAAATTATGAATTTTATGCTAATTTAAGCAGGGATTTCCAGGGCTTGTGAACTCGATTAAAATTATCAGAGAGATTTAGCAAACTTTAGGGTAAGTATAATAAGATTTATTTGGGTATTTTTTCTTACACAAAAATGTTTTCATACACTACTGATTCTCCTCTATCAGATGCATTCCTAATCCAGTAAATTTAGATATGCCTTTAAGTATTTTGCTGAGGCTGCAATGTAAATATAGAAAACACACTGCAGTCATGTGAATCTGTGGAATTAATGTCCCCTTATCTTGATCACCTGGAAATGTGATCTTGTTGCAAATTGCACTTCCATTTAATCCCATGCGTCTCATATCGTGTCAGCAGCTCAGCACAACTTAATGGAAATGTTATCTGCATCCAAGGTCAATCCCAGGTAACTACAATGGTTAGAGGAAAATCAATATATGTCCAACAGGAACAGCAATATTAAATAATCGTCACACAATAAAGAGGTTTTTTTTTATAGCTTTTAAGCCCATGCTGTGAAGTTCTGTAAAAGAGCATGTTATAATAATACAGGTTCCTGACACCCCTGTGTGTCCGTGGGGCTCCCTCTCATTGGTCACCAAGCCCAGACCCCACAGGACAGACAGTTACCATGCATCAATAAGAGGGGAGCAGTGTATTGATCCAAGTGATTAACACACAGGATCCCATCCGATGGCAGAGCGCTGCAGCGAGTCACAGGCTGCCCAGCTCCCTAACACTCAGCGGCTGGTGAGAGACACAAGAACCACCACAACAGGCAGAGAGCCATGGAGCACAACCAGGGATGCAGACAAGCACGGGAGCGGGACAAGTACACATCAATACTTACTGCCCGGGGGACAAGTCATCTGAGCTCTACCATCACACTGAGTAGGGGTGCGCGGACTCACTGAGCATGCGCGATAGGTACTGCTTCATCTGTAGGGGGGAGGACGGGTGGCAGTAGCACCCCCTACACAGCAGTACAGTGGTCAGGGCAGCGGAAAAGAGGTACAGCACACTGCCAGCCCGAGCAGAGGAGGGGAAATACCAACAACACAGGCTTATAATAACACAGGAGCAGGGCTAGGGCTGCCATTCAGTGCTGGAGGGAGCTGCATCTACAGGTGTCACACACAACTTGTATTACTATTGTGACTTACCCTGGAGCGAGCATACACACATAACCACTTCTAATGGCAGGTCCTGCAAGAGCGGTACATCAATGCCCTGCAAAGCCTAAATCTGCATTAAAAATAAAACGCACTTCTGAAAGAACTCTCACCATACTGATTGAAGTACACTGACTAAAAACTTCTGTAAAAAAAAAACTATGCTATGTGCTTATTTAGAGCCCTATTCAATTGGCCAAATCGCAATTGAATGAGGCCCTTAGACTTTGTAGTGTTTGCGTCTTATTGTTTACCACCTTATTAACCAATTAATTATATAATTATCTGTAATATGTGTGTATGGATCAGAATGAATGGGTATATGCCTGTAAGTGATATTGTCCCTTTATTTTGTGACATATTTTGTATTGACTTGATAAAGGGAAAACAAACCTACTGAAAGCTGATATATATGACCTTTTACTGTTGGTTGGCCAAACCTAGTGGCGACTCACTGGCACTGCTGGTGACCAATCAACAGGAAAGATTATATATAGTTCCCAGAATGCAGTGTAATTACTGTTTTTCTTGGAATTCTGTGCTGGAAGCACGTTTTTTAACTTGCTGTAGAATGTGAACACAGATGTACTATTTATTTACTGTACAGTGGAGGGCTTCTATCACTCTTTTGCCCACCATATTATAAATGATTGTTGTGGTGAACTACCTACTCATAAGGTCCACAACACAGGCTGAGATCCCGCTCCATGCTGATGATAGCCAGTAAGCTTGAAACAGCTGTACATGGATTGGATACTCAGCCTGTGTTTATTCCAACCTTGGCTTTGCATTAAAGCTGTGTAATAATACAGCATACATAAGCTTAAAGGAAGCCATGTTTGATAATGGCTATGGAATGAAGAGCAAGGCATTTGTGGGCCAATTTGTATGTCCCAGCTCAGCTTCCCAGAATGCAATGTAATAACTGTTTCTCGGAACTCTGAGCTGGAAGCAGGTTTTTTAACTTGCTTGAGACATTCAAATGTGAACACAGATGTACTTTTTATTTAATGTACGATGGAGGGCTTCTATCGCTCTTTTGCCCACCATATTATATGTGATTGTTGTGGTGAACTCCGGTTAGGGTTAGGCCCGGTAAGTGGTGTAGAGGGTTAGGGAGTGAGGTTTAGGGGGTTAGTGTAAGAAGGTTAGGAAGTGAGGTTTAGGAGGTTTGTGGGTTGTGGTGTACTAGTACATCGGGACTCGAGCACGCCGGGCACCAGGAGACTTCCTGTGCGTACATATAACAGGATAGATCCATAGATATTTACACAAAATACAAAGGGAAAATATCAGTCCAGTTCAGAAAATACAAACAGACATATTGCACTCACATGGCCTCCTGAGGTGAAGGCCAGTCATTTATTTGCAGATCTATCCTATTATAGTTACAGCACAGGTCCGCCACTGCAGTCCGGCGACCAACCACTAGATGGCGCTGCCAATAATTTACTGCTATGCCGATTATGTTAAAGAAGTTCTAAGCTTAGAATGGTAGCCTACCCTAACAGTTTACCTAAGCCTTGACTCAATAATATGGCATTGGAAGATCAGCTGTGCCATCTAGCGGTTGGTCACTGCACTGCAGTGGCGGACTGGTGCCATAGCCATAACAGGAAAGGACCTTATTTACTAGTCTACATTTTAGTGAGTGCAATGTATTTGAGTACTGTTTATCTTGGAAAAATAATCTAAACAACAAGTTCAGAGCAAAAAAAAGCAACAAAACACAAGGAGTTTTTGCACTTAAAGGCCCACAATAATGCCCTAACAATACAAGTCATATTTGTTAATTAAGTATTTTCATTTATAAACTTCATATTGCAGTATTTCAAAGAACATTGTTCAAATTAACATTCTAGATTGCATTTAATTTCAGCTTCTACGCCGCTAACTGCGCTTCTTATCTCTACTCACGAGGTCATGAAAATGGTGGAAGCAGTTACGACTTGGATGCAGTAGTAAACTGTTAGACACAAGATTATGTCTAGCAAATGCTCTTCATCAGCTGGATACTGTGCTAAAAGTTTTGCTCATTGATAAGCTTCCTATCAGTTTTGACTGCCAGTGAAGAGCACACATTGTTATGTAGACATAACATTGCTGCCTCCTAGTCAGAGCAACTCTTACTCCTTTCACGACCTCATAAGAATGTAAACAAGCAGATCAACTGAACTCTTAGATGATTATGTTTGAAAGTAAATACACATAATCTATCTCCTTTTTATGGCATTACAGTGCTACTTTAACATCTATTCTTCCATTTACAATACATTTTCTGATGTCATTATTAATGACATAAAACATTATTCCATCATCCATGATATTACTGGATTTTTTTCTCCTCATGAGAAAATTGGCAATGTTTCAATGTTTCTTTTTTTTCTGTTTGCCTTCGTCTGGATCAATTAACAATTAATCCACATATTACAAGTATTTGAGGCGATCTAAAATGGATGAACTTAATGGACTGAAAGACTTTTTTCAACCACAATTACTATGGCCCTCATTCAATTGCAATTTTGCCAATTGAATAAGGCTCTAAATAAGCACATCACATATATTTTTTAAAGAAGTTTTTAGTTATTAAGCATCTATCCAAAAGCACGGTTTTCACAAACTAAAAACTTCTTTAAAAAATATATATTATGTGCTTATTTAGAGCCGTATTCAATTGGCAAAATCGCAATTGAATGAGGGCCTATGTAACTATGTATTGATATATTGATTTCAGAGCACTGTGCAGCAATGATCAGCTACAGGGAAGTGGTAGTACACTCTGCCATAATACCACACATATTGTAAAAGATGGTAGGTGTTCTAGCCTCAATATCGGTAGCAATTTTACCATCCATTTTCTGAAAAAGATTAATGTTAACTACAATTTATTTAAATATTTTTTTTTATACTGATGCTTATTACTGGAAAATGATGGAAACTGGACCATTACAGTGGCTCTTTGAGCTCTTAAAAGAGCTGCATGCTGAAACAACTATAATCATTTATCTTGTATTTGCTCCATTAGTATAGTCTGGTGCTGCCGGTGCCTAGTTGAAAATGAAAACTGCTTTATTGGACATTTCAGTGCTAAGTGCACTATCCTCAAACACCTGTAATCACTGAATGTTGAAATGACTGGTGCGATTGGGGATCCAGTATGATGTCATCAGCCATGTCAAAGAGTATGCCATTTAATATGTTATAACTGATGTGAAATTATAGGTATTATCATAAGTTGTGACACTTGTGATGTCATGGAAGATAAAATCAAAAATCTTTGGTTGGAGAAAGGTGAATATTAAAGGGATATGGAAAGTTCCTGGATTTGACTAGGTATGTAATATATCTATGTATTTATTTACTTGTGACTACTTTGTTTTATTAAGAAGCACTTAAAAGCTCTATTTTTACTACCTAAAATCAAACTAGTCGCTGCATGGTTTTGCCCACTGCAGGGTATGTAGACACAGATTATGTCGTATTGGATGTGAAGTGTAGTGACCTAGCCTATCAGGGACCATATCTCAGAAAACGTTCTTCTACACATTGAAGAGATCAAATGGCCAATGTCTGTTGGATAATAGAGAAAGCAAGAGAGTTCCAGAAAAAACACTTCTGCTTCATAGACTATTCTAAAGCCTTTGACTGTGTGGATCACCACAAAATGTGGCATGTTCCTAAAGACATGGGAGTAAAAGATCATCTCATTCTCCTCCTGAGGAATCTATATGTGGACCAAGAAGCCACGGTCAGAACCAAACATTGGACAACAAAATCGTTCAAGATTGGGAAAGGAGTGCGACAAGGTTGTATATTGTCACCTTATTTATTCAAATTATATGAGGAATACATTATGGGCAAGGCAGACATATACATAGATGGAATTAATATTGCTCAAAGAAATATCAACAACCCCTAAAATGACTCTGATGGTTGAAAGTGAGGAGGAACTAAAGCACTTATTGATAAGGGTACAAGAAGAGAGTGCACAAGTTGGCCTGCTGCTCAATGTTAAAGACAGAGATCATGGCAAACGGCAATCTGACTTCCTGGCAAATAGATGCAGAAGTATTGGAGGCAGTGACATATTTTATTTTCCTGGGATCCATGATCTCTTCAGATGGTGACTGCAGCCATGAAATTAAAAGAATTTTGCTGCTGGGGAGGAAAACTATGGGAAGTCTGGATTAGATATTAAAAAGCAAACATATAACACTATCAATAACGGTCTGCATAGTTAGAACTATGATGTTTCCGGTAGTAACATACAGATGTGAGAGCTGGACCATAAAGAAAGCTGCAAGCTGTAGAATTGACGTCGTAGTGTTGGAGAAAATTGCTTAGAGTCCCTTGGACTGGAAGATGTTACAATCAATTGATAGTACAGGAAATCAAGTCAAGCTTCTCACTGGAAGATATGATTATGAGGCAAAAGCTCAAATATTTTGGCCACATCATGAGAAGACAGGATTCCTAGATTGAAGCCACACAAAGAATGGGATGGCAGAGGCATAGATGGATAGATGAGGTAATCGAAGCAATGGATATGAGCTTGATGAAGCTCAGAGGGGCAGCAGCTGACAGATGTGCCTGGTGTGCTGCTGTCCATAGGGTCACATAAAGTTGGACACGACTAAACAATAACTAATTATTAGTTCACGTTCAAATCTATAGCAGTTCTACGGTTTATTTTTGTTGATTGTGTGTGGGATTTGCTGTCCAAAACATGGAGGAACCTGTCAGGAAGTTATACAATGGGTTTAAGTGTTTGATGGCATGGGATCTAATGCAGTTGTTAAGAGTGTGATTGTAGGTTGCTTCCTGGGACATACAGTCAAGACTGGACAGTAGTGATCATGGAGTAATAAGATGGAGTTAAGAGATGATTGCTGTTGGATGATATGTACTTATCCATTGTGTGGTTTGAAAAAGATTCCTGGGATATGAGCAGTTCCACTGGGCTGTGTAATCCCTGCCTCTTATGGTTGCGTCCTTTCTTGTCTTTTATGTTTTTTCTTGCTGTGTCACATTTTCCATGTCTATTCTCTCCCTAAATCTTTCTCATCTCCATGTACCTCCTATCGGTCTCCCATCTATTAAGAATTCTCTGTCTCTTCTATGTTGCATTTTGTCTTCTGTATCCTCCTCTTCTGTCATTTTTGTGCACAATTTTGGAATCTACAGTATATATATTAATTTTAATTTCTCACTGTTAGCTAATGCTGGGCAATGCTGTGGTGGGAATGTCATAATGCTATGATATGAAATCAGGAGCCTCATAATAAATAGGACTCTGAGGGCACCTGAATTATTTCAGGCATGCATAACTAATTTCAATACACATGAGTAACCTTTCAAGAATCATGCTCAAATAGGTTACATGTGTATAATGAGATTAGTTACCGACTATTGATGCTTAAGCTGACAATATGTAATGATTTGATATTTAACCTTTATATTTGGAGATCACTCTATATTCATTATTACATTTAGATTGCACAGATGAAATTCACACATTGTACTATTATTATTATTATTATTATCTTTATTTATATCGCGCCAACATATTCCGTAGCGCTGTACAGGGGTTGAGTACATAGCAAAAAACAAATTAAACACCTTGTAAAGAATGGAGGGCCATGTTTTTGAGCATAAAATCAAATGTACATAGAGCTTGTTTCCAAGGCACTGACACAAGATTGAAAACTCGCAAACTTACAATCTAAGGGTTTATGTGTGATACAAGAGGGTGACAAATACAATTGAAAGCAATTGGTTCAGTAAAGTGGAGGGGTCTGTGTGTTGTACTGTAGATTGTGGGTGGGAGTGTTATTAAGCTGTGGAGTGTGCAGTTGTACATGTTAAGGCTGAAGGTGATATGATTTTTTAAACAGGTGTGTTTTTAAAAATTTCTTAAAGGTTTTGAGGCAGGAAGATAATCTAATGGAGCAGGGCAAGGAGTTCCAAATAGATGGGGAAGCACGAGAAAAGTCTTGAAGACGGGAGTGAGAGGAGGTGATGAGAGAGGAGGAAAGAAGAAGGTTGTTAGCAGAACGAAGGGGCCGGTTGGGAGAGTATTTTGAAACAAGAGCAGACATATAAGGGGGTGCACTGTTGTTGAGGGCTTTATATGTTAGGGTCATGATTTTAAATTGGATTCGGGAAGCTATGGGAAGCCAGTGGAGTGATTGACAGAGAGGGGCTGCAGACACTGATCGTTTGGTATTGAAGATGAGTCTAGCAGAGGCGCTCATTATGGATTGGAGGGGAGACAGATGAGAGATGGGGAGGCCAGCAAGGAGGGAATTGCAGTAGTCGAGATATGATGAGAGAGTGAATTAGAATTTTAGCTGTGTCTTCTGTAAGATAATGACGAATTTTGGAGATGTTTTTTAGGTGAAACTGACATGATTTTGTTATTGCTTGGATATGAGGAATAAAAGAGAGGGCGGTATCCAGTAGAACCCCAAGACAACGGGCCTGAGAAGTAGGGGTGATGATGGTGTTGTCAACAGTGAGAGATATTTGCGGAGTGGAAGCTATAGTAGAGGGTGGAAAGATTAGAAGTTCAGTCTTGGACATGTTGAGTTTGAGTTGACGGGTGGACATCCAGGAGGATATGCTAGAGAGGCAGTTGGAAACTTGAGCTAAAAGAGAGGGGGATAGATCGGGTGCAGAGAGGTAGATTTGAGTATCATCTGCATAGAGATGATACTGAAATCCAAAGGATTTTATAAGGGTGCCAAGGGAGGAGGTGTAGATGGAGAAGAGGAGGGGGCCTAGGACAGAACCTTGGGGAACGCCAACAGACAGAGGGAGAGGTGAAGAAGAGGTGCCAGAGAAGGAGACACTAAATGTACGATCTTTAAGATAGGATGTGAACCATGAAAGAGCTGTGTCCTGGATGCCAAAGGAGCAGAAAGTTTGGATTAGAAGAGGGTGGTCAACTGCATCGAAGGCAGCAGAGAGATCCAGGAGAATTAGAATAGAGAAGTGACCCTTTGATTTGGCGGTTAGCAAGTCATTAGTGACTTTTTTAAGGGCTGTTTCTGTAGAGTGTTGGGCCCGGAAACCAGATTGGAAGGGGTCAAGTAGGGAATTGGAGGAACTAAATTGAGTGAGGTGATTGTAAACAAGCCGCTCAAGGAGTTTAGAAGCCAGGGGAAGTAGTGAGATAGGGCGATAGTTGGAGGCAGAAGCTGGGTCAGAAGAGGGATTCTTGAGAATGGGTGTAACTGTGGCGTGTTTTAAGGAGGATGGAAACTTGCCAGTGTTTAGGGAGAGGTTGAATAGATGTGTGAGAGCTGGGACAAGTGTGGTGGATAGAGGAGGGATTAGCTGTGATGGAATAGGATCATGTGGACATGTGGTAAGGTGAGAGGTTGATAGTAAAGTAGATACTTCATCCTCGGTTACAGGGTCAAAGGAGTCCATAGTGGAGGTGGGATTGGGGAAGGGTAAGGGCTGGGTGTTGTCGGTTTGGGGAGAGGGTGGTGGGGTAGGGCCAAGCTGGGAGGAGAGCTCATTTCGGATGGTATCGATTTTATTTTTAAAATGGCTGGCAAAGTCATCAGCAGTGAGAGAGGAAGGGGCAGGAGGTGGGGGTGGACGGAGGAGGGTGTTGAATGTAGCAAATAAACGTTTAGGGTTGGAGGACAGGTTTGATATTAGTGATGAGAAGTAGTGTTGTTTGGCAAGATTGAGGGTAGAGAAGTAGGAGCGCAAGGTAAACTTGTAGTGGAGAAAGTCTGCTGAAGTGCGAGATTTCCTCCATAGTCGTTCTGCAGTGCGTGAGCATCTCTGTAGATAGCGTGTTTGTGTGGTGTGCCATGGTTGTGGTTGAGAGCGAGGGCATTTGCTTATGATTATGGGGGCAAGAGAGTCAAGGGTGGAGGTTAGAGTAGTGTTGTATTGTGAAGTGGTGACGTCAGGGCAGGCAAGGGTGGTGAGGGGGCTGAGAAGGGGTGTTAGTACATTTGAAAATCGTTGTGGGTTGAGTGCTTGCAGGTTTCTGCGTGTTCTGGTGGCAGGATTTGAAGAAGGGTGGTGAGCGGAAGATGAGGTGAGGTTGCAAGTTAGTAGGTGGTGGTCAGATAGGGGAAGTGGGGAGATGTCAAGGTTGGAGATAGTGCAGAGATTAGTAAAAATAAGGTCAATGGAGTGTCCACCACAGTGAGTTGCTGAATCTGTCCATTGTGAGAGGCCAAGGGAAGAGGTAAGTGCAAGTAATTTTGCAGTTGTTGGGGAGGTGGGGGTGTCTGTGGCTACTACAGGAGGATATTATAGTGGAGAGATATCACAGTTTCACTGTCAACAAGAAGAAGATTGACACGCCAACAGGAAAACCCTTATGCTGTTACATGTGTACTAAGTCCTGAGTTTCTGATGATGGCCCTATATTAAATATTTACCTTGTGTTTTCCTTTTTCTCCATACTGCTATTTCCTCAATTCCTTGTTTCATCTTTTTCCACACAGTTTCTCTGTGTCCTCTACTCTCTCTCCTTATTACTTTAAAGTTCCCCTCTTTTCGTATTAACCATTCTTTACTACATAATGTATTCTCTTTATCAGATAGTCTGCTCTGTCCTCTACATCTTTGCTCTCCCATAGTCTACTCTCTCACCTCTGAGCCTACTATCTGCCCTCGCCACAAAATATTATTGACTGCATCTCTGTTTTTTGGGGCTGCGGATGACTCTGCAGCTCCCTTGTGGTGTGGTGGATGACTCCCAGATGTCCTCTGTATCCACACTCCTAATGGTGCCTAACAAGGTGATCACTTGGCCATTTTGACAATCATGGGGAGAGGGGAGCCCACATCTCCCCCACCCAAATCCTTGTTTGAAAATATGTTTCTCACATACAAAAACAGAAGTGGCAAATGATGGCTACAAATATCATATGAACACCACTAGTCAATATGAGGTCCTTCATCATGTAAGGCACATTCAGGGGACCACTTTCTTCACAGCCACATGTATAATATCCCTCTGTTGAAAGAAAAGTGTCCCCTCTTTTTTTAAATTAAATCTCATTGTTATATAAGGGTCAAGTGACAGCCATATAAAGGTAATAACCTAACCATTTAGCCTTTATGGGGAGAGTTGCCATTTGTGAGATTTCTCAATGAATGGAGCAAATCCTTAGCCCCCCATTGGTCCCTCTGAATTACAAAATAACTTAAGACTCCATTTTCAGGAGCCACTTGCAAACTGGGGTTTCCATGACATAATAACTGTCAGGTGAGCACCGTAATGTTTGTGATCAACTGTAAGAAACATTTACAGAACAAAAATGAAAAATGTGAACTTTTAATGCTCAATTGCTGATTTTTATAGATACAATTGTTGCATTTTTTAGTGTTTTGGAAAGGTGAACTGATTCTAAAATTTAAGCTATATGGATTTTAATGGAGATTTTCTTAAACAAAATACCTATGCTGTTTATTATTATACTCTTTCTTAAAATTGTATTGGAGACAACAGCTCTTTATGTTCCATTCTGACTAGTAGCTTTATCCATGTCAGGGGGCAAGAATCCCAAAAGTGTACTAAGGAATCAAAAAAAATCAAAATAAAAGTGATTAACGCAGAAGGGCACAAGTGTGAAGGGCACAAGTGAGCTAAAAGAGGTTGCTCTCAGAGTAGCTTATCATGGCTATAGAACTAACCTATTAAGGTTGGTTCGTTCTCTGATGAGCACCTCTGACTTTGTTGTTCTGTATATGCAAATTACCTTTAGGGATTAGTCTCCCTAAGGGTAATAGGGGACTCCAGACGTGGACCCCTTGCTCACTGTGCCTTAGGGAGTTCAGCTGCACCTCACTGACGAGGCCCATAAAGGCCGAAACGCGTCTGGGGTTTGCTGTTTCTCCTGTTCAGGGTAGAATTGCCTGGTATTTCGGGGCTGGATCACTCTTTTGAGTGAGACCAGACTGATATACTACAGGATATTTCTCCCTGTGAAGGGCACAAGTGAGCTAAAAGAGGTTGCTCTCAGAGTGGCGTATCATGGCTATAGAACTAACCTATTAAGGTTGGTTCGTTCTCTGATGAGCACCTCTGACTTTGTTGTTCTGTATATGCAAATTACCTTTAGGGATTAGTCTCCCTAAGGGTAATAGGGGACTCCAGACGTGGACCCCTTGCTCACTGTGCCTTAGGGAGTTCAGCTGTACCTCACTGACGAGGCCCATAAAGGCCGAAACGCGTCGGGTTTGCTGTTTCTCCTGTTCAGGGTAGAATTGCCTGGTATTTCGGGGCTGGATCACTCTTTTGAGTGAGACCAGACTGATATACTACAGGATATTTCTCCCTGTGAAGGGCACAAGTGAGCTAAAAGAGGTTGCTCTCAGAGTAGCTTATCATGGCTATAGAACTAACCTATTAAGGTTGGTTCGTTCTCTGATGAGCACCTCTGACTTTGTTGTTCTGTAAATCCTCAAACAATCCATGGTAATTCCAGGTTGTGAGGCAACAAAACATGAAAAATGCCAAGGGGGGTGAATACTTTTGCAAGGCACTGTATATTGTGCAGTCACATTAGCTAATATCCCGAATAACCTCTGTGTGCAGCACGGACAGCAACTAGATGGCATGGTAGGGATTCAATACGATGCTGGAAGGTTGGCAAGGATATCCAGAGAGATGCAGACTGCAGTGCATGCGACAGCTGCTGAAAAATGCGTGGTGGAGGATCCATTAGGCAAACATGGCGATTGAGGTGGTACCTCTATCACTAATTCATTCCTTTCCTACAGATATTTTACCATTTTGCTTTGGGTAAAATAAAAATGTTAAAATACTTTGAGGTCATTACAAGGAGGCACAGTTGTCGTTAAGAGTTCCTTCAAGTGAAATAGGTTGGCTGTCACTGATGGAGGCAGTTAATGCTTAATCTAAGTAATATGTATAGTTCTGATTTGCAGAAAACTTATAAGTCTAGCAAAGACAATTAATGACTTGTTTATCAAAAGTTAGCAATTTTTACTACAGTATCATTCAGTTTACATGGATTATTTATATTTTTCTAACGTGTAATTTAGATGGTAATAAATAGAATGAACAGTTGTCTATATTATGTTTATAAGTGTTGATATTGTACGCCATGTTGGAAGCTTTAAGTAAATGTAAAAATGATCTTTCACTTATTTTTTGAAGCATTGAGCTATAATTTAACATTATTATCTCTAACTGAAAGGGACATTAAAAAAAAAGAGCTTTGCACAAAATGAGCAGTTGGTTCAGCACCATTGTCTTGATTTCATATGGACATAAAAGCAAGGATGCACAATAGAAGTGTGGTAAATGCAGCTGTGCGTCTGAGTCATGTAAAGACAGACATTTTTGCTGAACATTACAAGTGCACCTGCCATACATCAAGCTTGGCTGTGTGCAGCTGCTGTAATCATCCTATACCGGCTGCTCAATTGAGTTGCAGTTAATTAGTTGTCTCGGATAGCTTTATTCAAATAGCGTCTTATGAATGCTTGTTGAGGTTGCATAATTGCATGCGCTTCTATCCACTTACACACAGTTGTGTCATGTTTTGTATTTGCATGACTGTTTGTTGAGCGGTTGAATTGCCAGTGGAGAGCTGGGCCTCTCATGCTTCAATTTTATTAGGAAACGTGGATGTTGAGGACATATGTGATGCATTATTTGAACTCCTATATGGTTTGGGTCTTGATCAATTGAAGAAGCATACCTCTATAGACTTTTAGTCACTAACAATAAAACACATCTTTTTAAACTGTTACTTTTCTATGATATTGTTCTGTGCTAGTAGATTAGTTTTGGTCTACTTTTGGATGTTCCTTGTATCTCCCATATTCATGATGGTAGGCTTCATGTGCTGTACTTCCATTCCTGTGAGGTTCTGGAGCTATAGTTAGTGGAAATGATACACAATTTGAAAACTCTGGTTTCATACATTTTTTCTTATTATTATAATTTATTTGTAATGCTCCAACATATTACGTAGCTTTATACATAGGGTGACATTACATACATATAAATACAAATATAAGCGTAAATCAAAAGATAAGAGGGCCCTGTCTTTGTGCCTACAATTTACAGTAAACCGTGATTTTATATAAAATACTTTTACAACTTTGAAGGCTCTCAAACTTACAGTCTAAGAGGAGTGTTAAGGGATGGAAGACAAAGAAGGAGGTGCATGGGACAGAGGTAAGGATAAATCATTGGATGTGTCTGATGAAAGATAAGGTAAGGAGCTTGGTAGGGGGAAAGTGGGGGATGAAAACAACTTGACTGCAGTTTGTTTAGATGAGTTGGGAGCATGAAAAGTGGAAAGATAATTGTAATCAGTCACGTGTAGGTTATCTGAGGCAACTATGATGTGAATACAATAATATGGTTTGATTATCTCAAGTGATTGTTACTATAAAAGTGCACTATTTATGGATGATACATCAGTTATTGGTGTGTCTGGAGTGGAGGGTGAAGTTTATTAGTCTTTGGCATCCTGGAGATGGCATAATATGAACTGGTCTGTGTCACTCTGGGAGAACAAAGAGATGTATTTGTGTTGAAGCAGTGTCTAATAAGGTGGGGAGGGAGGGGTAGGGCCCGGGGATTGCTAAAAGAGAGTGGAAGAGACATTTGGAAATAAGCAGATGAGAAAAAAGACTTTCACATGTAAAACACAAATGTGGCAGAACAAATGATTGTGCCTGGTTGAATGAAGAGTAGTAGTACCTCTACCTCTGGCGGGTTAATGCTGTAGTAGTCGCAATGATCCTCAAAATGGGATAATGTCACCTGGTTTGCGAAAGTATGTGCGCAGAATCCCCTAGCCAGAGGCATAATTGGTACCCTTTACTCGCTTGCCAACAAGCCACTTAAAGACCAAAAGCCTAAACATGTCCTACAATGGGAACAGGAAATGGGAGTAGAATGGGACACCCAGAGATGGGGAAAAATACACAAGGCACTGACTAAAGGCTCCCTCTTCTTTAGCTATTTAGAAACAGCAACTAAAGTACTACACAGGGTATACATGACACCTGACAGGCTAAATAAGATAAATCCGCTTTCCCCTCCTGAGTGCTTTAGGAACTGCTCAGATAGAGGAACCTTTGGCCACATCTGGTGGGACTGCCCAAAAGTACAGGCCCTGTGGCGAAGGGTAACTGCAATGATCTCTGAGGTATTAGACAGGGAAATACACCCCTCTAGGGAGACATGCTTACTGGGAATGCCAGTACTGAACGTTAATAAGAACCATAACAAGTGGATACAAATGGTCATGCTGGCAACCAAAAGCCACATTGCAAAGAATTGGAAATCACCCCATTTAGACGGCCAAGAGGTTATAAAAAAATTAAACCACATCATGATTTATGAAAAAATGACGCATTCAATAAACAACTCCCTTTCCACTTTTAGTCAAATTTGGGACAGATGGGTGGAGTCGGACAAAGCTATTTTGATTTAACAAAAACTTGATTTAGAGTGGAAATTAGTACACTAGGAAGGGAAGGCGTAATTGGATGAGGCAGAGACTCCAGGCCGGGGTGACGGGTGTCTTGGGCGTTGACTACTACTGGCGAATTGAGTAAACTGAAGAAGATAGACAAGAAGAAAGAGGGAAAAAAAAAAAAAGCAAGGAAGATACAGGTAATAAGTTCATTGACTTGTTTATTCATTGTTTGTTCGATGTTATACTTCCCATATACTAGGTGAATAATGTAATTCTCGAGCTATGCAAAATTGAACATCTATATATATCTACATGGAAAGACAACAAGTTAGCTGACATGTAAGAATTTGACAAGTTTAGTATTGAGAAGTCAATTGCTAGGGAAGGAATAGCTAGCAGGCGTTTCCTGCAAAGTTGAGAAAACGGAAAAAGGTTATGGTGGACACATAAAGCAGACACCCAAAATTGTCAGGACAGGATAATCATTATTGACAACAAAGTTGTACAAGATATCTAAAACGATGTTAAAAAATCCTGTTTATGCAAAATTGTGTTGGACCTGCGAGTCCAACAATATTGTGTTATTGAGCACTGCTTATGTGTCAATAAAAAGATTTGGAAAAAAAAAAATGGGATAATGTGAGCTGGTCTGTGTGATTCTGGGAGAACAGGATGTTTATGAACCGAACATTGCAAAACATATTAATGATGTGCTCACAGTTGAGAGGGATTTTATTTATAGATTTCAATGTTCTCAAATGAAAAGCAGCAAGAGGACCCACTTACACGTGTTTTTCAAACATGGGGAATCTTAGTGTTTTTTCTATATTGGCTTTTAAATATCTAAACTTGATCATGGGAAAGTTGTTTTAAGAAACAAAAGTTGGATATGTGATGGCTGCATTTTTTTAAATGTGCAATTATTCCTTACTGCACGGTTCAACTTTCTTTTCAGTTATTTTGATCTGCTACTTTCTTGGTAGGGCATGTCCTTGTAAACTTATCAGATTTTCACTAGATCTAATGAAGTATCTGGCAGTTTTAGATGTCACATTTCCATTGTGTCCCATCCTTCTGATCAGCGGGAAACAAAAAATTAAACACATAAAAAATATTTTCAAATGCCATCATTAATATGAAAGAAAAAATAAGAACATAAAATGTGTATTTAAAACATTTCTGTACTATTTCTTTAATATATATGATCTAAGTTTCTAGTTCGAGAATAAATTGATATTTGGTTTACAATTTAAGTGAAAATTAAAAAGCGGCAACCTTTTCACACGTGTATTGGGATTGGATCCTTTCATTGTTTTGGTGGGATGAACCTCAACCAGAGCTTCTGTTATCTGTTACCAAAACTAAGAAGTTGCATTAACACCTTCCTCTCTATCTATGTCAAAGGAAGTCAAATTTTTCTTATAAAACAATTTTAAAAATATTTGTAGTGTCAATGGAGCAGGACAGCAGCATTTCTCTGATTGTACTGAGGCTAAAGCTTGGTGAGCTTATCCTCAATCTAAAGTCTTGGGCCTGTTTTTATAATAATACAAGTAATTAAGCTCTTTTGTTGGCGGTATATTACATGGTCTGTAATGTGACAGCGCTATATTGTTTGCCAGAACTGAGTTGTTTGCTGGACCTTCTCCACAGCTCATATTTTTGCCCTACATAACAGGTCTTTATATGCCTAAAATTGTTAATCTTACATTTTATTAATTAACAGCCTTATTAAATTGTGATTTGGCAAATTTAAAAGGGCTCTATTTAAGCACACAGCATATTTTTTTTTTTACAGAAGTTTTTAGTTAGTGAATTTCTATCCAACTAAAAACTTTTGTAAAAAAAATATGCTATGTACTTAAATAGAGCCCTTTTTAAATTGAATTGCAATTTAATAAGGCTGTAAATTACTTTAAATCTATAGAATATTGTAATTTTTATTACAACCCTTCATGCTGTTTTGCTGTATTAAAAGGGTTTCATGCTAACACAACCCTTCCAGAGACGTGTACATAAAAACATACCTAAATGTTTTAATTAATAATAGTGTTTATGCCCTGTTGAAGTAACGCCATAGCTGTTTAATTTGAATGGGCTAAAAGGTTTCTTCCCCAACTGTGTGCTGCTTAGTAAGTATAAGCCATTGAGTAAGCTTGCTAGTGACAAGGATGTTGTCTATGGAAGATCTGCTAATACAGTCATTTTAGCTGCACCTTTGAGAATAAAAATGGGTTAAGTTAGAGAGAAGTGGTTGTTACCATGGTAACGCAAGCAGGCCACTGCGTGCCTAGTATTTAACGTTGCTGTAGTTGTCGATGCTTATAGACTGCCGACTGCATGAAATGATATAACACAGAGGAGATAGGGATGCACCAGCTGGTAGGGGAGCATAAGTAACAGGTGATTTAGATGTATCTAATAAAATACGTTGTCCATGATACAATAAACAAAAATGACTATTGTAATGACATAACAACAGGAGTTATATGTTTTAGCCACTCACCTTTACAGGTATATGGACATTTTTGGGATTTTGCTATGAATATAATATACATATGCATCTATTTACTTTTATGTACTTTATATAATTAAGAGGGGCTAATAAGCTCTGTTTTTACTGCCTAAAAATCAAACAAATAGTCCCTGTATGGGTCTGCCCACTGCATGTAGGGCTGGATGTGCATTGTACTGTACTAGCTTATCAGGGACCACGTCTTACCAGCATGTTGCTGAGAGATGGTCACTGATTGGTTGGTGTGAGACACCGCACAACAAGTACTTCAGACTCTGTGTCCGCATATACTACAGTGGGCAGACCCTTACAGCGACCATTTGATTATTGGCTTAAAAGCATTTAATAAAATAAAGTACATAAAAGCAAATAGAGTTATATTATATATCTATTAAATTGCAGGATCCGTCCATATCCCTTTAATATAATTCCCGCCCACCCCTAATTGTTACAGCTTTGTAACAGTCAAATCATCTGCCATTTGCAGGTTATATCATCTGACCACTAGGTGAAGATTACATCCTTGAGCCATTTACCTCACTATGACTAACTGATCCCTTCCTCCCCTCTCCTTTTCTCACTTCCTCCCTGGTCTATCCTAACCCTTATCTGTCTCCTTGCCAAGGTTTTCTGCCTTTTCCATTCCATTTAGATTGTAAATGGCGAGTTTTCAATCTTGTAGGGTGCTTTGGGAAAAAGCACTTCCTACATAAGATTCTAAGCTCAAAACCGGGTCCTCCATTCTTTTAATTTGTTATTACTGTATTTTGCCCTATTTTTACCCGTGTATAGCGCTACAAAATATGTTGGTGCATCACTAATATAGTTTGTAAAGTGTGTGTAATGCTCCAGTGGGAGCGCATGTGCACTTCACAAACTATTTGTATGGATTTGCGTACATGCAGCAGTGCGCACCGCGCCACGCTAGTCTCGCTGCGCAAGGACCAGAGGGGGTTAAAGGGACAGAGAGTGGAAAGGGGGAAAGAGACAGATAGGGGGAAAGAGACACAGGGGAGGGAGGAGGGGGAAAGAGACAGATAGAGGGAAATAGACACAGGGGAGGGAGGAGGGGGAAAGAGACACAAGGGAAAGGGGGAAAGGGACACAGGGGAAGGAGGAGGGGGGAAGAGACACAGAGGGAAGTGGTAATGAGACACAGGGGAGGGAGGAGGGGAAACGAGACACAGGGAAGCGAGAGGGGGAAAAACATGGGAGGGAGAGGGGGGCATAAACACGGGAGGTAGAGGGGGGAAGAGACACATGAGAGGGAGAGAAAAATCACAAGGAAGGGAGAGGGAGGAGGGGAAAAGGGGGAGGGAGAGGTCAGAAAAGAGACACAGGGAAGGGTGGGGCACATGTAATATTAAACCGTCATTTATGACGGGTAAACCACTAGTCATTATAATAGATGTTGATCTACGAATGTTCGGAACATTCACGGTGTTGGTCACATTGCGAAGCGAGGTGATCAGTTGACGCACGGCACTGTGAGGCCTGTGGGACTTAGGCTGCAATGAGCGCCTAAGGAGCTCATTGCAGGGCTTGCGATGAGCGCTGCAGGTGCTCATCGCAAGCCCTGTAGGACTTGGGACCGAAGGACGTAAAACGGATGAACCACGCAACTGGAATCGCAAACCACATAGGACTTAGGACCGAAGCACGTAAAACGGCCGAACAACGCAACTGGAAAGACCATAAAAAAAACATAATTATGCCTCAAATTCACTTGCACACTCACACATAGCACAGTGGGAGAGCCAGGGAGCCTGTGAGTGACGTTTCAAGTTCATTTAAGGCACATTTGCTGTTTTTTCACCATCGAAAATTACCTAACATAAAAACATAAAAGGATGAAAACGAGGCAGAAGGCAGTAAAAAACAGCCCGAAGGAAGTAACACTTTACCCGAGCCAGTAACACTTTACCGAAGGCAGTAACACTTTACCCAAGGCAGTAACACTAATCGGGAGGCCCCTAAACTACATGAAGGGAGAGGCTAGAGATGAGCGCCGAAGGTGCTCAAGCCTGAGCCCTATAAAGTACACAGGGGGAGAGGCCTTGAGAGGCCAAAGGCGCTCATCGTGGGGCTTTGCGATGAGCGCCGAAGGTGATCATTGCAAACCAGAAAAGTTTAAGTACAGGGGGGGTGAGGCTCGCAATGAGCGCCGAAGGTGTTCAGAAGGGTAAAATCCTCACCTTGTTTGGCAAACAGCATTGCCATAATTTTATTCCCGTCATTTTTTATGCCAATTTCCTAGTTACAAATAAAAGATAATAATAATAGTAATAATAACAATAATTGGATCCATGACCAACATAAATCCCCCAATTCCCTCCCCCTCTTTCTTTGGTGGCTGTTCTTGCTGCTCTGGCAGCGCTGTAGAAAGATAATTTTCTAATTCTCATAAGCATAGCTTAATTTATTGTTTGTATGTATCAACAAATTCAGACAATTTTGATATCCTAGGTCTGAGGGATCTTGTAGATATCTCCAAAGAAAGCATGGATTTTCACAATATACAGATATGTCCTTTTGTTGTGTATTATTAGGGTCAGTATGACACCATTCATTTTTGTGTTCATTTCAGGGCAAGATGATTACACATTCATGATCTCCAGTTATAATATATATGTGATATTTTGCAGAGTTAGAATCAAAGCTATGTGTTGTAGGTTGTATCAGTAAGCAGGTGTTGGATGATTGGTGGTGCAGTCACCTTGCAGAATCTTTGGTTGGTCCATGTCCAGGATTCCTGGGATTCCCACAACGGTGACTGAGGACATTTTTCCCCTCAAGAGTTGCTCCTATTCGTTATATTGCGTGGCTGCTGATAGCCTACCACCTGTGGCTCTTGCATTTGGAGATTCCTCACTCATCTTGCTCTTCATTATGACCCGGCAGACGTTATAGTGGTGCTTACCACTCTTCACAACCCTGACATGCACTTCCACAGCCCTAACTTCTGACCAGCTCTAACTTCTACGCCTGTATAAAGGATATGGCACTATTAATGGATGGCATTTAGGAACACGTAAAAAATCCTCCATACCATCTAAGACTAGAGACCTGCATGCAAAGAATGGAGTGTGAAGTACTAGCAGAGGCAGATTATCTGTCTAGCAAAGGATACTGATTTTAAATGTAAGCTTTTCTATGTCTTTTATTTTATTATATTAAAAGTCATTAATACTTATTTACGTTTTCAGTCTATATGTGACCAATTCAAGACTCATGTGAAGAAACCAAACATTTGATGAATGCCATAGAATTTCAGTAATAAAATATAAGGAGACAACTGTTAACTTTCATTGTAAAGTGACCTGAGTATTCTCTCTGTCTTTCTTCTTTATAGTGGGTCTCTATAAAGAGCCACCGTTTCAACCATTTATACGGGTATAAATCAGCTGTAATCAGCTGAGCATGTCCCTACTACTTGTGAACTTATTAAAACAGTTTAAATAGATTCTGTATGTAGGATCCTGTTATCACAGTACATACTTGTGACAATTATCATATTTACAGACATGTAAAATGTATTTTCTTATTTTAATCTTGAAATCTTTTATGGTCATTTTAACATTAGTACATTCTGCTTTTATATGCATATAAGCATGATAAAGGTCCCTTTCAAGTATTTTTTTTTTTTCAACTACAGAGATGTCAATTTTCTCTTAGAATAGCTCTAAAGTGAAATAGAATGTTTTATTGTTAGGAAAATATAATACATTTTATTTCAGTTTGGAGCTAGTCTAAGAGAAAGAACATGTACTAGCAATAAAACATGTTTATATAGTGTAGATATTTGATAGACCCTTTTTCACACAAAACAAGCTACAGGAAACTGCTTTTGCTTATAATACAGATAAGGAAAGTGAATTGCTTTTGCTTGTTGGCTAGTGCCGGAGTCCTGAGAGCAGATCAATCAAGAACAATATGTTGCTATGGTAGTGATATAAGGGCCTAAAATTTGTGATAATTCCAGGAGCTCACAAGTGTATGTCCATTTCTCATTTTTATAAAAAATATTGTCAATTCTCTTTTTGAACCAGAAAGAAAATCTTTACTCTGTCATTAAAATGATTGCTATGTCTATTGTACACCTCAAAATCATGCTTGCGTACAAAGTCTTCATGTTTTTCTGGAGTAAGAACATTAAAAGATGTGGATGAAATGGTGTAAAATTAATGCCAGAAAGTGGAGCTTTACCAAATGCAACCTACTTTGAAGCTCTTACTAAGCTTTCACTCTAACAGCTTTATACATATTTATCTACAAAATGTAAGATGTTCATCACTCCTACATGTTGACAGATTTCAAATACATTTTTTGTTGCCATTTTGTTCTGGCACAGTAATGTACAATTATTGGAATATTTAATATGCTAAATCATTGAGTAATTTAAAGTAATATCTGTATTTGTTTTCAAGAACAGGCTTTTTCACTGCAATATCATTCTTGATATGTAAAATATGTTTTTTATATTATCAGACATGTTTTGCGGTAGTGGACTCAATTATTAGGAAGGTAGACTGGATGATTTGTCAATAAAACAGTTTGCTGTATCCCAGATGCTCCGGTTCGGCATGTTGTGGATTGGATAGATAAATTATTGGGAAGGGGCTGAAAATGACACAGAGTTCTTGGTACTTATTGGTACCAATTACAAAGTTAATGGAAGATGGAGTCTCCTAAAAAATATTTTATAGAAATAGGAAACAAGCTTAGGGCAAGGACCTGCACAGTAGTATTTTCTAAGATACTACCAGTGCCACGTGCTAGCCTAGGGAGACAGAAGGAGCTTAGGGAGGTTAATGCATGGCTAAAAAAGTGGTATGGGAAAGAGGGTTTGGGAGTTTTAGAGCACTGGGCTGACTTCTCACAATCTCTATAGGATGGCTTTCTCCTTAATGATGAGGGAGCTTGTATGCCAGGCACTATAAATAAATAATGGGACAGAAAGTGTAGAGAGGGTAGGGGATGAATTAACTTCTCATAGGGGAGGAGAAGAGTGGAGGGTTAGTATAGTCAATAGGGAGCTCTTGCTAAAATATAGTGGCAAGTATTTCAAAACTGCTTCATCATACCAACCTAAAGTGTATACTTGCTAATGGAAGAAGTTTATAAGGAAAAATGGACAACCTAAAAATATTAACAGTAACAGAGCAATGGAATTTGATAAGCTATTTAGGAAAAAATAGTGTCAATGGTATTTATCTATATGTTAAGTCTGATTTAAAGCCTATAGTCAGAGTAGATACTTGTTGAGGATCTAGTGACAACGTTGAAAATTTGTGGATTGAGTTAAATGGTGGAGGAACAAATCGTAAAAAATGTTTTTTGGTAGTAATCTGCTTTAAACCCTAGGAACTGTATTGGAAATGCAGCTAAGCAATGTCAAATGTTGAACTAGGGAAACTTTGGGGAACAGTGATCACAACACAGTCTCATTTGAGCTAGAGTTAAAAAAAAACTAAATTATAATGGAGCCTACAAAAACTTTAATTTTATAAAAGGGCAAATTGTAATGCTCTAAGGTCAGCAATACAGTGTATAGACTGGGACAAAGAGCTGGCAAGTAAACATACTTTAAATAAATGGAAAACAGTTAAAACCTTACTAAATATACATACATTTCAGCATTTACCATGTGGAAATAAAAGTAAACTGAGTAAATCACACCCCATGTGGCTTAACAATGATTTCAAGATCAAGATATGGAGTAAAAGGCAGACATCTAAATTAAACAATAAAGAGGGAAAAGAGACAGCTTTACTTGAGTACTAGGAATTTAACATGGTCTGCAGAAGAGATATTAGACTGGCTAAGGTAGAAAATGAAAAGTTAAATGCAAAGGAAAGAAAGCCTAACCCTATGTTTAAAAAAATATATTAATGGGAAGAAGGCTAGAAGAATGGGTAGGAAAGAAGCTATAGGAGTATTCCAACGTGAAACTGGCTGACCAGCAAAAGATAAAAAAGAAAAGCTAAATAAATAATTTTCTTCTGTATACACAAGGGAGGTACCAGTGGTTGGGACACTGGAACGAAATGGGGCTACACTACCTTCACCAAATAGTTGGCTAATGCAAGAAAAATTAAATGTTAATAAAGCACCATGTCCTGATGGAATACATCGACGACTACTGAAGCAATTGGCTTATTTAATAACCAAACCATTTTGTCTAATTTTTCAGGGCTTGCTAACCACAAGCTTGGTAGCAGATGACTGGAGAAAAGCAGATGTGATACCTTTATCTAAGAAGGGAGCAAGAGCAAATCCAGGGAACTATAGACTTGTAAGCCTCACTTCTGTAGTGGGAAAGTTTAAAATGGCTAATAAGGGATAATATACAATAATATGTCTATTTGAACAAAGTATGAGTCAATATAGATTTATGAGGGATAGATCATAGCAAACAAATCTAATTTGTTTCTATTAGGAGGTAGGTAGAAACTTGGACCAAGGAAAACTCGGTAGATGCAGTATTTTTGGATTTTGTGAAGGCTTCTGATACACGGTCACATGGGAGACTATTGTGCAAACTAAAAGATACAGAAATTGCAGTAACTATCTGCTCATGAATTGAGAGCTGGCTAAACCAAGGAAGCTCAGGGTTATTTTTAATGGAACGTACTCAGATTGAACTAATGTGGTAAGTGCGGTACCTCAGAGTTCATTATTAGGTCCTCTCCTTTTTCACATATTTATTAATTAGAGTTAGAAGTAGGACTGGGAAGTATTGTGTCGATTTTTGCAGACAACACAAGGTTGTGCAAAATAATTAAACCTGAAAATTATGTACTTTCCCTCCAAAGGGATTTACATAAATTAGAAGAATGGGCAACTAAATGGCAGGTGAAATTTAACACAAGTAAATGAAAAGTTATGCATTTGGGTAGGAAAATTTAAGCATGTAATTTATAATCTTAATAGAGATGCAGATCTAGGAGTATCAAAAAGAGAAAGGCATTTAGGAGTGCTTGTGGCAACGACCTACGTAACAGTGCTCAATGTCAAGCAGCATCTCAAAGACAAGTAAAATATTAGCATGTATTAAGGAGGGTAAAGAAGCAAGGGAAGCAAATATAATTCTGCCACTATAATCATTATTATTATGCCAACATATTCCATAGAGCAGGGGTGTCCAAACTCGCTCCTAGAGGGCCACATGCGTGCCTTGATTTGATGATAAACCTGCTGTGTGTGCACAGGTGAGTCAATCACTTCTTCAATCATCTTGATTGACTCACCTGTGCACAGAAAGGATATATTCAAATCCAAGCCTTGGTGCGGCCCTCCAGGACCGAGTTTGGACACTCCTGCCATAGAGCTATACAGGGGATAAGTAAATAAAAATACAATATTAGGCCCATGGCAAAAAGTAGAGGGCACTGTCTTTAAGTTTAATATCGTATATACATGGTGCATTTTTCAAAGCACTTCATGAGAATCAAAACTTGCAGATTTACAATCTAAAGTGATCTATGAAACAATAGGAGACATAATTAAAAGGAAGAAACAAGCGCTTGGTAAGTACTTGAAAGGAGAGTAGAGGGTTAATTAGTGATTAAGTTTGAGGGTATGTCAGCTGTTAAAAATATAGGTGATGGTTGTAAACCTGCACTATAAAGTAACAGAAATCATAGTTGGGAGGGCGATGTGGCGATGTGAGAAATTCTAGAGACAAAAGTAAACAAGGTATAGGGAAATGGGAAAATGGCAGTTGGAGAGTGAACATGCTGAGTGGGTGGTATGAGGCCTATTGATATTATATGAGCTTTGGCAGAAATTATAGTACACCCTCATTTGGAATATGGACTACAGCCTTTTATCTGGCTTTTTAAGCCTTAAAGTGACCTTATGTTCATGCCAGGCATGCATCACTTGTTTGACTCTATCCCTTCCATTGAAAGGCTATTCCAGTTATCTATTACTCTTTTTGTAAAGTACTTCTTTTTTTATTTCTATTTCTCTTTTCCTATCGTTCTCTCTCTTTTCCTTATGTTATCTTTGCTCTCTGCAGATTCTCAACACATTATCTTTGTCTTTTTTGTTCTATTAATTTGTTAAAAAAAAAAAGAATTTGGAAAAAGGTTGCAAAAACAGCAAAAATGTATTGTGACGTAAGTTGGAGATATTTTAATACCGTCATGAAAGATTGTACTTACAAAACATAAAAACTAGAGAAACGTGTCCACAATCTCTAATAGTATACGCAATAATCTTGTTAAGATAAATAGACCTTATAGCCACAGAGTATGAGATTAGTCAAAGTTTATCTGTGTTTGTGGTTGCATCGTTTAGTCGTGTCCAACTCTCTGTGACTTCATGGACCATATCACACCATGCTAATCCACTTGGTATCCATGACAGAGATACTGGAGTTGGTTGCCAGTTCTTTCTCCATTGGGCCACAGCCTACAGCTCCTGGTATACCTATGTGGTATCCCATCCAAGTACTGACCAGGCTCAATCCTGCAAAAGGTTATCTACTTAATACTAAAAAAGCTAATTATCTGACATAATGCATAACCTCTTTTTTTTTTTTATTAAAGCTCAAAATAGCATATATAATACATACATTAAAAAAAGGTTCTACCTATGTTTTATGCTAAATAATTGACTTTTTTAGTATTAAGTAGTGTCATGATGGAATTGTTTAAGGACTGATATTGCCAGTAATTATGAATATGGCCAAGGTAGCATGATAATGTTGCATTGGGATTATATACAGTATTATTGTGTGTGGTTATATGTTGCCTGTACATGGTTATTATGTATCCTAGTTATACTATATTATAAGAGGGAAAATGTGATATAGAACATACAGTATGTGGAATTTGGTAAAAATGCTCTGCACAGAGGTTAGCTGCAGATCATTGCACCCTCACCCTTGATAAACAGCAGCCACGACAGATGCATGTACTTTAAGTAGTCCCAAGCAAACACTTGCATTTAACATCAAGGTTTTTTCCACTAGCCAGCTATAGATATGTGGTGAATTTGATCTCAAGAATTTTTATATTAACAAAAGCACATGTACACAAGGGTGTGGCATTGGAGAGTATACATATGTTTTGATCATTCAATAAAGGTTCAATTATAGTTTTCACATATCCACAGTGTGAGACTATTTCTGTGTTTTGTATCCTGACTTGGGGAGTGGTCTTGCCTTAGTCCACTAATAACCTGTATCCAGTATTCTCTGCCTGTACCTTTTGGACCTTGCCCTCTTCAGAAGCCATCTTTTGTGCTACAGAGAACAGGAACTACACAATTCTGCTAGGGTAGGTTTGAACTAGGTTTATATCAAGCCCCCTTGAAGAAGCAGATTGTGACAAGTAGATAACCATTTTTATGCTTTGTAAGTACATTATTTATGCATATATCAAAATAACGCAAACTTACTTCACCATATATTTTCCTGTTTTATTTTCCCCCATTCTTTGCTCTCTCCTCTAAATTATTTTTCATCAAGCTGATTTACACTACAGGGTCCCTCAAAATCTTCAGGATAGCAGCTAGAATTGAGGAAGACTCTGTACTGCCTCAGATCACTGCTTACATTAGTGGTGGATAAGTACCATTTATTTGATATTTTAACACATTTATATTGAGTGCCACTAGTGTATGTTTTCTTTATAATTGTTGGTTGGCCTGCCCTCTCTCCCCATGGAGGCTGCCTGTCCTGGGAGTAGAGTTGAACTGCAACAATCAGGGCCACACTTTTTTTGGTTCTTCAGACTTTATCACCCCTACATTTTTGTGCCCATGTTCTACAGATTTGGAAGAATATATGACTTGAGAGTTTCATTCATCTGTAGCTGTTAGAGCGACATTTTCATGCACACAAAAACACTTATTTTGATTAAAGAACCACTGCAGTTCAAGAAAAGGTACTTATTTATAATATCTGTAACAAACAATCATTAGCAGCTGTGTAAGTCATGGACATTCAAAATTTTATAGAAAAAACATAATTTTTGAACATTTTGTTTGAGTGCAGGAATCCATGTTATGTTTTTTGACAGCACTTACAGCTGGATAATATGGGTGTTTTTCTGTATCTAACTATGGAGGGAGGACAAGGGAACAGGTAATTGGATCATTTTAAATTTACATCACACCCCTTCCCTCTCACAGGCCCAGAAGCAGGACGTTATTTAAATCAGTGGATGCATCATGGATACCTAAATGATCCTGAAGAGACATCGAACTTTATTTTTCCTATGTAAAAACTAGCTTTATCATATTTTACCTGCTTAATTATGGTGTTAGACCGACTTAAAGATTTCAAATGTATACGCTTTTTATTCATTGAGTTATCCTTTAGGCCAAATTAAATAGATTATGAACCTTTATAGTTGTTTTAGACTGTTTCTGTGCCCTGGCACAATAGATAATGAAAAAAGGCAGGATGCAAGCAGGTTGTGGAAACTACTGTTACATTTTGCTTATATAGTAGATATTATTATATCCCCCCCCCCCCCCCGCCATAAGCCACAAAGTTCAGTGTTATTAGGTAGTGTGTCTCTATCTGTATCTCTATCTCGACAAGGCACTGCATCTTGCAGGGTCAGTGCCCTGTTTTAACCAATTCTTTACATGGAGGAAGACACAGGAGGCTTTTCAATTCCTTTACAAGTTTTATTACTTCTTGGCCAGCATATAAAGGACATCGAACAGACAATAAATCCAGCTCCCTTGAAGCCCTCTCTAGACCCTTGTGGCAGTTTGCCTCACTATTACGCTGTCTGAATACACAGTCCAAACACTTGAACTTCACACTTTATACTGGCAGTAGTCCCCTGTGGTCTCCTTCAACAGCAGCTCCCCTCCTGGGTAGTCACCTTCTGGGGTCTCACAGCTCTCCTCATAAACACTACTGTCATAAGGCTCTCCCTCTCTGAGCCTCTGCCTCTGCTAGCAGTCTCCAGTACAGACCAGCATTCACTGCTGTGGTCTGTGTCTCTCAGGCACCTCACAGCCTACACCTTTACAGAGTCAGACCTAATGAAGGGACCACACCCATGTCTCTCTGTGAGTCTTTTAAAGCTGAATTTAACTGTTGTTGCTGGTATTAAGCCCGCTGTACCTCCATATTGACCTATATATATATATATATATATATATATATATATATATATATATATATACACAGTAACTTGCATAAGTATTCACCCCCCTTAGCATTTGTTGTGTTCTGTTGCCTCACAACCTGGAATCAACATGGATTTTTTGAGGATTTGTATCATTTAATTTGCAGAACATGCCCACAACTTTGAAAATTATTTTAATTGTGAAGCAGACAACAAATAAGACAAACAGAAAAAGTCAATGGGCATAACTATTCCTCCATGCAAAACTGTTCCAGCTCCTTCAAGTTGGATGGTTTGCACAGATTTTTTTATTGGTTTGGTACATATATACCCTACAATAATATAACACTGTAATGGATTAGCTCCTTTTATAAAGTGGTAATAAGTATTGTAAAATATTGTACAAATTGGGTTGTTTTTGATACTTGCTGGCATGGACATTTTGCTTATTTATTGACACTGTTGAACACAATGGAGGGGCACATTATGTTTTAGAAATGTGTCATGAATGTTTTGAAACTTTTAATGGGCGGATGCTAACAAGGGGATCCAACAAGTGAATATATATTTGCTTTCACTGGAAAATGAATTACCATGTTTATGGACTAATTAACACTGCAGCCAGAATATGCCAGAGGAAATAAATTGTCTAGGTCAAGGCAAATATAAGGTGGGAATCTTATGTTTCAAAGCACTATGGCATTATGGTGAAGTCACAATGTTTTACAAAGTCTGCATTTATTCAACAATCTCTTTTTGTCAGTCTATACCGGTACTTGAATTTTGCCTTTCTGTCTTATATAATAAAGTTTAGATGTATGATGTTTATTAGTTTAGATTGTAAGTCTGCGAGTTTCAATCCTGCGCAGTGCTTTAGGGAAAGCGCTATGGACACCGGATTCCAAGCTCAAAGACAGGGCCATACACTCTTTGCAATGTATAAATCTTTAACTTGTCATTGCCTGTAACTTAACTTATGTATAGCGCTACGGAATATGTTGGCGCGTTACAAATAAACGATAATAATAATAATAATAATTAGTTAAATCTGACTGTGTAGATGCACAACATTTTCCTATGGAATTGTTCATCCTTCTTTTACCCAAGATTCTGCTAAAACTCAAATGACTTCCTGATCATTTCTTCCCTGTACTAATGTAAAAGCATTCCTACTAACATTTTCGGACACAGTTTTGAAAAAAATGGTTCACTGTTTCACAGTGATATTGCTATACACGAACCATGCCACCCGCTTGAGCAAAATATCGAAATATTAGACATATAGGATTGTATTATGTGCATAAAAACAAAAACTCCACGAAAACTCTAAGGCAGTGCTTTCCACATTTTTCATGTTGTTGACACACTTTTTAGATATGCATAATTTTACGACACTTGAGGTTAAACAAACCCATTATAAGAAACTAGCTACTTACCTGTCAAAAATGGCGGCAAAACAATTTGAAGCCTGGCATTGCTGTTTGCCACACAATGTGAGGCTCTCCCCCTCCCTCTAACTTTGAGCCTGGCGATGAGCGCCTTTGGTGCTCATTGTGAGCCTCTCCTCCTTCTACTTCACGGGCCTTGGGATGAGCCCCACAATGAGTGGCTTCAGCGCTCATTGTAGGCCTTGGCCAAGCCGCAACTTTTGTGCCCTGCAATGAGCGCTTTTGGCGCTTATCGGGAGCCCGCAATGATTGCCAAATTCACTCATTGCGAGCCTCTTCCCCCTCTGCTTTATGGGCCTTGGAAGCCTCTCCCCACTCTGTCACCCCTGTGTCTCTTTCCCCCTCTCCCTCCCCTGTGTCTGTTTTCCCCTCTCTCCCTCCTCTGTCTCTTTGCCCCCTCTCCCACCCCTGTTTTCTTTTCTCCATCCCCTGTGTCCCCCTCCCCCACCCTCTTAAGGCTTTGGATATGTTTTTATATACTTTTCCATCTTTATGAAGTTTCATTGCCTTGTTATGTGGGTCTTTTGACAGTTCTTTTCTGCTCCCCATGGCTCAGTATCTAGACTGCTCAGTGCATCCATGTGAGAACCAACAATCTCATTGACTATTTATACACAGACACTAATGCAATTTAAAAACCCACAGGTTTGGGAAATGAACCGTTAATTGCAATTTTAACCTGTGTGTGTCACCTTGTGTGTCTGTAACAAGGCCAAACATTCAAGGGTATGTAAACTTTTCATCAGGGCCATTTGGGTGATTTCTGTTATCATTATGATTTAATAAGGAGCCAAACAGCTATGTGATAATAAATGGTTTCATATGATCACTATCCTTCAATAAAATACATTTTTTGCATGCTCAGTCAAAATGTCACAATTTCTGCCAGGGTATGCAAACTTATGAACACAACTGTATATAAATAACTTAAATAACATTTCTCGTTTACATTCAGTTCCTTGCCAGGTGAGGTGAATGCTGAACATAATACAGTTACATATTTTCAAATACCTCAAGGGGAAAAGCCAAATTATAGGTGGGATAAATGCTGAATATATTACAGGGGAAAAGCCAAGCTTGATAGCACCAATCTTGCCTCTGTGATGAGGAGGTACCAGCTGAACTGGTCAATTAAAGTTTTCCACCGGTTAGGTTCTCTCTTCTTTGGGTTTCTGTGTACTGTTGATAAGGATTCCCCTGGAAGGAGGCTTGCCTCAGGATCTGGAGAGCAGTTATGCAGTTCTGGAACACAGATGCAGGATTTTTATGGTAGCTGGACTGGAGAAAAGTGATTAAAAAGCTCTTTCCCACCCCTCAGAAATGATTTTGACACACTTCTATGCTTTCAAAAAGGGGTGATGCCCTTTATTGAAACACACAATGTGATTATATATATATATATATATATATATATATATATATATATATATATATATATATATATTATATAAAAATATATATGGGAATTAGTCTTGTTGCAGAGTAACAAAAGGTAACATAATTAACCTAATCACAAGAACTCTTCAGTGCTGAATGTTAGCTTCACAATGGCCCGTCCTCGTCATATGTGTCTGATTAATTTTGTATTTATGTCTCTTCTGTGAAGTAGGTGTTCTTGCCCATTCTGGTATGTTGTGGGTGGTAGTTTGATTGTTAAATGGTTAATAAAAATAATATAAGATGGGTTTTAAATCTTGATATAAGCATCAATTTATTTTGTAAAGCCCTCATTCCGGCCCATTTAGTTCTGTTCCGGCTTTAACCTTGGCCCCATTATTCTCATCTGCATCACATGTTTCCTACATGTTAAAATGCAGGGACTTGATAAATAAATGTTAATAAAAATAACACAAGAGGTATAGACAATGTGTTATGTTAATGCTTACAAAGCTAAGCTACCGTACTCTGGATTTTATCATTAAGACTCATTTCCATATAGTTTAGAATAATGGCTGCTCAGTTTAATGTCCTGCTTTTCTGAGAGCTCAATATAGATTGCAAGCTCACATAAGTGTGGCTCTCTGCATTTCCTATTTCTCTTGGATTTCATTGTGTGTCCTTTTTGTAAATGTGTCTGTAATTACTAAACAATATATTACCACTTTATTCATTAGAATTAATTTAAATTATTTATAGAGTACTATGATGATTAGACATTACTTTAGCCTCATGATAAATAAGTCAAAGGACCTTTACAAATTCAAGTGAAGATGGACCTAATTGTGCTTAAGCCATACTGCCACCTACTGGCCAATCATTAGAAAATAACTAATGAATACTAAAATTTGAGGGATAGTATATACATGCATCAGAGAAAAGTAGAAGCCTTAAAGCATTGTTTGCACTTCTACTTTACTTCTGATTATAATGGCTGCTAATACTGCCCTGTGATTCTCTAGCTGCGAATGTCCCACTACTTCAGTTAGTAATAAAGGTAAAATATCTATCTATCTATCTATCTATCTATCTATCTATCTATCTATCTATATATATATCGATCTACATGTCATTCTGCTTATGTATTTTAAAGTGGCCAGATATCCCTGTTTTCCGGACACTGCACCTGGATTGAAACTTTTGTCCACTGAATAGCGAATGTGCAGAAATGGCATTAGATGATAGCTGAGGGGGGTTTATCCTGAGTGTATTTAAAGTTCTCAATGTGGGTTGATATATGTAAAGGACTACTACACAATGGAAGAAAAAATATATATTTGAAAACTCTGAACCTCACTAAGAGCATAATTGAGTAGGAATAAAACCATACACCTTATAGGTGGTGCTACCACCGGTGCAACTGGTGTTCAAGGACCCTCACTGTCCTCACACACCCCTTTCTGGGACCCAGTAGCCCATTTTGGCCCTCTCTGGCTCCCTGTGGAACTCTTGGCTCTGCCCTGGACTTCTCTGACCCTAGGTTCTCACACAGCCATTTCTGATCGATGATAGCCGTTCTGTGGTTCTCTATGGTCCCTGGCGGCCCTCTCTAACCCACATCAGTCACTGCAGCCCTCTTTGACACTGTGATGACCTACTGTTTCTGTTGGGCTTGATAAGAACCCAGTAGGACTGTCTGGTTCTTTGTGAATGCCTGATAGCAGGAACAGAACCAATCCAAATTACAACCACCAAAGTGCCCAGCAAATCATGGGAATCAGTATAGCCACCCAGCAAATATTTCCATCTGTAACAGAGTCCCATGCTGGTTCAGCAGTAATAATCTCAGTAATAAGGATTATTATTCCCTCAGAATGAAACACATACATTAATTATGCATGTTTAAACTGACAACATCCTTTACTGATGTGTGTCCAGTATTTATGCACAACCCAGTCCAACAAAACTGTACCAGCCCCCGAACCCAGACCATGTGGGGAGGCTTGCCCATCAGTGATGTCACTCCCCCTACTCACCCACTTGGTCTGGGAGCCTAATTTACTACCCACATGATTATTTTGTGATAATGTACACCATATAACCCTGGTAAGATATTGACTTTATCATGACAAAATAATATTTGAATGTAAAAAATATATCATATTGCTGTGAGGCATACATATTAATAGAATATGATGTTTTGTATACAGAATATTAGGTTGATATGATACAGAGGTGATATGATAGACACCTATATGTGCACAATTTGATATAGGGTGAAAAAGCATGTGGAAAAAGTTTTTTAATTTTGAAAATTGATGCAGAATTCATGGAGTTATAATCAATAGAAGTCAGGCTATTTCACTTTGTTGCCTCTGCCTAAATGAGTAATGCACAGCATGGAACAATGAATAATTAATTAGAATCAGGTGTAGAAGGGTTGAATGAAGCAGTAAACTACTTCATTATATTATAGCAACTTTTGTAATAACTGAGCCTGTGGCACATAGCTGAGGCTTTATTATATAAACTAAAAAACATAGCAATATGTTCTTTAGTTTAGATAATACAGCCTCATATATCAATATGAGGTAACTGTCTTGTTTTTTGTTTATTTTTTTAAACATTGAATCATTTTGTTAATATACATATTTAAAAAATACAAATACACACATTAATTAGTTCATATAATTTTCCATTATATATCTAAATATATATATATATATATATATATATATATATATATATATATATATATATACAGTGGATATAAAAAGCCTACACACCCCTGTTAAAATATCAGGTTTCTGTGCTGTAAAAAAATGAGACAAAGATAAATTATTTCAGAACTTTTTCCACCTTTAATATGACCTATAAACTGTACAACTCAATTGAAAAACAAACTGAAATCTTTTAGGTGGAGGGAAGAAAAAGAAAAAAGAAAAATAATGTGGTTGCATAAGTCTGCACACTTTCTTTTAACTGGGGATGTAGCTGTGTTCAGAATGTAGCAATCACATTCCAAATCGTGTTAAATAGGAGTCAGCATACACCTGACATCATTTAAAGTGCCTCTGGTTAACCCCAAATAAAGTTCAGCTGCTCTAGTTGGTCTTTCCTGAAATTTTTTTAGTTGCATCCCACAGCAAAAACCATAGTCCACAGAGAGCTTCCAAAGCATCAGAAGGATCTCATTGAACCTATGACTTACCAATGGAAAAATAAATATTTAAAACAGTTTGCTTATGACTGTGCCACCATAGCTTACTCATATAGTGCCTCATTCTAATCCTACTTTTTTCGAATAAGTAGCCGCAAGGGGAGGCTGCATGCTACTTAGCTATTCTATTTGCGGCCTCCTTCAGCTTACAGCCGTCTAGCTGCAATCCCTTGTGATGAGCTCAATCGCAGCTTACTTTCGTCAAAGATTTTGATCTTACGCGGCCGCAATATTTGCGGCCGCAAGAAAGCCCAGATCACTATTCAAATGCTACGCTCACCCTTCCGTCAAGCCTGTAAATCTCTAAAACCGAGTCACAGCTTACTTATACAAAAGGGGTCCCGCAAAGCTCTTCCTTCCAAATGTAGCACCAATAATCACATAAAAAAGCCATCCTGTACTTTTATGAGAAGTAAAAGTGATTTTAGGTCTTAGAATTCATAGCACAACATTCCCCAACTCTCAAATCTGCAAATCAAAAACATTTATTTCATGTTACATTTTTGTGTTCTCTCCTTAATGCAAGTCCCACAGGCTTGCAGGTCATTCACCCTCCAAGCTAGTACGAACTTGAATAATGAGCTACGGGCTTGGAGGTCATTCAAGCCCGTGGAACTGTGGACGGAAATTAAAACTGAAATAAAATATTTTATTTTGGCGATGTGCAAGCTTGAGCATGTTTTGCTATTAATCCTCATGTCCCCCATTGTGTTCCCCATAATTTTACACAGCTTTACAGTGTGTTTATATCTGCTTTTTCACTTTTCCGAGTTTGTGGCCTTGAAACACGAGTTACGGGCTTGCAGCAAATGCTTGCAGCCGATTGCATGGTTTGTGATCGCCATAAGAGGGATCCCATTGCGGTGCCGCACATGTAAATACCAGTGTAGACGTAGCGCAACCCGTGGCCATAAGACGCCCGCAAGGAATCACAAGCTTTGCCGCCGTTTTACGACCCTGATTAGAATGAGGCCCCTAGTGGGTATAAATCCATTATTAAATATATAACAGTTACATACTCCAGCCTTATTTAACAATATTAGACAATATCTAAGTCAATTCTTGCTCTATTTTAATAATGTAAACACATTTCCACATGATCTTCCACCCTCTAACTGATGGTGCAGAGCACATATGGTGACTTTTGAGGTCCTTTAAGGAATTTAAGCATATGTCTATCTTGATGTTTTTAATTATGTCAAACTTTATAAGCAGATAAAATTGTCAGACTAAATGGGCCTTCTTCTATCAAAACTACATTTCTGTGTTTGTGATTGATATTATTTGAATGAAGTCATTCTTGTCCAATATTAAAAGTATTACCGAAATAAAAAATGAAGATAAGAATGCAAATGTATTTCATGTTTTGTCTGAACAAGCACAGGGTCATATAGCAGACAGCAGTAATGCTATTTACTTGCATCAAACAGGCAAATATTTTCATGATGGGAACTAAAAATAGCAAAGGACGGCACAAAATGAGTTCAATGGAAAAGTTCAATGGAAAAGTACAATGGAAAAGTACAATGGAAAAGTTCCAATTACTATGTTCACCAGAAATGGTCATAAACTACATGCAAGGAAGGTGTTTTCATACTCTGATTAAATGTAGAAGAGATCCTGGGAAGAAACGTTTCTGTAGGAATGTTTTACATGACATTGAGCCTTTTTCAATTCGGAGTTCGCAACTCAATCACAGACAGCCAAATGCCTGCGATTGAGTTGCGAGCTCCTTTTTATTCAATTGTCCGGGTCCGCAAGTTAGGCACAGGCTGCGATAATCGGAAACCATGCTATCGACAGTAGCATTTGCAGGCTTGAACATGATCGCGGATGCAAGCCCATAACTCATGGTTTAAGCCCTTATGACTTTGAAATTCACTCTCCATATTTCATTGAAGTCCTACGGGCTTGAATCACGAGTTATGGGATTTCGTCTGCGATCATGTTCAAGCCCGTAGGACTTTAGTGAAAAATGGAGGTTGGAGTTCAAAGTCCTACGGGCTTGGAGGTTGAAGCCCGCTGGATTTCCCATTGATTGCCGTGATCGATATAACATGAAAATTGAACATGAAATAAAGTATTGGAGAATGTTGTGCTATTAATTCTAAGACCTAACATCACTTTCATTCTTAAAAAAAGTACTGTAATGCATTTTTATTTGCTTTTAAAGTGCTCCGATTTGTAAGTAAGCCCTTTGTGAGACATCCTTGGTACCAGTAACTTGTGGTTAGATGTTTGCCATTTGTGGGCTTGACTAAGTGGTTAGCGATTGCAACTCTTGCGGCTGTGAAAGATCAAAGGCTTGGAGGGAATTAACTTGCGATTTGACAAGTGGTTATAAATCGCAGCTCGGAGCCCGTAACTCGATTGGCGCCCGCAAACAGAAGCCAGTTGAATAGCAAAGTAACTTGCGACCCCGGATCTCCAAAATGGAGCAATTGAATGAGGCTCATTGTTGTTACTAATGAAAACACAACAAAGTAATAGGTGGCTCAGGTGTAAAAAAGAACTGTGTATAATGGGGTGCTACTTGGGATATCAATTTATTATAATAGAAACAAAGAAAGCAGGATATCCCTTTTGCATAGAGCACACCCAGGGCCTAATTATAATATAGAGAGTAATGTATGTTAAAACTTAACATTTAATAATATGATTAAAACTAAAGTTAAAATCTTGATATTTGTACGTAACGTAGAATTGGATAAGAGGTGGAAAAGACTCAATGTGCTGCTGTATCCATTGTATAAATAATCCCTTAAGACCACTGGGGAATTGTGATCCAGTTATAAAGTGCTAAGTGCTCTTGAACAACTGTGAATAAATAACTTGGAAAAATATTGCACAACAATTTAAGTGAATAGTGCTGAGTGCATGTAATGACTATGTTGAATCACATAATCATAAATTGAATAAATATTGTGTGCTAAGTATTGAATATAGTGGATATAAAATATCCAAAAAATAAGGAATCAGTTTTTTGAACTTAATAAATTAATAAATTATAGAAACAACAATATAGAGTTTGGTGGGAAGTGGCGAGTCTGGAGAATTATTTATCTAATAATTTAATACCAAGGGGTTTACAAATTAATTTATTCCCCACTATACAAGGATTATCTGAGGATTTTGTGAAAAAATGGGATTCTGTATTATTGAAATGTTCAAGAGAATTAATGACACTAATTCTAGAATGGGAACAAAAACAATTCAAGGAAATTGATCCACTACTCAAACGAGAGGTTGAAAAAATAAAAGAACATAATACAGATCCAAACTTTACTGAACTTGAAAACAAACTCCAAAAGGATATTGAAAATGTTAAGAAAATGTTAATGGATAGGAAACATAAGAAATTTCAGAGAGATCTTAATGATTTTCAAAGTGAGAATATATTTAGAAGACCCAAGAAACTAAATACTTCTAGGATACGTCCTGATAATATACCCACCTCCAAATCAGACTGGTCTGATATGGAATAAATTGATCCTTTGAGACCAAAAAGTCCTTTGGGAAAAAAAGATCCAATAGGACTTTTTTAGTTTCAAGAACAGGACTAGGAGGGGTAAGAAGAAAAAGTCAAAATACATACAAACCCGAGAAAAGAACACGAAAAACCTACATTCCCTACAAATCTTTAATCTCTCAAAAAGTACCCTATCAAGTGAACATCTTTCAGTACTTAAAAAGGGTCTAAATTTCTCACCAACAGGGAATTTTAATGTTTTTGAATGGGTAAAAGACATCAACACGTTTGCCAGAAAATTGGCCTTAAAAAAGTTTACCAGAACCTATGAATTCCAAAGTCCTTAGAGATCTTGAGAGTCTATTGGCAGAAAATCAAAAAGTAAATACACGCCACCACTAAGTATTAGCCCCAATATTGAACTTTTTCTTAATAATGTAATTCGGGACATCGAAAAACTATCAAACACTGTGAATGTGCCCTATAATTTAACCAAATTTGAAAAAAGGGCTTTAAAACAGTTATAAAACAACAATGACATTGTCATAAAAAATTCAGATAAAGGTGGGAACATAGTCATCTTAGATAAAAGTGACTATATCTTGGGGTGTGAGAGACTCTTAAAAGATAAAAAAAAGTTACAAAAGACTAGAAAAAGATCTCACAGATGATTTCATGGAGGAATTGAGTGACATCTTGAATCAAGGCCTGTCAACTAAGGTCATTAATAAATCAGAATTTAATTTTCTGATAAATACAAGTCCCAAAATTGCTACATTCTATTGTATTCCTAAGATACATAAGAACCCTAAAAAACCACCAGGCAGACCGATAGTGTCAGGCATTGAATGCCTAACTGAAAATTCAAGTAAATATGTAGATTTTATCTTGCGTGACTTTGTAGTTACAGTACCTTAGCATCTTATGTCAAGGACAGAAAAGATGTCTTATTAAAACTACATGACATCTCGTTCAGTCAGAATGCACTATTGGTGTCATTAGATGTTGAAGCATTGTACACTTACATACAACATAGAAAAGGCATAAATGCAGTTAAATATTTTCTATCTAAGAGAGGAACTCATTATAAAAATCATAATGTTTGATACTTACTTTAGTATATGTAGTTTATTGGAGTAGTGTTAGGAACAATAGGGGCTGTATTGACCATGATGTAGGGTAATTGATCATGGGGATCTAAAAGGACCACTGTGGTGATAGGTTAGCATGCTATGGGGTCCATAAGTACACCCAGTGACATAGAGAAAGCATCAAGGGGGCCCAAAGAATGACATTGGGGGCCAAAGGCTGAGGGGTTTTATAATCCTGCATTGATTTTTAATACTATAGTATAATATTAGATTTATTTTGTAATCACATTTTGGATAGAAATACAGATATAACAGGGAACATATTACAAGTAGAGATCACTGGTTAGAGTTTACAGATAAGGGTTTGTTATATGATGCATGTTATACCTACATTAGGGCTTTGGTGGGATTTTGAGTCATAACATTTCGTCCAGGGAATATGTAATTGAGCCCCTGATATACACAGGTAGGAGAAGATAAACAGTTCTGCTTGGGGACAAAAACATACAGTTTCAAAGCTAAAACCATTTACTGTTTTAATAGCCTATGCCCAGCAAAAAACATGTACTCTTTATTTGAAAATGCTCTATATTGGCCCATACAAATAGCACCATTAGTGGTTGATTTAAAAGATAAATGAAACTGTTGATTTTTCATTAATTTTACTTTACAAGACTGAACACTTCTTTGCTCCTTTGTATTTAGGATGTTAGTTCTGATGTTCCCACGACAATTAGATGATCATATGCACTTCCTTCACAACTATCTCTATTTGTTCCCTCTTTCCACTTACTGAAACTTACCTTTTGGGTCACTGTTTTCATCAGGCACCATCTCGTTTTACACCCACTTCTCATTCATAAACATGCTGTACCTATTCTCTGAATCCATTCAATAATCTGAAAAGGTAGGATAGTTCAGGATCTAGTAGCAATGTTCCTTGCTAAATGTATATTTGTTACAAATCACAAATAACAAGGCCAATATTAAAGTAGCACCAACATAAAAGTTTACAGAGCTTTTGAAATATAATACGTTTCTTCATCTTCTTCTAGTGTAGAGTGAAATTTAATACGTTTTTTTAAATGCACGTATATATTCACTTGGCAATATGCTAAAAAACTAATTTACAGCCTTATTAAATTGTGATTCCATAAATTTAAAAGGGCTCTATTTAAGCACACAGCATATTTTTTTACAGAAGTTTTTAGTTAGTGAAGACCTTGCTTTTAGATAGAAGTTCACTAACTAAAAACTTCTGTAAAAAAATATGCTGTGTGCTTATATAGAGCCCTTTTAAGTTTACAGAATCGCAATTTAATAAGGCTGTATATCTTCAAGTGTTTTTTATATGTCTTAGAGAAAAAATACCAAGTGCAAAAAAATTCTTCAGATGTTGCATTTCCACTTATTACATTATCTATGGCAAAAGCAAGATATATAGCTGGGGAACAGAATGGCAAACAAGAATTAGAAACGCCAGTGTAAGTTAACTCCAGTAATTTTATTGGATAACATTAAACTTGATAAAGTACTTGTCACTGTAGTATTAAATTATGTCATATTAGGATCTTTTGCTGTATCTCTTTAAAGGAAGTCACAAATAACTTGTTCAGAGCTTCGTATGCCATCATTGAGAGACTGACTAAGACAGACAGAAATATCAAATACCCCCTGAAAAATAACAAAAAATAAATATAAGTATAACTCATGGTTGTGAAACTGTTCATAGGAGGGCCTAGCAGGATGACATTAACTGAAGTATTAAAGATCGCTGGTGCTCTTTTTGTAATGTTATTACAAAGTTTATTGATATAAATACATTGTCACTCATTAGAAATAAGTTTGTGGAGAAGGAAAATAGCCCCCCTTCCCATGTTTCTGCTATCATTGTATTTAGCATGCAATGTTGATAGTATGACTCCATCTTGTTACGGCCCCTGACGCCGTACTGCATAGCAAACACTCACCCAGATACTTTGTCTCTGAGCCAAGCTAGCTATTTACCCCCATAGTGTTGTCATTTCTATCAGGAATGACTGAGCAGATAACCTCACCAGACCCTTAGGCATCTGGAAATAGGGAGAAACATAATGACCCTAAATTCACGACAGTGGGTCAAAATCAGATGGGATAGATCAAACCAGCTGTTAAGAATTGGTCAGTTTGTTTGCCTAAATAGGTATAAACTTATAAACTATATAAGCTAAAATAGCTGAAATGGCCTCCACTAAGTTGGCCCATTACAGTCCTCACTAAGATACCACACTGTTCATCAAATGACATTTACCTTGGTAGTGCAGCTGAAGAACCTCCAGGACTCCTTTACTCCATGCCCCCTCCTGCCTTGGTTGTAGCAGAATTTGGAAGTTATATCAGAGGAACACTTAGTGAGGACGCTACCCAAGGTTCCCAGATTGCCAGAAACTGGGGGAGACTATCCAGGATAATGCGGGTTAATCTCTCATTGATAAAGAGGTAATTCATCTTCCCGACTACCTCCTGAAAGTTTAGTGTAAATTTTTTCCATCTACTAGCTATGTGTATTTTGGAAGCCAGTGCCATTAATTGAAATAGTTTATTTTGAGATTGAGAAACATTATTGATGTGTACCCCCAACAGGCATGACTCCATAGAGGGTGAGACCACCTTTTGAAAAAGTGTGGAGGCCAATTGAGCTAATTGTTTCCATGTTTTCTGTATAGTTGGACATGACCACCAAATGTGGATGTGGTCCCCCACTTGTTGGCAGCCCCTAAAGCATTTATTGCTCTTGTGTGGCTTAAACTTCTGCAATTTATCGGGCGTACAGTAGGCTCTGTGCAATACTTTAACAGCCGTCTCTAGCAGAGCTGCATTGAGGGAACCTCTGGAGAGGTTGGAGCAAGATTCTGTCCACTTGTCCCAATCCCATTCTACCTCCAGATCCTTTTCCCATTGTTTCATAAATTTAGGTTTCTGGCTGCCGGTGGAGTCTCGAAAGATGCCATATAGCGAACCCAAAACCCCTTTCATGAGAGGGAGGCTTCTACATACAGTAGACATCCAGGAGGGCCTAGGGGTTCCTAATTCTCTCAGAATCTTGCTAGCCCAACTTCAAATTTTCAAATAATTATACATTTCCGTGGCTGGTAGATCGTGGGTCATACAGAATCGGTTGTAGTTCAACAGTCTATCGTTTTGTACCCAGTTCCCTACCCGGTCAAGGTCTCTAGAGGTCCACCAAAATTCAGAGATGGAGCTCGTGTCTTTTAGGATTTGTGAAAAAGACGTGACTGATAGTAAGGGAGACAAACAACAAGTCGACACCTGGAGTTGGCCCACCCCCAAGCCTGAAGAGTTAGGGAGATCATAGGGTTGTGATGCGTATTAAAGGGAGTTAATTCCTTGGGGATCCAGATCAACCTATCCCAACTGTAGTGGAAGAATCTGATGGTTTTCTAGGAATACCCAGAATGGCTGGTGGGTAACAGAGTGTAACCTGGGCAAATGGGCCAATTGAGCGGCCTTAAGGTAGAACCTCAAGTTGGGACACGCTAGTCCGCCTCTATTTTTATGTCTAAACATTACCTGTCTGGAGATACGAGAACGCTTATTGCCCCCCCCCAAAAAAAACATACTATTCTGGAATGTATCCAGTTCCTTGAGTGGGATTGGTATGGGAAGTGTCCTAAATAGGTATAGCAGTTTAGGCAGAACACTCATTTTTACTGCAGCTATACGGCTTGTCCGTGAGATATGAAAATTCGCCCACTTCTGCATATCTTCAGTCAAGGACTTGTACAAGGGGGGAAAATTTGCCCCGTATAAGTCTGCAAAATTGGAATTGATCTTTACTCCCAGGTCTTTTATATACTGAGTAGGCCAGCTGAAATTATATTCTGATTTAAGCTTATCAATCTCAATTTGTGACATCCCCAGAGCTTCTGTTTTCTCCACGTTTAAATTAAGGCCTGAGACTTTGCTAAACTCCTTAATAGTTGACATGAGAGCTGGTATAGAGCTAGAGGGGCTGGACAGGGTGCATAATAAATCGTCTGCAAAAAGTGAACATTTAAGGTGCTGGTGTCCTACATGAACCCCCTGAATGTCTGGATTAGCTCTAATCGCTTGTGCTAATGGCTCCATGGCAAGTGTGAATAACAGTGGCGAAAGTGGGCACACTTGCCTAGTCCCTCTTTGAATTTGGATATTTGCTTTATGTACTCCAGGTAACTTTAGATGAGCTATTGGGGAGTCATAGTAGCTTCTAAGCAGGTTAATAAAACGTCGCCTAAATCTGAACTTGTCTAGTGTTTTATACATATATGACCATTCCAACATGTTGAACGCCTTCTCTATGTCTAGAGCTAAAAGGCATAATGGGATGTTAGATTTCTTTGCTAGGTGCTGAATGTTTAAGACCTTCCTGATGTTGTCCCGGCCTCCCTAAAGGGAATGAATCCTGCTTGGTCCTTGTGAATTAAATCTGGCAAGAATTTAGAGATAAGGTTGGCCATTATTTTGGCCAGAATTTTTATGTCTCCGTTGATGAAGGAAATAGAGCAGCCTGGTTCAATTTGGGGGGCATGGACTCCCAATTTAAAATTGCGTTAAATAAGGGCGTTAGATAGGGGGTAAGCAGGGGTTCAAATTCTGTGTAGAACAAATTAGTGAAGCCGTCTGGCCCCGGGATTTGCCAAGCTTAAGACCCAAAATGGCCGATTTAACTTCCTCTAGGGATACATCCGAGTTTAGTGTTTCTAAGTAGTAGTCGGCAACATTGGGGAGGTCTTGCGACCCCAGAAAGGAGTCAATATCTGATTCACTTCTATGGGACTGGGAGGAGTATATAGTTTGGTAAAAGTTCTGAAACGTTTTCTGGATGTCATTAGGGCTACAGGAATCATTTGAATTCTAAAAAAAGAAAACAACATTAAAACCCAACCACTCTTGTGCTTTATAACCCTCACGGCAATCAATGAAATGAGAGTTTAAAGAGAGAAGACGTGTGAGTGGAAGCATGTGAGAAGGAAAGAAAAGTAAGGGAAAGCAAGAAAGATAAAAAATGACATGGGGACGAAAGTAAGAAAGTCAGAAAGATTAGTGGAAAAAAGGAAGGGGCTAAGGAATAAGTATGGGAAAGAAGAAGACTAAGAACGAAACAAGAAAACAGAGTGAATGGCAGTAGAGGTAAAGAAGATGAAGGCATGTAGAGGGGTAAGAGGTTAATGAGAAATTAGAGAAGTATTTTAAGGAGGATTTTAAATGTATTAAACAGACTGGGGTTCGTGTGATGTGTCTGAGTGATATTCTATATATAAAAATCCAGTAATTGTAAATGAAGTTGGGAATTCCCATTTTTCATGAATTAATGCTGGGATTTTATTTTTCCATTGTTTTTTTAACAACTATATTTAACAGCTCCTCCAAGTATTTTCATCTTAACATCCTCATGTTCTTTTAGGATCTCAACGCACCTCATTAAAACATGCTGTGTTCATATTTGAGAAGTATGAAATTATTTTTATGTATACTTTTCACTAAAGATATTAATAGTGATATTATGTATCTATGCTTTTTTATAGTAAGGATCACTATTATGAAGCTTGCTTATTTGGCCAGTTACTCTTCCAAGTTTGTGGAGAGTGGAAGCTGTGATTTTAAACTTAATTTATGCAACTGACCCTCAGAATGATGTACTCATTGGGCTGAAACTTCAAGATTAGCTCAAATGCCAATCAAACTGCAGGCGAGTTGTAAGTTGTGACAGTTACCTTCATGTTCTGTGTGCTTTAGCAGCTCGCAAGTGCTATAACTTTTACATATATATTTAACCTTTTCATATATGAGTAATTTGTATTTATATGTAACTTCCCCTTACAAAATGAGTATTCATTACTAGTTGTTGATTATGTTATTATGAGGGAGGGGTAATACCTGTATAGGATGACAGAGTAAGAGTTTGACATGGCTGCAAGTGAATGAGGGAAGTTACTGTGGTAAGGGTGGGCACCCAAAAAATACTTTTGTGGTGAGCTATTCCAGGGAAAGGTATGAAAGGTCAGCTTTGGTCATTATGATATTGGGCAGACACATGAGAGACTCAGTTGCACTGAGAAACTGGAGAGAATGGAGGGGTGATGATCATAAGGGCGGAGCACAGGCTTCGTGTTCATTGTGTACTAGCGAATTGCCCGTCAAAAAATGACGGCAATGAAATTGTAAGGTAGCTAATGCTGTTTGGTGTCTAATAATGAAATATGTAATACATTACTAAATGAATATACTGTACCTATTTTGAAGCATTGTGATGAAGAGCTGGCAATCTGTGTTGATGTTGCTGCAGCATTAGTGGTGTGGAGCTGCTGTGTAAGCATGCTGAATGTGTGCACTGTGTGGTATGAATATCCGTAGGTGGTTTCTGGCGTTTTGCGAGTTTGTTGTGGTGTTTTGCGAGTTTGTTGTGGTGTTTTGCGAGTTTAGAGTGCTGTAGCCTCGTTTTCGTTTTGTTCGGCGGCCATTTTTTCTGTCGCTTAGATTTTTTTTTAGTCTCAAAACTCTTTTCTTTCGAGTAAAATCGAGGTCTAAGTTGCATTTTTGAGGTCCTGGGTGCTCCCTCTTGGTGTAGGTAAGGTTTTTATGTATGTGCTGTGTGTATGTATTGTGTTTTAAATGTTTGTATGTCGGCGTGTTGCGTCCGATGTTTGCGAGTCCGTAATGTGTGGTAACGTGTTTCGTAGGTTGTTTGCGTTCCTCGTAACATTTAGCGAGTGTCGTAATTTGTGTGTCGTGTTTTTTGAGTAGCGACGTGAAGTTTGCAAGGGTTTGAGGCCCTTGCCCAGTGACCTCGCCAGCAACTGAGTCCCTCGTTTCGCGAGGGGCCTCAGTTGCTGGCATGGAGCGCCTTTGGCGCTCCATGCCAGCAACTGAGGCCCGTGCCCAGTGACCTCGCCAGCAACTGAGGCCCTCGCTTCGCGAGGGGCCTCAGTTGCTGGCATGGAGCGCCTTCGGCGCTCCATGCCAGCAACTGAGGCCCTTGCCCAGTGACCTCGCTACGCGAGGGCCGCGGCTCGCTTTGCGAGGGCCGCGGGCTCGCTACGCGAGCCCGCAAGCGTGAGCAACGACCCGTACGCTCACAACTATATATGTGATCACAGCAATCTGAGTGAGGCCAAGAAGACAAAAGGGAAGTAATGATTGTGTAAGATAGAGCTGAAGTGACAGTAAGCCCAAACAGTCCAAGGCTGCACACAGTGAGCAGAGAATATCGACAGTCACATTATTATAAACCTTCAATGTGAATCAGGGGTGTAGATATCCATTTACAAGTAATTGTTGTAAATTTAGTATGTCATTCAGGAGTAGCATGTGTGCAATGCAATCAATCGAATCCAAGCTGATTCTTCCACTGAAGGAAAGTGAAAGATGTGATGAGTTGTTTCTCTCTATCACTGTCAGGTCCTGTATCTCCCTGTCCCTGCCCACAGTCAGACCTATTTATCCATGCTTTCTAGCAATCACTCTATATAAGCATTCCCAGCTGTATAATGTTAGGCTCATAAGCAACATGGATCTTCCTCTATTCTCTCCTCAAGACTCATCCTCTTCCATATTTAATTTATGATTCACTTGTGTCATACCTCATATACACAAGAATTCATAGAGTATAACCAGTTGTATAATCGGGTGGTTTTGTAAGTATGTTGTTGAGTGAGTGTGTGTGTGTGCATTCATGTTCATTATTGCTGTGACTTTGTGTAAGGTGTCATGTTTGCTTTTCGATTGGCAGCTTTAAAGGCACCAGGCTAGTAACAAACCTGTAGGTCAGGGCCATGGATAAAAGTGGCCTGTGTCCTAGCAGGTGGAAAAAAGCAGTAGATGTTCATGAATCTATAGTAGGAAGCTTATTATTATTATAATAATTATTATCTTTATTTATATTACGCTAACATATTCCGTAGCGCTGTACACAGGTTGGTGTTGTTTGTGTGCAGCAAGACTTAATGACTAGGGAACAGATTGGATCTAGTATCAGGTCACAGGTATGAAACAAAGTGGAGTCTAGGTACAGAAACCAGGCTGGCTGATGGTAAACACTAGGGGCCTCATTCAATTGCAATTTGGCCAATTGAATAGGGGTCTAAATAAGCACATAGCATATTTTTTTAAAGAAGTTTTTACTTAGTAAGCATCTATCTAAAAGCAAGGTTTTCACTAACTAAAAACTTCTTTAAAAAATATATGTTATGTGCTTATTTAGAGCACTATTCAATTGGCCAAATCGCAATTGAATGAGGGCCTAGGGATTTAGGCAAGACAGGACCAGGTTGGAATGGTCAAACTGAAGCAGGATGTGAAGACTGGCAAATAAAACACCTAAGAAATCTATCAGTAAGAATCATCAAAATATGGAAATAAAATTAATACTATAGTGGAGCAGGATAAGCAGGAGAATTGGAAAGCCTAGGGCGTAGGTGCAATTTCAGAACACCCTTTGTGTGTTAGAACACCTCTCCTGGAAGTGCTGAGGTGATTTTCATTTGCATCTTCTCTCACAGCAGAGATTGTAGTGCCTGTACACAGAATGAAAGCCCCTTGAGTCCTTGCTAAATGAAACTGTCTAGCAGGAGATCAAAGAGAGCTGTTAAGATATACTAACTGATATGTGAAGTTGAGTCTTGCTAAATGTAATCATTTAATATTGGGCTATTTACCCAGGAGAGTGCTCACTAAGTACTCAATGGAAAAAACGGTATTGCTAAATGTGCTGAAAAAATAACATTCAAATATAAAAGGCTTAGGGCCATATTAAATTCCAGCCTTGTAAGTCCAACGTGTAGCATGTAAGGGCTGCGGGCTTGAAATTCCCCTGTGTTACATCAGTATTAAATTGGAAGGGGCTGTGAGATAAGGGCTGGAGACGCTAAAACGCAACACAATCTGCTGCACGTCGGATGTGCGGCCGTGAACAGGATCAATTAGTCTAACCCGTAGTAAAGGGTACTGAATTTTATGCTAATCTAGCAGGGATTTTCTAGGGATGTACACCATCAAATGCAACTGCCAAAAACCATAAGAAATTTTACTAACTTCAAGGTAAGCTAATTAATGTTTTTCTATCAGATGCATTCATAAATAATTATTTCTCATAAAGGTTCACAATTGCCACTGCATTTAGTACTTTGTGCGCCCAACTTTATTGAGATAATGTTCTCTTATAATGTTGGATTAGGTGGGAGAACATAGATAAAGGGGTCATTCCTCCATACAAAATATATCTGGATGCTTCAGATGCTTCAGAGTACAAGGTCCTCGCTTGTAAACTCTCCACTTCAGCTCACCCCACAGGTTTTCGTAGTAACTGTGATTGCAAAAGCTTCCTTCTCTGGTCAGTGAACCATTTTTGTATGCTCTGGATTTATGCTTTGGATCATTGTCTTGTTGGAACACTCAACTGTGACCCAGTCTTAGCCTCCTGACAAAGGCAGTCATATTTAATCTATAATCTCCTGGTATTTGATTATATCCATTATGCCATGGTTTCTACAGGATTCCTGGGGCTTTTGGAAGAAAAATACCCCCCAACATCACAGATCCCCCACCATACTTGGCTATTAGGTTGTTTTCTGAGTGAACTTTTTTTACTCCAAACCCACCTCTGGTATTTGTTGCCTTAAAGTTCTATTTTTTTTTCATCTGACCACAAATCCTGGTTCCACTTTTGTTTAACGAACTCTAGGGCCCTCATTCAATTGCAATTTGGCCAATTGAATAGGGCTCTAAATAAGCGCATAGCATATTTTTTTAAAGACATTTTTAGTTAGTAAACATCTATCCAAAAACAAGGTTTCCACTAACTAAAAACGTCTTTAAAAAAATATGCTATGTGCTTATTTAGAGCCCTATTCAATTGGCCAAATGGCAATTGAATGAGGCCATAGGTGTTTACATTTGTGGTGTGACTAAAGCAGTGGGTTTCTTCTGTCATACCTTCCCAAAAAATTGTTGGTATGGAGGTGACTTCTAACTGTAGTTTTGAAGACTTGGTGACCACAAGATGCGACTTACTTCTGCAATTGTTTAACTGTGATCCTTAGAAAAAGGTTTGCCTCCTGAACCATCTTCCTTGCTATGATTGAGGGAAAATACACTTAAATCATCTTCTATGGAGGTTCATTGTGTTAAACTTCTTAATTATTGCTCTACTAAAGGATATGTGTATTTTACTGTATTTATGCTGTTTTTATAAAGCCATTGCCTGATTTTGAAGGTCAAACTTTTTGTCTGATTTAATTTGTGTATTCTCTGATTTCCCATGTCAATGGATGATTAATGGAGTTTGGTCTTCATATCAGCTCATATTATCCCCTATTATTTCCCAGGAAGTCATTGGTGACAATTTAAGAGTTCTTAAAGATTCCCAGGTGCTTAAAAAGTATGTGTTCTCTAGATTTTGTTCATAAAAATTTCTAGGAGTGACTATCACTGAGACATGTTTCTGAGAAAAATGTTAAACAATTATTTTACCTCACCGAAAGGTTATTTTTCTCTAATTTTCAGTCTAAGATAAAGTTGATAAACAGACATTTTTACTTGCCTTTGTTGCTTATATTTATGTATGGTGTCAATAATAGGGCATTGTATATGTAACATCAGTATTGTTGTTTTTTTTGTTGCAGAAATTCTACTTAGAATATTGATTTCCTGGATCTCTGTAAAAATGTCTTGAGAGGCATCAGCCAATGAAGTCTGTCCCTAAGAAGCCTTCTTCAGTCATATATAAAGTGCTGCATTGATTTTATGACTTAGTGATTTCTGTGTTTTAAATTGCCACTTGTTTACAACAATGTGTGTTACTGCTTATATGGCATCTTATTCCTGTAATGCATCTGCTCATCATTAAACAGACAATGGAAACCCATACTTACACTACACTCTAAAAGGCCACTTCTAAGTAATGTGTCTGTACACACTACTGTATAATATACTGTATACTGTACTGTATATTATGGCTTGTGTAGTGAAGCAGACACTGGAAATTGAAACTAAAAACAATTCCAATCACTTCATTAAAAAGATAACCTGACAGCAAGGGGAGACTTGACCTGAACTTAACATTTAATAGATTTTGTTATTTTTCTCATCTGACCACAGATCCTGTTTCCAAGATGCAACCAACTTCCGCAATTGTTAAACTGTTTCTTGTCTTGTAACCAGCATAGGTATAGCAGTTCAAAATGGCTGCCTTCCAGAAGCCCCCAGAGGCCTTTTTTCAAAGCAAGTTCCAAGACTCACTGAGATGTCAAAGCAATATGATATCTTCACTGACATTTTATCAACAGTGTATTCGGCAACTGTTTTACAATCATTCATCAAAATGCTCTTGTTGGATTAGTTATAAATAATTGTATCACACTATGCCACCAACAAAAATAGTACGGAAACAAAATGGAAGGACAGCGCACTAAAGATGAGAAGATAAGCAATTTTTATCACTAAAGATCCACATTTTTAAAACTACAATGAATTGACCTTTTGGTACCCAGAAGTGAGTGCCAGAATATATTATCTTTTATTAGGTGGGTAGAGGAATGAAGTGTCTGCAGCAGTCTGTGGTATACGGTTTAAGAGTACTTCTATACCAGATAGAGTACATCTTGCTCCATTATACACCTTGATTGCTGTCATCTAAGACTACAGCTCACCCACTTACACAATGGGCCACAAAACACACACTAAAATAAACAAGATCTGGGATTGGTGATAGTTAAAATGCTCATCTGCACCAGACAGCTGTAAAGTAGTTCCAATACATTAAACAAATAAAAGGAGAGTTTTATTCAGATGAATTTGTTGTACTTGAACATTTTCAGTATGTTTTATCAAGGAACTAATGACATGAATTGACTGTATTATCTACAAAAGAATGAAAATTAGAGAAAGGATTTGTATAAAAGGGTAACTATAACCACCTACAAATGGAATTCAGAAGCATTAGCTCATTATTCCGAGTGACACTGACATATGCAATCTATGTAATCCCAAATACGCATAAAGAACTTTATGTACACCAGTTTTAAAAGTTGTGACTGCTTTTGAAACATTGAATGTTTTGTCTTGAATGACTTGATAATGAATTGTAGACATTGTATATTAACTTAACCCTCATTTAACGCTCTAAAACATCCATACTCATGTATATAGGGTGTTTTACAAACTGATCAAGTGTGCAATAGATTAAAAAACATTTTGTTTTAGATTATGTAAAGGTACAGTAATAAGAGTAGAAGTAAAATTAAATTACTATTTTGCCTTCATAATGCTCAAACATAGTTTGAGAGCGACTGCAAGGGTGCAGCTGGCATAAGACAATTTTTCTAACAAAAGTTCTCAACTTTCTTTAAATCTCAGTAAATTGAAAAATGATGAGGCTCGCAATGGGCGCTCCTCGCAAGGCCCGCAATAGGCCCAGGGGGGCAGGGAGCCCGTAAGTGAGATTGCAAGCTAATTTGCTATACAATTGGCATCTTTTGGCGGCCATTGAACAGCTTCCAAATTACGTTCTTTAAAATAAAAAAAAATTGTCGACTGTTAAACTCGAGTTACGGCCTTGAAAAAAAATTACAGGTTTAACCGCCACCATTTTTTTTAAGCCTGTAACTTGAAAGTTGTTTGGAGGCCACAAAAAGAAGCCAATTGAATAGCTTGCAACCTCCCTTATGGGCTCCCTGCCTCTCCACCTGCACCCATCGTGGCCTGCGCCTGTCCCCATGGGCCTTTTGCGGGCTTGAAAAAAAATGTCCACCCCCCCAAAAAAAGGCGCCGGTTAAAACCGCCAGGCCCGCAACAGACCCACAAGGTAGAGAGGGGGACAGACGAGGGCTGCAATGGTCGCAGGGGGAGAGGCAGGGAGCCGAATGGCTTCCGAGTTACAGGGCTGCAAGGCTAAAATCGCAAATCGCTATTAAATTGCTCAATTTCCCCAAATGTTTTCAAACCCGTAAACGGCAAATGAGAGACAGAGGGAGAGGAGGCAAAAGAGAGACAGGGGAGGGAGCAAATATACACTGGGGAAGGAGTGGGGAAAAGAGACATAGGGGAGGGAGAGGCGGCAAAGAGACATAGGGAGGGAAAGAGACACAAGAGTAAAAGAGGGGGGAAAGAGACACAGGGGAGGGAGAGGAGGAACGAAACACTGGGGCTGGAGAGGAGGAACGAAACACTGGGGCTGGAGGGGAAGCAGAGACACAGGGGAGGGAGAGGGGGGAAAGAGACACAGGGGAGGGAGATGTGTTTCATGGTGTGTTAAGTATATAACTGAACACAGAGATGTGTCCCTGTCAACCAGAAAGCAATAATATAACTGTATGAGGTCCCTGGTGGTCCAGTGGATAGGATTTTTGATGCTTTCACCGCTGTGACCTGGGTTTGATTCCAGTCAGGGAACCAAGAGGTCACACCGCCCTGAAGACAAACAGAGTTGGGCCTGGTCAATACTTGGATGGGACACCACCTAGGAATACCAGGAGCTGTATGATGTGGCCCACTGGAGAAGGAACTGGCAACCCACTTCAGTATCTCTGCCATGAATACCAAGTGGATCAGCATGGTGTGTTATGGTCCATGAGGTCACAGAGACGAAAATAAAAAAAATGAGCCATTAGCTTCAGCCAATGAGATAATGATTGGTGTTAAGCTCTTTAAATGAATTTATGGCTCTTTTAAAGTAACACTGAAGTCTAGGTATACAGCTGTTGAAGAAAAACACTTTCACTGACCCTCAGGAGAATAAGATAGGACACAAAAACTCTGTATTTTGGGTTTAATACAAGCTTGGAGGTGAACACACAGAACAACAGCAAGTCTGTAGTACATCTGAAGAACTCTTCCACATACTACTTTTTATACAGTTTTTACAAGGTTTTGCAAACAATATTGGTTATTCCGTAAACTCCTTGTAATACAAACACAAGGCATACACATTTTCACCTTTGACCCAATACTCAAATGTTTTATCTCTACTCAAATATACATAATCTGTTTAATTGTATTCTTGTTTCTTCTAAGAATCAACAGCCTTATTAAATTGCAATTCGGCCAACTGGATAGGGCTCTATTTAAGTACATAGCATAATTTTTTACAGACGTTTTTAGTTAGTGAACTTTTATCCAAAAGCAAGGTATTTACTAATTAAAAACGTCTGTAAAAAAGTATGCTGTGTGCTTATATAGAGCCCTATTCAATTGGCTGAATCACAATTTAATAAGGCTGTAAGTTTGCAAAAAGCCTTGAAGTAAAAGCACTGAACTAATGATTCTTCGAAATTAACTCCTTAGGTTTACAATAACTAAGGTTAGCAATTACTATTTTCTTATATACCCATATCTACAGATAATGCATAGATATTCAACTCTTACACAGCCTACCCTTATACTGTTAATCTGCATTGATATATGCAGCATTGTTTGGGTGATTCCTATATTTGCTTTACAAAATTAAAACTTTAAAAGGATATGGAACACATCTGTTGTTTCAAGCATCTAAAAGCACAGGTTTCAGCATTACAAAGTGTTTTTTTTTTGCATTAAAAATATAAGCAAAACGTATATAAATGTCATTGAAACCACCAGGAAATACAAAGAGCATACTTTACTCTGTAGATCTCATTGGCTGACAGAGGGCAATAAAAAGGCTAAATAAATGTTTGTGTTGAGGATAATGTTGTTCTCCATAGTGATACAGAATAAAAGAAAATATTGAATTTTAACCATGATAGAGCAACTAGGAACATCTGCTGTGGAAATTCACATATTCATTTTTATGTAATCAAATCCCTTTTGTGCCATAATTAAACCTTTTTATAAGTAATATTATTTAACAGTGTTTTGCTTGAGATGTTTTGCATGCATTTATCTAGTACACTGTGTTTTAATAGCTAAAGTTTGAGGTGAAAATAGTCTATCTTTCGGTAATTTATATAAGCAGTTTTATTGATGCAAACATTAATATCTTAAGTAGATAAGAAATAATAGATTGTGATTTATATTATATTTAGTGCCTAAGGATATGTTAGAGAACTGCCTTGTATTTATACTTTGGAAATATGAACCATAATACAAATATACCATCGGTGTACAAATGTATTCTAACATGATCATGCAATCTTTATCATCAAGTTCATGTTCTTCCATCTCTACAATACTTTTGATTCCTTCTGCTGCCCTCTCCTGGTTTTTATTCCAAACTTCTGTCAAGACAGCTTCCTTTAGTTACACTGCATTTTAATGAATTGACTCTTAGAGGATGCTGGGACAATGGTGTATTTCTATGTAGGCCTGGGCCTTGGGCAGCACATTTTCAGGGGGCAGCAGGATGCCTGAAGTTGCAGTACATTGCCTGGAATAATATATCTAAATGCACAATAATATCTATATGCAATGACCATTCTGTTTGTGTTTCTCTCTCTCTCTCTCTATATATATATATATACACATAATCCTAATACAGGGGTCCGCGGTTACAGACGGCCTGACGTGCAGGATCTTTCCTGTTTTGTCCCTGTCAGCAGTGGTGTGAAGCGGGCATAAGGTGGAGCGGTTCAATTTGTTGTTAGAGTGCGGGCTAGCCTAGGGTTACGGTTCAGGGTGAGGGTAGTGGCAGATGATAGTAAAATAGTGGCGTGCACATCACCCCTTACCCTATAAAATTAATAAAGACTGGAGCAGCACTGTTTCGCCATCTAGTGGTTGTTGCATGCCACAACGAAACAGGAAAGGTCAAACTACTTGTACTTAAGAACAGGCTCCTAGGGCTTTTTGTAACAGTTTGTTTTTATGTTCTGTTTGAGCTAAAAGAAAGAGCACAATAGGGTATTATTATTACCACATAGTACTGTTATAATCATTATTCATCAGGGATCCCATTTACATACAAATCCAACCTAAAGACGTTCTCAGTAACGTATCTCGTCTGTAACCCGGGGACCGCCTGCATATTAGGATAAAGGAAGGGGCTCCTCTAGTAAATGGATAACACACACACGGTCCTGGGGCAGTATAAATCAATCAATCCTCAACCCGCCCATGCACAGGGCTTTCTTAGCACACTGCCCCATCACGGTCATGCTATTCTAGCTTTGTGTCATTGTGTATATGCTGCACCAGTTTATGTAAAGCTCTGCTTGGTGCATATCTCGCTATATTATGCTATTTTACACAGATATTAGGAGCTGTCACTCATCACCTATCATCTTGATGTAGCATTTAATATACTGACACCAACCTGTACAACTGCACATAAATCAATGCATTTATATGAGAATATGTAAATGCCCCATGTAATCCTGTGCTTGGCTCCACCCAGCTGTAGTAATGCTTGTTGCCAGTCTCTCTGGTTACTGTTGTTAGTGTCTCCAGTCCTCCCCTTAGTTACAGCGGCCCCGGGTGCTTCTGGGCACTTTAGTCTTTTCTATCACAACCTTTCACAGCAAGTACCAAGGTCCTTCATCATCTGGACTACAACTTCCAGCGAGCTCCGGCGATGAGCTCTTCTCTCCAAACAGCGCGGAAGCGAAGCGTGTACGCCTCTTGTTAGTTTATAATACAAGGTGTAATAAGAAGACGTGCCTCAGTAGCCATTGTTCACTGATCACAGAGGCGAATACATCGCTCCCGATGACAGCTGACACTTCCGACAACTTAGGTGCTGGACAAGCTGAGTAATAAGTGAGCGCGGGAGCGAGCACGTGCTCTCTGTCCCGCCCTCAATTCTGTGGGTCCTGAAAGGTCCATACCACAAACCGTGTAAAAAATGCACATACAATCATTGACTACACAACACATTTCATCTTTGTAATCTTCTTGTTAAAACTCATGTGATTACACGATCATTAAACATATTACTCTCAATGCATATTTACATGTCCAGCCAACTCATCTTCATGGCTCATTTTGCCTCTATATATAATATGCTCCATCTCCAGACCTTGTAAGAGCTAGCACCTGATCTCAATGTCAGGGGACCCGGTCCTGCATATCATTTAGCTATCTGATCACTTACTATAAGGTATTTACAGTGTAGTCCATGGTATTTGTATCTGACTTTATTTTGGTCGGAAACAGTGATCATCCAATAAATGGTGTTCTGATTACAAGTCCCACTTAGTGCCACCTTTTCCACATCGTACCCATCAGCACAGACTATTTACAAGTGAGCGCCTCCTGCAAGTGTAATCATCTATATATGAACCAGTGCAAAGGGCCAGATGTGCAGATACATCACATAGGTTGTTCAGTGATTACATCAGATCTGCATATTACTATTATCATATAATACAATGTATATACAAAAGCCTATTAATTGTGTCATATACAGAGTGATTAATACAGTGAGCACATGTGATGGACAGGTATATAGATAGATAAATAAAAGGATGGATGAATGGATAGATAGAGATGGAAAGATAGGCAGATAGACTGTACATATACCACATCTCCAACATGTCCAATTAAAGCGCTTCTGATTTGTGGTCCTTTGAGGACCTGCTAGTGTGAAAGCCAGCGAGGTCCAGTGCGTGCTCGTTCCCGAGCTGATTTGTCACTCAGTATGTCTATGAACTAACTTGTCCCCGAGGCGGACCTGTGTGGTGTGTATCCTTATGACCTCAGTGCTGTGACAGAGCTGGCGGGCGGTGCACTAACGGGGCGGACCTGCCTGTCTGGGAGAGCCATGGGCGCCGGGTGACACATTACCTGCACTGTCCAGTCATCACTGGGACCTTGGTGCCGAACCCTCCACCAGCCTGCTGGCTTCTCCATATGTTACTGACCTCTCCCCCACTACTCCTGACCTGTCCCCATCACTGTGCTCCTCTCCTGGCGTTGTCTTGTGTGGAGGGACTCAGGTCCCCATAGGATGGAGAGGGCCATGGAGCAGCTTAATCGCCTGACCCGCTCCCTGCGCCGAGCCCGCACCGTGGAACTGCCTGAAGGTGACAGGAGATGTATATACAGTGTGACACCTGTGTGTGGTGATTGTACTGACATGGTGATGGTGTGTGTGTAGTGATTGTACTGACACAGTGCTGATTGTGTGTGTGTGTAGTGATTGTACTGACACAGTGATGATTGTGTGTGTAGTGATTGTACTGACACAGTGCTGATGGTGTGTGTGTAGTGATTGTACTGACACAGTGCTGATTGTGTGTGTGTGTAGTGATTGTACTGACACAGTGCTGATTGTGTGTGTGTGTGTAGTGATTGTACTGACACAGTGCTGATTGTGTGTGTGTGTGTAGTGATTGTACTGACACAGTGCTGATTGTGTGTGTGTGTAGTGATTGTACTGACACAGTGCTGATGGTGTGTGTGTAGTGATTGTACTGACACAGTGCTGATGGTGTGTGTGTAGTGATTGTACTGACACAGTGCTGATGGTGTGTGTGTAGTGATTGTACTGACACAGTGCTGATGGTGTGTGTGTAGTGATTGTACTGACACAGTGCTGATGGGGTGTGTGTGTGTGTAGTGACTGTACTGACACAGTGCTGATGGGGTGTGTGTGTGTGTAGTGACTGTACTGACACAGTGCTGATGGGGTGTGTGTGTAGTGATTGTACTGACACAGTGCGGGGTGTGTGTGTAGTGATTGTACTGACACAGTGCTGATTGTGTGTGTGTGTAGTGATTGTACTGACACAGTGATGATTGTGTGTGTAGTGATTGTACTGACACAGTGATGATTGTGTGTGTAGTGATTGTACTGACACAGTGATGATTGTGTGTGTAGTGATTGTACTGACACAGTGATGATTGTGTGTGTAGTGATTGTACTGACACAGTGCTGATTGTGTGTGTGTGTAGTGATTGTACTGACACAGTGATGATTGTGTGTGTAGTGATTGTACTGACACAGTGCTGATTGTGTGTGTGTGTGTGTAGTGATTGTACTGACACAGTGCTGATTGTGTGTGTGTGTAGTGATTGTACTGACACAGTGCTGATTGTGTGTGTAGTGATTCTACTGACACAGTGCTGATTGTGTGTGTGTGTAGTGATTCTACTGACACAGTGCTGATTGTGTGTGTGTGTAGTGATTGTACTGACACAGTGCTGATGGTGTGTGTGTAGTGATTGTACTGACACAGTGCTGATTGTGTGTGTGTGTAGTGATTGTACTGACACAGTGCTGATGGTGTGTGTGTAGTGATTGTACTGACACAGTGCTGATTGTGTGTGTGTGTGTAGTGATTGTACTGACACAGTGCTGATGGTGTGTGTGTGTAGTGATTGTACTGACACAGTGCTGATGGGGTGTGTGTGTAGTGATTGTACTGACACAGTGCTGATGGGGTGTGTGTGTAGTGATTGTACTGACACGGTGCTGATTGTGTAGTGATTGTACTGACACGGTGCTGATTGTGTAGTGATTGTACTGACACGGTGCTGATTGTGTAGTGATTGTACTGACACGGTGCTGATTGTGTAGTGATTGTACTGACACGGTGCTGATTGTGTAGTGATTGTACTGACACGGTGCTGATTGTGTAGTGATTGTACTGACACGGTGCTGATTGTGTAGTGATTGTACTGACACGGTGCTGATTGTGTAGTGATTGTACTGACACGGTGCTGATTGTGTAGTGATTGTACTGACACGGTGCTGATTGTGTAGTGATTGTACTGACACGGTGCTGATTGTGTAGTGATTGTACTGACACGGTGCTGATTGTGTAGTGATTGTACTGACACGGTGCTGATTGTGTAGTGATTGTACTGACACGGTGCTGATTGTGTAGTGATTGTACTGACACGGTGCTGATTGTGTAGTGATTGTACTGACACGGTGCTGATTGTGTAGTGATTGTACTGACACGGTGCTGATTGTGTAGTGATTGTACTGACACGGTGCTGATTGTGTAGTGATTGTACTGACACGGTGCTGATTGTGTAGTGATTGTACTGACACGGTGCTGATTGTGTAGTGATTGTACTGACACGGTGCTGATTGTGTAGTGATTGTACTGACACGGTGCTGATTGTGTAGTGATTGTACTGACACGGTGCTGATTGTGTAGTGATTGTACTGACACGGTGCTGATTGTGTAGTGATTGTACTGACACGGTGCTGATTGTGTAGTGATTGTACTGACACGGTGCTGATTGTGTAGTGATTGTACTGACACGGTGCTGATTGTGTAGTGATTGTACTGACACGGTGCTGATTGTGTAGTGATTGTACTGACACGGTGCTGATTGTGTAGTGATTGTACTGACACGGTGCTGATTGTGTAGTGATTGTACTGACACGGTGCTGATTGTGTAGTGATTGTACTGACACGGTGCTGATTGTGTAGTGATTGTACTGACACGGTGCTGATTGTGTAGTGATTGTACTGACACGGTGCTGATTGTGTAGTGATTGTACTGACACGGTGCTGATTGTGTAGTGATTGTACTGACACGGTGCTGATTGTGTAGTGATTGTACTGACACGGTGCTGATTGTGTAGTGATTGTACTGACACGGTGCTGATTGTGTAGTGATTGTACTGACACGGTGCTGATTGTGTAGTGATTGTACTGACACGGTGCTGATTGTGTAGTGATTGTACTGACACGGTGCTGATTGTGTAGTGATTGTACTGACACGGTGCTGATGGTGTAGTGATTGTACTGACACGGTGCTGATGGGGTGTGTGTGTAGTGATTGTACTGACACGGTGCTGATGGGGTGTGTGTGTAGTGATTGTACTGACACGGTGCTGATGGGGTGTGTGTGTAGTGATTGTACTGACACGGTGCTGATGGGGTGTGTGTGTAGTGATTGTACTGACACGGTGCTGATGGGGTGTGTGTGTAGTGATTGTACTGACACGGTGCTGATGGGGTGTGTGTGTAGTGATTGTACTGACACGGTGCTGATGGGGTGTGTGTGTAGTGATTGTACTGACACGGTGCTGATGGGGTGTGTGTGTAGTGATTGTACTGACACGGTGCTGATGGGGTGTGTGTGTAGTGATTGTACTGACACGGTGCTGATGGGGTGTGTGTGTAGTGATTGTACTGACACGGTGCTGATGGGGTGTGTGTGTAGTGATTGTACTGACACGGTGCTGATGGGGTGTGTGTGTAGTGATTGTACTGACACGGTGCTGATGGGGTGTGTGTGTAGTGATTGTACTGACACGGTGCTGATGGGGTGTGTGTGTAGTGATTGTACTGACACGGTGCTGATGGGGTGTGTGTGTAGTGATTGTACTGACACGGTGCTGATGGGGTGTGTGTGTAGTGATTGTACTGACACGGTGCTGTTGGGGTGTGTGTGTAGTGATTGTACTGACACGGTGCTGATGGGGTGTGTGTGTAGTGATTGTACTGACACGGTGCTGATGGGGTGTGTGTGTAGTGATTGTACTGACACGGTGCTGATGGGGTGTGTGTGTAGTGATTGTACTGACACGGTGCTGATGGGGTGTGTGTGTAGTGATTGTACTGACACGGTGCTGATGGGGTGTGTGTGTAGTGATTGTACTGACACGGTGCTGATGGGGTGTGTGTGTAGTGATTGTACTGACACGGTGCTGATGGGGTGTGTGTGTAGTGATTGTACTGACACGGTGCTGATGGGGTGTGTGTGTAGTGATTGTACTGACACGGTGCTGATGGGGTGTGTGTGTAGTGATTGTACTGACACGGTGCTGATGGGGTGTGTGTGTAGTGATTGTACTGACACGGTGCTGATGGGGTGTGTGTGTAGTGATTGTACTGACACGGTGCTGATGGGGTGTGTGTGTAGTGATTGTACTGACACGGTGCTGATGGGGTGTGTGTGTAGTGATTGTACTGACACGGTGCTGATGGGGTGTGTGTGTAGTGATTGTACTGACACGGTGCTGATGGGGTGTGTGTGTAGTGATTGTACTGACACGGTGCTGATGGGGTGTGTGTGTAGTGATTGTACTGACACGGTGCTGATGGGGTGTGTGTGTAGTGATTGTACTGACACGGTGCTGATGGGGTGTGTGTGTGTAGTGATTGTACTGACACGGTGCTGATGGGGTGTGTGTGTGTAGTGATTGTACTGACACGGTGCTGATGGGGTGTGTGTGTGTAGTGATTGTACTGACACGGTGCTGATGGGGTGTGTGTGTGTAGTGATTGTACTGACACGGTGCTGATGGGGTGTGTGTGTGTAGTGATTGTACTGACACGGTGCTGATGGGGTGTGTGTGTGTAGTGATTGTACTGACACGGTGCTGATGGGGTGTGTGTGTGTAGTGATTGTACTGACACGGTGCTGATGGGGTGTGTGTGTGTAGTGATTGTACTGACACGGTGCTGATGGGGTGTGTGTGTGTAGTGATTGTACTGACACGGTGCTGATGGGGTGTGTGTGTGTAGTGATTGTACTGACACGGTGCTGATGGGGTGTGTGTGTGTAGTGATTGTACTGACACGGTGCTGATGGGGTGTGTGTGTGTAGTGATTGTACTGACACGGTGCTGATGGGGTGTGTGTGTGTAGTGATTGTACTGACACGGTGCTGATGGGGTGTGTGTGTGTAGTGATTGTACTGACACGGTGCTGATGGGGTGTGTGTGTGTAGTGATTGTACTGACACGGTGCTGATGGGGTGTGTGTGTGTAGTGATTGTACTGACACGGTGCTGATGGGGTGTGTGTGTGTAGTGATTGTACTGACACGGTGCTGATGGGGTGTGTGTGTGTAGTGATTGTACTGACACGGTGCTGATGGGGTGTGTGTGTGTAGTGATTGTACTGACACGGTGCTGATGGGGTGTGTGTGTGTAGTGATTGTACTGACACGGTGCTGATGGGGTGTGTGTGTGTAGTGATTGTACTGACACGGTGCTGATGGGGTGTGTGTGTGTAGTGATTGTACTGACACGGTGCTGATGGGGTGTGTGTGTGTAGTGATTGTACTGACACGGTGCTGATGGGGTGTGTGTGTGTAGTGATTGTACTGACACGGTGCTGATGGGGTGTGTGTGTGTAGTGATTGTACTGACACGGTGCTGATGGGGTGTGTGTGTGTAGTGATTGTACTGACACGGTGCTGATGGGGTGTGTGTGTGTAGTGATTGTACTGACACGGTGCTGATGGGGTGTGTGTGTGTAGTGATTGTACTGACACGGTGCTGATGGGGTGTGTGTGTGTAGTGATTGTACTGACACGGTGCTGATGGGGTGTGTGTGTGTAGTGATTGTACTGACACGGTGCTGATGGGGTGTGTGTGTGTAGTGATTGTACTGACACGGTGCTGATGGGGTGTGTGTGTGTAGTGATTGTACTGACACGGTGCTGATGGGGTGTGTGTGTGTAGTGATTGTACTGACACGGTGCTGATGGGGTGTGTGTGTGTAGTGATTGTACTGACACGGTGCTGATGGGGTGTGTGTGTGTAGTGATTGTACTGACACGGTGCTGATGGGGTGTGTGTGTGTAGTGATTGTACTGACACGGTGCTGATGGGGTGTGTGTGTGTAGTGATTGTACTGACACGGTGCTGATGGGGTGTGTGTGTGTAGTGATTGTACTGACACGGTGCTGATGGGGTGTGTGTGTGTAGTGATTGTACTGACACGGTGCTGATGGGGTGTGTGTGTGTAGTGATTGTACTGACACGGTGCTGATGGGGTGTGTGTGTGTAGTGATTGTACTGACACGGTGCTGTTGGGGTGTGTGTGTGTAGTGATTGTACTGACACGGTGCTGATGGGGTGTGTGTGTGTAGTGATTGTACTGACACGGTGCTGATGGGGTGTGTGTGTGTAGTGATTGTACTGACACGGTGCTGATGGGGTGTGTGTGTGTAGTGATTGTACTGACACGGTGCTGATGGGGTGTGTGTGTGTAGTGATTGTACTGACACGGTGCTGATGGGGTGTGTGTGTGTAGTGATTGTACTGACACGGTGCTGATGGGGTGTGTGTGTGTAGTGATTGTACTGACACGGTGCTGATGGGGTGTGTGTGTGTAGTGATTGTACTGACACGGTGCTGATGGGGTGTGTGTAGTGATTGTACTGACACGGTGCTGATGGGGTGTGTGTGTGTAGTGATTGTACTGACACGGTGCTGATGGGGTGTGTGTGTGTAGTGATTGTACTGACACGGTGCTGATGGGGTGTGTGTGTGTAGTGATTGTACTGACACGGTGCTGATGGGGTGTGTGTGTGTAGTGATTGTACTGACACAGTGCTGATGGGGTGTGTGTGTGTAGTGATTGTACTGACACGGTGCTGATGGGGTGTGTGTGTGTAGTGATTGTACTGACACGGTGCTGATGGGGTGTGTGTGTGTAGTGATTGTACTGACACGGTGCTGATGGGGTGTGTGTGTGTAGTGATTGTACTGACACGGTGCTGATGGGGTGTGTGTGTACTGACACGGTGCTGATGGGGTGTGTGTGTACTGACACGGTGCTGTTGGGGTGTGTGTGTAGTGATTGTGCTGATGGGGTGTGTGTGTAGTGATTGTGCTGATGGGGTGTGTGTGTAGTGATTGTGCTGATGGGGTGTGTGTGTAGTGATTGTGCTGATGGGGTGTGTGTGTAGTGATTGTGCTGATGGGGTGTGTGTGTAGTGATTGTGCTGATGGGGTGTGTGTGTAGTGATTGTGCTGATGGGGTGTGTGTGTAGTGATTGTACTGACACAGTGCGGATTGTGTGTGTGTAGTGATTGTACTGACACAGTGCTGATTGTGTGTGTGTAGTGATTGTACTGACACAGTGCTGATTGTGTGTGTGTAGTGATTGTACTGACACAGTGCTGATTGTGTGTGTGTAGTGATTGTACTGACACAGTGCTGATTGTGTGTGTGTAGTGATTGTACTGACACAGTGCTGATTGTGTGTGTGTAGTGATTGTGCTGATTGTGTGTGTAGTGATTGTACTGACACAGTGCTGATTGTGTGTGTGTAGTGATTGTACTGACACAGTGCTGATTGTGTGTGTGTAGTGATTGTACTGACACAGTGCTGATTGTGTGTGTGTAGTGATTGTGCTGATTGTGTGTGTAGTGATTGTACTGACACAGTGCTGATTGTGTGTGTGTAGTGATTGTGCTGATTGTGTGTGTAGTGATTGTACTGACACAGTGCTGATTGTGTGTGTGTAGTGATTGTGCTGATTGTGTGTGTAGTGATTGTACTGACACAGTGCTGATTGTGTGTGTGTAGTGATTGTACTGACACAGTGCTGATTGTGTGTGTGTAGTGATTGTGCGGATTGTGTGTGTAGTGATTGTACTGACACAGCGCTGATTGTGTGTAGTGACTGTACTGACACAGCGCTGATTGTGTGTAGTGACTGTACTGACACAGCGCTGATTGTGTGTGTGTAGTGACTGTACTGACACAGTGCTGATTGTGTGTGTAGTGACTGTACTGACACAGTGCTGATTGTGTGTAGTGACTGTACTGACACAGTGCTGATGGGGTGTGTGTGTGTGTAGTGACTGTACTGACACAGTGCTGATGGGGTGTGTGTAGTGACTGTACTGACACAGTGCTGATGGGGTGTGTGTAGTGACTGTACTGACACAGTGCTGATGGGGTGTGTGTGTGTAGTGACTGTACTGACACAGTGCTGATGGGGTGTGTGTGTGTAGTGACTGTACTGACACAGTGCTGATGGGGTGTGTGTGTGTAGTGACTGTACTGACACAGTGCTGATGGGGTGTGTGTGTGTAGTGCCTGTACTGACACAGTGCTGATGGGGTGTGTGTGTGTGTAGTGACTGTACTGACACAGTGCTGATGGGGTGTGTGTGTAGTGACTGTACTGACACAGTGCTGATGGGGTGTGTGTGTAGTGACTGTACTGACACAGTGCTGATGGGGTGTGTGTGTGTGTAGTGACTGTACTGACACAGTGCTGATGGGGGGGGGTGTGTAGTGACTGTACTGACACAGTGCTGATGGGGTGTGTGTAGTGACTGTACTGACACAGTGCTGATGGGGTGTGTGTGTGTGTAGTGACTGTACTGACACAGTGCTGATGGGGTGTGTGTGTGTGTGTGTGTAGTGACTGTACTGACACAGTGCTGATGGGGTGTGTGTGTGTAGTGATTGTACTGACACAGTGCTGATGGGGTGTGTGTGTGTGTAGTGATTGTACTGACATACAGCCCTGTTAAATTAGAAGCCCGTAGCAGATTTAACAAGCCCACAAGGGCTGCAGGCTTGAAATTAGGCTCCATTACATTGTTATTAAATTAAAAACCCATAAACCATTTTTCAAACGTTGGATGCCGTGAACATGATCAATTAATCAATCCCGTAGTTATGGGTTTAGATGGAGCCAATGGCAGCAGAGATTATCATCATTGCATTACTGAAAAATGGAAGTTGGATTTCAAAGTCTTACGGGCTTCAATTATGAGTAAAAATCGGACCCACATTCCAGAAATAATGCAATATTAATAATTCAGTAAATATTATATTCTAGTCCATGCAAGTTCCATTATATGTATTAACACATTGATTACCGGGATCGATATAACACAGAATTCAAACGTGAAAAATAAATATTTTTTTATTGCAGATTTGCTAGCTTCAGATTGTTGTGCTATTTATTTTAATACCTAACATCACTTTCCCTTTTATTATGAGTACGGTAGTGTGTGTATATTTGCATTTACAGTGCTACGGATTGGACTTTACCCCCTTGCGGGTCCTCTCTAGTACCCTTTGGCTTCTCGGCTCCATTTGCGAGTTACAGGGTTGAACGCCAGAGAATTTCTTGCAATTTAATAGCATGATTGGAAACGTAACCATTACAGACTTGACTGATTAAAGGATTTATAGGCGTGCAGTTCGAATTTCCACGTCCCATAGCCTTTTCTTGCCCCTATGCCGCAAGTCGTTGACGGATTGCTTTACAGGACCAATTTAATACCCATAAGTCTTGCGGGCTACGTTACGGGCTATGGTTTTCAACATTGACGGAATTAAATAAGGCTGATAGTGCTGCTGGTGTATGTAGTGATTGTACTTGCATAGTTCTGATGGTGTGTGTGTGTGTGTGTAGTGATGAATGAGGCCCTGCACATAATACTGACTAAAGTAATAATTTGAGTGAGAGAGGTCAGAGAAGATATGTAAATACCCAACAGCAGCTGCCCAGGTATCATTGTAGATGTGTGTATTGTTCTTCTATTAGAGATATGAATTGTATAGGAAAGTTGGCATTAATGTGTGTGATTATGGTTAGAGTGCATAGTAAGGAGCACAAGTGGACATACCAGGACATGTAATTATAACATGGGCACAGGATATACCCTCTTAGATAGATGTATTTAGTAGGTTTATTCCTGCTGCCATTTTACCCTCTGACCCTGTGTTTATGCATTCTCAGTAATACACTAATCTGTCCTGAAGCTTTACATATAATTGGAAGCAGTAATCTTCATAATAACACATAATGACTGCAAGTTAGAAGTAGAAAGCCTTATAGGGTTCTGAAATCTCCAGGAAACACTACACATAAACAAAATATGTACCTGGTAAGGAAAGCATGTGAAGGGTCATTCCACGTCATGTCACCCAAAGACTCGGGTTTTGATGAAACTTGGTATACAACCTTCCCTGATGGATCAAAGAAACCCCCTTAATTGTTTTCCCTCTATCTCAAACGGTTTTAATTTTATAGCACCTCAAAGTTTCGTTAAATCTGCGTTGTCTGTTCCTCCTTGAGATCCTCGACACAAGCACTCAAAAATTGGGTAGCCATTTTGTACAACTTTTTTACAATCCGTAGCTGTAACAGAAGGTAATAAGATCTAGCAAGAAAAATATTAAAATAATGTATAATTATTAATTTTATTCAATTATGCAACATTACATGATCCCCAATTTGTTTTTCCGAATATTATTGCATACAAAGACATGTCTATCTTACAAAACAAAACAAAAAGAATGATATTTGCGTGCCATCTTGAAATAGTGGATGCATGGAGACATTTTAACATTTATGTTAAATATATTGAGGCGTAATTCACGAGGCAGTTTTATGACAGTAGATACATTAAAAACAATAAGGACAACAATTAAACTAAAGTAAGAAATTACCACAGACTATGCTATTATCACAGTTGATTACCTTACAAGTTTATTGGTCCTCCGTTTTTTTACTGTAGCTTCAGTATCACCTGTAAGTTTTCAATGTTTTCTTCCAAGAACGCCATCCACTCATTGAAGTATCTTCTGCCAGTTATTGTCTGTGGGGGTTGTACAATACCAAGCATATGAGGAAATGGTATTGCCCAAGAATAGTCATGGCTAGGCCAGCAGAATGAAGGTGAAGAAGTTTTACAAAAGCATCTCCCTCATCTTGATTAATCTCCAATATCATTCCAAAGTACCACAAATGATCATACTTGCAAGCAACAAAACATCCAGGATACAGACCATCAGCATTCGCAGGAAGTTTGGGGAGGCTCCTCAGGATGAAAGTGCGGGAGGGTTCTTTATCAGAGCTCAATCTTCTTGCTTCAATTGTGCCTGTTGTGGCTGGAAAGAGACACTTGGCATTCCCAAGCTCTAAATTTGCAGGTTAACGAACCCTGTAATGAGAGGCCCCGTACAGTAGGCGAGAGGAAAGGCTTGCAATGAGTGCCAAAGGCGCTCATCACAGGGTTCATGATAAACACTGCGAACGGGAGAGGCTTGCAATGAGCGCCAAAGACGCTCAGCGTGGGGCTCGCTGTGAGCACCGAAGGTGATCACTGCAAAGCAGGAAACTTGAAGTACACGGGGGGAGAGGCTCGCAATGAGCGCCGAAGGTGCTCAGAGGAGCAAAAGCCTCAAATTGTGGGGCAAACAGCATTGCCAGCCTTACAATTTTAATCCCGTCATTTTTGATGGGCAAGTTCCTAGTTTGTATATAATTCTCAATTTTTTATTTATTGGAGTATTTTTCTTGCTAGGTCTTTTTTCCTTACATGTCAACATTTAATGTTCTACTGACTGTAAAACCTTTTTTTCTTTCTTTTCTTTTTTTTTACTCACAATAGCCAATTTCCAAAACTTCAAATTCAAATATCCCAAAATTAAAACAAGTCTGCACTTTCTAAAAAAACTATAATAATCAATATTATATTATATTTTAAGATGAACAACTTTTTGTTTCATTAATTTTTTCTATTACAGCTACGGATTGTAGGAAGGTTGTAGCCATTTTTTTCCTACGGTGTCCAAAAAACATCAAATTTTCGTTACAAGTAATAAAAACCCCACAAATTTCATTCTTTGGCAAGAAAGAGCATTTCTTTGCAATCATTTTCAACATCAAAACATTTTGGTTCCATCGTGCCCACACACTGAAAATTCAGTTTTTCTGAAATCCTCATAATTTTATTGAGCTCTGTGTAATATTTCAAAGCGATCTGATCATTGGTTATGGAGAAAAAATAAATGTAACCAAGGTTATCTTGTGTCGAGAGTCTCAAGAGGAACAGACAATGCAGATTTAATGAAACTTTGAAGTGCTATAAAATTAAAACCGTTTGAGATAGAGGGAAAACAATTAAGCAGGTTTCTTTCAACCATAAGGGAAGGGTGTACATAACGTTTCATCAAAATCCAAGTCTGAGGGTGACAAATCCCTTGTTTTTTGCGTTGGTTTGATGTGGAATAACCCTGAAGCAACTCACAATCCCAATAAAGAATAATCGCATAGAGCAGCTATTGAGTTATTATTATTATTATTAATAAATATATTTACCTTATTTTTTTGTTTGTTTGTTTTTATATTTTACCTTTTTTTTTTCTAAAACCACATACACGTCTACAAGCCGTTTACCGGTTCCACTCATGCAGAGACACCTTTAACACATGAGTACCAGTGCTGGACACCCATTGAATGATGCATTTCATGCCATCCTTACTATGCCCCCTGGCCATTCATACCTTCATACAATTGTGTGGTGTAAAGTCCAAACCAGGGATAAAGGCCAGTGACTACAATTTGGTTTTACATACAGTATTTATCTTTCATTGACAAGTAAAAATAGGTTTTCGACACTAATGAATAACTGTATAACTATAGGTATTCAATCATATGTCCGTCCTATTGGGATCACTACACCTATATGATTAGTTCAGTGACATTTTGTTGCCTTAATTCTGATACTGTAAAAAAAATATTTAATTAACACCATTCCATTAATTTTGTCTAGATAATGAAACTGCTGTTTACACATTGATGCCAATGGTCATGGCTGACCAACACAGGTATGCCTTTCAGTTTCTGGTATTACACATTTCATTTTGTTAAAATGGTGTGGCATGTGAATGTAATTGAAAGTGTAAACTATAAATAACCAATTAAAAATCCATCATTCTTCAATACATAATAAAATTAACTTTAAATTCACTTATAACAGAGATGATGGAGTACGTTTTTATTAATCTTTCCCAAACACCCTTTAATGGACCACCTATTACTGTTTTTATTTACAAAGTGGTAAGAGTAGTTAATAGATTCCCTGGTGGTCCAGTGGTTAGGATTTGGTGCTTTCACTGCTGCAACTTGGGTTCGATTCCAGTCAGGCAACCAAGAAGTCACACCACCCTGAAGCCATGTAGGGTTGGGCCTTGTCATTACTTGGATGGGAGACCACATAGGAATGCCAGGAGCTGTATGCTGTGGCTCACTCTAGAAGAAACTGGTAATCCACTATAGTATCTCCACCATGAAAACCAAGTTAGTCAGCATGACGTGTTATGGTCCATGAGGTCGCTGAGAGTTGGACATGACTGAACAACGCAAACACAACAGACAACAAGAGTAGTTAATACATGTTTACTTGATTCGTTACCATATTTCTGATATCGTCACCTGATTGACAAACTGCACTGTTGCTTTTATGGAAACACTTTTCTGGAAACACTTGATCAAAACTATTCATTAGTTAACATTGGGGCTTTAATACATTAATTTTAACCTACTTCTTTCTTTATATATTTACCGTAATTACAGGTTTGTATGCCTGTAGTGTGCTAATTGAAAAAAATGTAAAATGATATTTTGCTTCTGTAATATAAATATTAATGTAAAATTAGTTAATGTAATCCCAACCCCAAGGAATTGTTCATCAATACTTAATCATGAAAATGTGCAAAAGGTTTTTAGAAAGTAAAAAAACAATCACATGTTTTACACTTTCACTTTTATATGCTATTGTTCTTTACCACAGGTTTCCATTTTGTTTTCTAGGCTGCTTCTGTCCCAGCAGGGTGTGTTCTTGTTTCTGCCAAACAATGCTTTATGTTCATGCTTTACACAGCTGCTAATATTGTTAGTTTGGTACATACAAGTATCCTTTTTTTCCTTGAACTTCAATGTTCTTACATTTTTCAGGCATATACATTTATTTCATCATCACACAAAGTTCATTCCAAGTTCCACTCTTATCTACTTATCCTATACTAACATATAATCATAAAAAAGTCATATAAAATGGTGGTACAGACAATCACGTAACATAATTATTTTCTGGTATTTTTTTTGTTTGTTTTGACAAGCTGTTTCTTTTATTTTCTTGTATTTGTGTCACATGATCTCCATTGCATGCTTTTCTTTTTGCTAAGCATATGTCACAAAATGTTTAAGCATTCTAAAGCTATTACATTTAACATTTCTCCCATTATTTGTATGTTATGACAGGAACATATTTCTTATTTTGCTACCTAAAGTTTACATTGCTCTTTTCATTTTAAGGTCTGTGTCGGAGTTACTATCAAATTCCAAGTTTGATGTTAACTATGCCTTTGGAAGAGTTAAAAGAAGTCTACTTCACATTGCTGCCAAGTAAGATTTAAATATTACAAAGAACATTTCTAAAACTTAAGGAGACCATTTCAGGAGCTTGGTGAAGTCCAGTGCTAAATGTGGTTAGAGGGCTTAACCTTTGTAACCATAGCTGCCAGAAAGTATGGTCAAAAACTGTTATTATTTGGATAAATAATATTCTGTCTCTCGAGATGAATTCAACAAAAGCTGAACCAAATACAAATAGTAATAATAGTTAAAATATTAAAACTGCTACCTTACAAGAGAGCTGGGTGGAATACTTTATTTCCTACCAGTTCTCCTTTTAGTTTGTGTTTCCATGTTGCCAGCTCTTAGCCAGTTTGTATTTTTTCTTTATTACACTAATTCTCATAATTTCATTAAAGTATAGGAAAACTTTATAAAAGGGGTCAAAATTAGCTCTGTGGTTCTTTTAATTCAGGACTATCCTAACATGTGTATTCTGGCTCCTAACTTTTTGGGTTATTCTATTTATATCTTCATACATAATTCACCCCTCTGGTTCCTAAGAATCAATATTTTGATGGCCCAAAGCTTAGGATAAAACTGTCAATCCTTATTTTCATTTCTGACTTAGCATTGAAAATGATGGGTGATGTGGTTGTTTAGTGAATCTAGGACAATATCTTACTGAGATCAACACCTATAATATGGCTTCCTCTGCAATCTCTTTTTTCAAGCCTGACCGATATTTCTAAAAACTCTACCATAAGCGGCTCCATAGAATAAGCATATGGGTTTTACACATTACAGAATATAGGGCAATGTTGGAATCATTAGGTTTGTCTTGGGCGTTGTTGAGGAAAAGCTGGTTGACCTTTTACTTTGGTAAAACACACCTTTTCTAATCCTTACTAGATTTACAATTATTACTTGTTTACGGTAACTATCATCACTCATGATCATAAACTGTTCAAAGTTTACTATGCTTCAAATAGAATATTAGAGAGATCTTTCTGTTTTAGATAAGCGCTCAAAACAGACAAAAGAGCCATATTCATGGTTCATAGGTGTGTGTTTAGACAGAGAAATAACTTACCAGCTAAGGTTTGAGCCATATAATATGGGTGGCAAGTTTTGCGTTGACCTTTACATTTTAAAAATAAGTAAAACATTTCCTGCTAAACTGGTTTTACTAGAAAGATCATTTTGCACTCTCATTGATGTTGGTGTCAGGCACTTTGGTTATCTGCCTTGTTTTGGAACCATATCATTGAAAATGTGGTGTACTTTAGACAATTTTAAAATATAGATAAAACACTTGAAGTGTGCATGGCATCCCCAAATGACTCTTAAGGAACCCCCCAGACTCTCCCCTCTAATGCATCATAGTTCTACAGTGTTAAAAATATTTTGTAGAACCCCAAACATGCCCCAGTATCTTAGCCCCCCCCCCAGTTGTTTTGATTGCATAGTCTTTGCATATACAAGAACACTGCAAAAGAGCTTTCCATTTGCTCAACACATCCCAAAAAATCTGAATAAGCCATATTTCTGTGTTGAGGGGAGAGGGTTAAACTACAGTTTATTGACATATATAGAAGTAATGTGTTTTTGAACGCTAAAACTCCACTTGTATCTCATACATTTTCATGAACTCAGGAATGAGCTTGTCACAAATAGTTCCTTGCATTATACTATGTTAGTCTGATTCAACACTGCTTGATTAGTCTGAGTCAATAGGAAACACATATGTATTGTGTGTGTATGTATGTGTGTGTGTGTGTATGTATATATATATATATATATATATATATATATATATATATATATATATATATATATATATATATATATATATATATATATATATATATATATATATATATATACATACACACACACACACACATTTTTTCACATAACATGATTCTTTTATATGATGGTTTTATCCTTTGCATTTCAGTTGCGGATCTGTGGAGTGTTTGGTTTTACTTTTAAAAAGAGGAGCCAATCCGAATTATCAGGATATTTCTGGATGCACACCACTTCATCTAGCCGCTCGAAATGGGTAAAGAATAATCAATGTTTTTTGACACAGGGTGCCATTTTGCAATCTTAGCCTTATCTGTGACTATATCTTTGTATTGATTTTTTTTTGTGTGTTATATTCCGGGTTATTTCTACAAGGTATGTATTTAAGTTTTGAATTCCTTTGCAAATGAAGAGGCTGCACAGCATGTCACATTTATAGTTGTCGTAATTGTGAGTTTGTCGGTAGCGCAATGTTAAAAGTTATGAGTTCTTTGTCGCTCATCGCGAGGCCCGTAAAGTAGAGGGGGGAGAGGCTCTCAATGAGAGCCGACGGCACTCATCGCGAGGCCCGCAACTTAGAGGGGAGGTGGCGGGGAGAGGCTCACAAGGAGATTGCGTGCTTAAAATAAAAAAAAACTGCCATTTTTTTCCCAAGCCTGTAACTTGGAGGCCGCCAAAAGATGCCAATCAAATAGAAAATTAGCTAGCAACCTCACTTACTGACTCCCTGCTTCCTCCTGAGGTAGGGAGTCTGTAAGTGAGGTTGAAAGCTAATTTGCTTTTCAGTTTTGGCAGCCTCCAAACGGCTTCCGAGTTACAGCCTTGGAAAAAAAATGGCGGCGGTTAAACCCATAACTTTTTTGATAAGCCTGCAAGGCTTTGAGCAATAGGGATTTAAGATTCTAGCCTTGCAAGCTTGAAAAAAGTTAACCGCCGCCAAGGCCGCAAATGTTTTCAAACCTGTAAGGGAGAGGGGGCCAAAGAGACACAGGGGAGGGAGAGGGGGCCAAAGAGACACGGGAGGGAGAGGGGGGTACAAAGAGACACATGGGAGGGAGAGAGGTGTACAAAGAGACACAGGGGAGGGAGAGAGGGGTACAAAGAGACACAGGGGAGGGAGAGAGGGGTACAAAGAGACACAGGGGAGGGAGAGAGGGGTACAAAGAGACACAGGGGAGGGAGAGAGGAGTACAAAGAGACACAGGGGAGGGAGAGAGGGGTACAAAGAGACACAGGGGAGGGAGAGAGGAGTACAAAGAGACACAGGGGAGGGAGAGAGAGGGGTACAAAGAGACACAGAGGAGGGAGAGAGAGGGGTACAAAGAGACACGAGGGAGGGAGAGAGGGGTACAAAGAGACACAGGGGAGGGAGAGAGAGGGGTACAAAGAGACACGAGGGAGGGAGAGAGGGGTACAAAGAGACACAGGGGAGGGAGGGAGAGAGGTGTACAAAGAGACAGAGAGTTGCGGGTTTGAGCATGCACAGAACTGCAATGAGTGTCGAAGCTGATCATTGCGAGGCCCGTAAAGTAGAGGGGGAGAGTGGCTCACAATGTGTGGCAAACAGATTTGCGAGGCTTCAAATTTTATTCCCGTCATTTTTGATGGGGAAGTTGCTAGTATATAAATAATTTCTGAATATTAGGTAAGTGCTTGTCCATAGGTCATATATGTAAATACACATACTTATAGTATCTAATGAAAGCTCCTTGAAAGGTTGAATACCATAAAGATTGTTGTCTAGTTTCGCTTTGTATTAGACTGAGAATTTAGGTAATAGATGAGGCATAAAGTCATATGTCATATGAAGTATTTGTTTACAGTGGATTTGATGTTTCTAAACTGCATAATTGCTTATTCCATGGGTCACATAAATTAAAACATGAATTCTATGTAGTGTTCTGCATGAAAAATGTATTTATTAGTTTCCTCCAAAACTAATCACTGTGAGAAGTGAAAAAGTAATACTAAACAGAATTCTGTGTTTTTTACATTTGTGTTTCTGTATTTGTTGTTTTTCTTATATTTTTACTATGCACCAAACGGATTATAAAAATGTAATGTATATAAAGTAGTAGTTCTCAAGCATTATTTGACACCACAGTCTCAACCTACATCGACCTATACTCTAATTTTATCTTCTGCACTCATTTTCTTTTACACTCATTTGATGGTTGCAGCACACTAGTGCAGAGGTGTGGAACCTGTAACTTGAGGGCCAAATGTGACCCTCTGCCTGATAATACCTGGTCTTCAGTGTGTTACAAACCAGCGTATGTGCAAATATCTGCCAAGGAGTCACCACTGCTACTACTAATTCTAGGAAGGAGTAGAATTTTACACCAATACCTAGCGACAGGAAGAAGGAACTGTATATACTTATAGCAACTGACACAGGAAAATTTAATCTATTTAAGGATTCAGACTGCATTTAGTTGGAAAGTTTCAAATATGTTGAAAAGGAGAGAAAAAGGGGAATACAATTCAAGAAAGCCAGTAGGCCCACCGAGGAGAAGCCATCTCACCTGAACTTGAAAGTGGATAAGGGAACAAACTTGATTTCAATCTTTAAAATATTTAATAGGATGTATTTTGTATGGCCAGGTTCCCAGTCCCTGTTGCCCTTCTTTATGTGGCACACATTATATGCATTATGTATTTTTATTTTTTATTCCAGTGGCTACATTTCTCCAAACCCAAAAGGAAAAATCATTTAATTGAGTATACTCTATAATGTATTTACAATTTTTTGGATTACATTTTTCTAGTTATAATATACATTGTACTTATTGGAAATATATTTAAGAATACTTGTATTACAAGCTCTGCATAATGCTTCTGTACAAATGTCTTTTTTACTTTGCATTTATGTATATATTTATTTTATATTTAAAGCTGAAACCTGTTTGCATAGCATTCATTAACTCTGAAAATACGATTATATTTCTCATTACCATCTTATTTCCATACTTCTATCCAAGGTATTTTTCTAAACCATTAAAACCAATGTCAGTTGAAATAGGTTGTTTTCCACAATCTAATTTAGCAGTCCACTGATAAAGCCAGTTTAACATTGTGTAGCTAATGTAAATATTTTAAACCACAAAGTACAGAATAGACCACATCATACTGGGCAAGCTGGAGTGTGGCAGAAATCTGCATGTTATCTAAATGATTTTAAACATGTTTGTATACAAGTGACACTCCATGCATATTTACATGTGAACTTACATTCTGACCAATTATTTTTGCTTCACAGGCAGAAGAAATGCATGAGCAAATTGTTAGAGTACAATGCCGATGTCAACATTTGCAACAATGAGGGACTGACTGCTGTAAGTGAATTGATTTTTACTTCTGCTTATCTAGACAATGTTTCCCGAAACATTTCTTGTTATAGTCTGATGTATTTACCCTGTGTAGTCATCTATTTCATTTTACTGTTTATGTTGTTAATGAGCACAATTACAAGTTTAGTTTTGGTCCTTGTCATCTCTGTGTAACATTTCAAGAGCATTATCCAAGCCCTTGTGACATCAGAGGGAACCGAAAATAGTAATATAAAAGAATACAATTATTTATTTACAGCAAATTTCATGTTCAATGCAAACTGATCTAAACTGTATTACTATAAAACTATTAAAGGGGATATATGTGTCATGTACACTATTTCTTTTTCAGTCATTTTTAAACCAGGTTAGTTTTCCCTGTAATAATAGCGTTTACTTATTATAATGGCTGACTGGCATAGTGACTCACAACATAACACTGCCAGGAATTGCATAATTCGTTTAAAAGGTGCATTGCTTGCCTGGCGTATAAGGAAAATAACATGGTTTTCCTTTCTATCCTAAATCCATATTTCCTCTTGTAAATACATTAATTTGGTTTGTCCTCTGTGCAGGTTCATTGTTTACATTTTAGGTTCCTGACCAGACACAAAAATATTCTAATATTACTGCAATGGAAAGGTATCACTTGACTGTACTGCTCCACATTATCAAAGTATTTGATCCCCTGCTGATCATTCAAGCCAATAAAAAAAATGGATTTCTAAAATGTTTGCAAATAAATATTGACCACATGGGGGATAAGAAATTCATACAATAGGAGGAAAAAGTATTTGATCCCCTGCTGATTTTGAACGTTTGTCCACTGACAAATAAAGGACCAATCTATAATTTTAATGGTAGGTGTATTTTAACAGTGAGAGACAGAATAACAACAAGAAAAAAAAACGCATGTTAAAGTTATAAACTGATTTGCAGGTCAATGAGGGAAATATGTATTTGACCCTTTTGACTTGGTACTTGGTGGCAAAACCCTTGTTGGCAATCACAGAGGTCCGACATTTCTTATAGTTGGCCACCAGGTTTGCACACATCTCAGGAGGGATTTTGTCACACTCCTCTTTGCAGATCCTCTCCAAGCCATTAAGGTTTCAAGGCTGATGTTTGGCAACATGAACCTTAAGCTCCCTCCACAGATTTTCTATGGGATTAAGGTCTGGAGACTGGTTGTGTGTTTTGGGTCATTGTCATGCTGGGATACCCACCCACAATCCATTTTCAATGCCCTGACTGAGGGAAGGAGGTTCTCACCCAAGATTTCATGGTACATGGCCCCGTCCATCGTCCCTTTGATGCGGTGCAGTTGTCCTGTCCCCTTAGTAGAACCCCCCCCCCCCCCCCCCCCCCCAAAGCATAATGTTTCCACCTCCATGTTTGACGGTGGGGATGGTGTTCTTCATAAGCAGCATTCAGTTGAGTTGATGCCAAAGAGCTTGATTTTGGTCTCATCTGACCACAACACTTTCACCTAGTTCTGCTCTGAATCATTCAGGTGTTCATTGGCAAACTTCAGACGGGCATGTACATGTGCTTTCTTGAGCAGGTGGACCTTACGGGCTCTGCAGGATTTCAGTGCTTCATGGCGTTGTGTGTTACCAATTGTTTTCTTGGGGACTATGGTCCCAGCTGCCTTGAGATCATTAACAAGATCCTCCCGTGTAATTCTGGGCTGATTCCTCACCGTTCTCATGATCACTGAAACTTGACGAGGTGAGATCTTGCATGGAGCACCAGACCAAGGGAGACTGGCAGTTATTTTGTGTTTCTTCCTTTTGTGAATAATCGCACCAACTGTTGTCACCTTCTCACCAAGCTGCTTGGCGATGGTCTTGTAGCCCATTCCAGCCTTGTTTAGGTCTACAACCTTGTTCCTGACATCCTTGGACAGCTCTTTGGTCTTGGCCTTGGTGGAGAGTTTGGAATCTGATTGATTGATGGATTGCTTTTGTGGACAGGTGTCTTTTATATAGGTATCAAGCTGAGATTAGGAGCACTCACTTTAAGAGAGTGCTCCTAATCTCAGCTTGTTACCTGTTTAAAAGACACCCGGGAGCCAGAAATCTTGCTGATTGATAGGGGATCAAATACTTATTTCCCTCACTGACCTGTAAATTAATTTATAACTTTTTTGACATCCGTTTTTCTTGTTTTTTTTTTGTTATTCTGTCTCTCACTGTTAAAATACACCTAACATAAAAATTATAGACTGATCATTTCTTTGTCAGTGGACAAATGTTCAAAATCAGCAGGGGATCAAATAATTGGCTCTGCATTTTATTATGTTATTATGTACAATGATTCAGTATCTAAATGTATTTCTATTTGTAAGACATTATTTTCTGTTAATCTTAATGGCTGTTGTTTTAGTGTCTCACAAACACGTTAGAATCCAATTACTGTTAGACTTTTGAATATGATATGTATTCTTCTGTTTAGATTCACTGGCTCGCTGTAAATGGTCGGACAGAACTCCTTCATGATCTTGTACAACATGTCACTAATGTGGATGTAGAAGACGCAATGGGACAGACTGCACTACATGTGGCCTGTCAAAATGGACACAAAACAGTAAGATGACTCTTAATGCACTTTATTACCATTTGCATAGATTTAAAAACAAAACAAAAAAAGCCCTGTTCTTATTGTTTAACTTGGTGGTCTTCTGATCAGTTTCTTTAAAGGGACTCTATAATACCTTTTATCTCTTCTTGGTATCATAGATTAATTACCTTTTCTGTCCAGAGCTCTTCAGGCATTGGATCTGCCATGTCTAGTCCCTTAAATCTATTCTTTACTTCAACCGCATATTATTATTTTGTATCTACTTGGTCCAATGATTTTCCCTCTTCTCCTCAGTTTATTCAGAACTTTGCAATAAAAAGCTCATTATCTGAGCCGCAGTCAGCTCCTGGTCTTGTTGTTGCTAACTGTTTAGAGCTCCTCCATATTTGGCTACAAAGTTTATAGTCCATCATTTCTATATTGTCCATCTGATGATGTCCATGTATAGAGTCGTATAGGCTTTTGGAAGAGGGTGTATACTTTAACCAGATAATCTTGACAGAATTCTACTAAACCCTGGCTTCATTTTGTTCTCCAATGCCAAACTTTCCAGGTATCTTTGGGTTCCCTACTTTCCAATCTCCTATGATAAACGTAACGCCTTTTCATGGTGTTATATCTAGGAGGTGTTGAATATCTTAGAATGTTGTAGACAGACTAATCTTCATGCTTCAAAATTTCACTCAAAACATCTGTTCAAAGAAGCTTATCACCTTTAGCCTTTACATGCAAACCCATTAGATTGTAAGTTTGCGAGATCAAACTTGGAAGATGCTTTAGTAAAAGTTCTACGCACACTAGATTCTAAACTCAAAGACAGGGCTCTCCACTCTTTGCAATTTCAATTTTGTTTTTGCCTTGTACTTAACCCATGTACAATGGTACAAGTCCATTTAAATTCAATAATTCCCAGGATATCAATGTTTAACCTTATCATCTCATGTTTGACCACATCCAGTTTGCCTTGGTCATATTTCTAACTTTACAGGTTCCAATGCTGAATTATTCTTTGCAGCAGCAGACTTTCTTTTCCCCTGCACACATCCGCAACAGGACATCTACTCAACTCTGACCCAACCACTTCATTAGATCCGGTGCTACTCCTACTTACTGTCTGTGGTTGGCACCTTCTCACCTGAGAGGCTCATCTTCTAGTTCTATATCTTTGTTTCTGGTTGTGCTTACTCATACATTTTTCTTGGCAAAGATGTTGTAGTTGGTTGCCAGTTCCCTCTCAGGGGACCCTGATTTGCTATGTGATATAGCTCACAGCTTCATTGAGGTACACAGACACCTTCAACAGCTAACACAGCTACTAAAGTTGTTAGGTTGCTACAAACTTCACAAACCCAGGTTTTTCACTGTCTACAGTTGTCACGAAAGCTGGCTTGTTATATTGGCACATTAATGGGCCATTCTAATGCATATGTAAGTAATGATCATGTTTGTGTGTTGGGCAGATACTATTAAAACAATATGCAATTTAAAATATAAGTTAATATTCTTCTTTTTAAATTGCCTGTTTTCTTCTCAAGTAGAGCTGCTTTGCTTCTCTTCCCTGTGTTTTGTCAGGTGACTTGGCCAGCTCTACCTGGGAGCTGGTCCATCATGGATCTTGGAAGCAGTCTGGGTGAGGATATCTCTGGCCCTGCCCTATGATATCATTAGCTCTGCTTCTACTGTTTACACAGAGGTAGCAGCTATATCATAACATGTTTGTAGACCCCTCTCAGTGGCAGTGAATGAGCCATCATAGCCCTCTTTTAGTGAACATGATCAGTCTGAACCACAATCTTACTGCTCAGACTTTTCTTTAGTCCACCTTCCAGGCAGAGCTGGACTCGCCCTCTGCCTGATTGACACAGGCCGTGGGACATAAGCAGCTCTGCTTCATGGAAAACTGACACGTTCAAAAGTAAGAGAAAATATTAAGTCTTATATATTTTAAACTGCATACTTATTTTAATGATCTGTGCCCAACACTCAAACATATGAGCTTTGCTTGTAAATGCATTCAAGTGGTCCTTTAAAAAAAACAACCATTATTAAAAGTCTGCTGCCCCGAAGTATCTATGTAGATGGGCTGTTTCAGCTTTGTAATGAAAACAATCTATAATACACATTATGTAACTTGGATATATTGACACTATTGCATATATTTTAATTCTTTTATCTAGACAGTGCTGTGTTTGCTGGATAGTGGTGCAGATATAAACAGGCCTAATGTTTCCGGTGCAACGCCCTTATATTTTGCTTGCAGGTAAGATATATGCACACTTAAAGATAACATTTTGCTTATATCAAATGTATGTCTGTTAATCCACTTACCTTTCATTGCATTTTGTTTTGTATTTTAATTGATAATTCAGGAAATGTAATGGACCACTCTATTGAAAAACTGCATGCTAGTGGACATTATTTTAGAAAGAATAAAAATAATCCAACCTGTAATTATTTTTGTTTTCCAATAATTGTATTGAAGACAATTTGGTAATATTATTACAGCAGTTTGTATTACATATTAAGCCATACATTACATATATTTGACACTGCTTATATACATTTATCTGATTGCTTAAGTAAAGAGAACTAAATATATTATTATATCAGGAACAAAATGAATGTTCATCTTCTTTTTTTTTTTTTTTAAATGTTGTTCATATTTCAATTTACAAAAAAAGAACAATTATCAACTTGATTAGCTTATTACTCTTCTAACTTTTATTTTCCCACTCTCAATTAAATTCTTAAGTTATGCAGTCTGCCTATATCAAATTCGCCTGGCATAAGCAAGGGTAGATCAGATAAGAGGTAGTATGTTTTTATCTAATTGATTTATTCAGTCAGGCCTAGGCTATTCTTTATACTAATTCATGAGGGGGGGGGGGGGGATATCGCTGAGTAATTACACAGTGTGAATTCAAATCACCTATAATAGTTGTCAAACTGCAAATCGTCGTCACGCTTTGGGAGCTTGCAAGAATGGGACACAGTTTGGGCCGCATTTGCGGAGGTGGAGGCTCTACTGCTACACAAAACAACACGAGCAGCGGGACTTAGAAAAAAAAAATTATGAACTCGCAAAAATACGAACTTAACGGCCGAAGGTCGCACAGCGAAAAACATTAAAAAAACAAAAAATACACACACCAATAATAATAAAAAAAACATTACACACAGCAAGGGGGGGGCAGCCAGGACGTCTGGGAGTCAGGTTGCACGCAAATTTAAGTACAATTTACAGAGTTTAGACACTCGAAAATCTCCTAAGCGTCAGAAAAAATGGCCGCCCCAAAAAACGAAAGCAAGGCTACACGACCCCTAAACCCGCAAAACACCGCCAGACACATACGACTTTTACACAAATCCGTACGAGGTCCAAAATACACTATTAGCAAGGACGCTAAATCATGCACACCCTCGTACCACATACACATTCCCCGCCATTTTACAACACTAACTTACAGAATGCAGAAATACACAGCTACACAAACGGTTTCCCCTTGTGCATGCAGCCTATTTACACTACACACTGCACACATTGCTGACACTTTACATCAGCTCAACAACCGTGCAAATCTACATTGTTTGCTGTAGGAACATCAAAACAGATTATTAGCTCTTCAGCACATTGCTTGCTGCATATATTAATTACAAATAGGTAAAGTAGATTCATTTATCATTTCATTAATTAAATCTCATGAAAAAATACATATACAGGAAAAAAACACACGCAAGTATCGCAATAAACGACAAAGGAGCGCCAACTGTGCTCATAGGACACAAAGTACACCAGGGGAGAGGCTTGCAATGAGCGCCAAAAGGAGATCAGCACGGACCTTACAATGATCGCAAAATCGCCTCTGATAACAAAAAATACACCAACCGAGAGGCTCGCAGTGAGCGCCGTAGGATCTCAGACGACCAAAACACTTGCTGTCTGTGGCAAACAGCCTTAATTGCCTTACAATTTTATTGCCCCTTCATTTTTGACTGGCAAGTCGCTATTAGTAAATAATAGGAAATATGAAAAGAAAAAGGAGAAAAGGAAAGGGGTAAAAGAATAAGGTGGCAAAGAAGTGACCTCCTTACAAGATGACAATATGGGGATCCTTATGAATGGTCAGTTAGAATTGTTTGGTTTACCTTAATCTCCATCTCCTGACTCGGCACTGAGGTCCAGGCTCCCCTGGTCTCCTGTTCCCAGCTGAAACAAAGGGTTTGATAAATGGGAAAGGTCTTAGGGGAAAGATATGCAATTTGGGGATGTTATCCAAGGTTCCCATATTTGTAAGACCAGTGGTTAGGAGTTTGTCCAGATGTGCGTCATCCTTGACTTTAAGAATGATATCACGGAAGTGAAGAGATTGGGCTTTCCAGTTTTTAGCTATTTTGTTTTTAGCAGCTATAGCTATAAATTGAAATAATTTGTTATGAGATGCATTTAAGTTGTCAATGTGAATGCCTAGGAGGCAAGATTCGATTGTAGGAAAGATTGGGATATTCAATATTTTAGAGGTTAATTTAGTTGTTTTTTCCAAAACTATTGGGCACTTCCACCAAGTGTGGATGAAGTCGCCCATGATTTGGCAGCCGCTGAATAATTTAATACTATTTTGTGATTTAATCTTATGAAGTGGAGTGAAGTATGCTCTATGCAGGACTTTTATAGAGGTTTCCAATAAATTATAGCTTTAATCAATTTTTTTACCTCCCATTCTTGACCTAAAAATCAGACTCCCATTTAACCATGAAGGGAAGATTGTGATCTTTATTGGGAGAATTAAAGATGTCATACAGGGAGCCTAGGGTTCTTTTGGCTAGGGGGAGGTTTTGACATATTGAGGAGCACCCGGACGGTTTAGGGGGGCCATATATTCTAGTCATAGTCATCACCCAGTGTCTTAATTTTATATGATTAAAAAAATCCTTCAGAGGGATGTTGAAGTTATTCCTAAATTGTTTGCAAGGGGTAATTTGCTAATTTTCAAACCAAGAGCCTATCCTGTCTAATTTGTGAGAGGTCCACCAGTGTCTTGATTCCTCTGTGCAGTCTCTGTATATACTTGGATGAGATCAAACTGAGGAGAGGAGTGAAATGGTATACGCTAATTGACGGAGATGGCCCTTTTCCAAATAGTTAAAGTAAGTGTAATTATTGGATTAGAATGTTTTGGGAAAAGGGATTTTGTTTGTCGGTTCCAAATTATTGTGTCCAAAGTTTGGGGTTTCATTTGAAAATGTTCTCTAAATATCTATATTAGCTGATGTTTACTCGAGTGGGCCATTGGGAGAAAAGCTAGTTGGGCAGCTCTAAAGTAGAGCCCTAAATTGGGACAGGAGAGGCCTCCTCTAGTTCTATGTCTAAGCATAGTTTATTTTTGCAATTCCAGGTGGTCTATTTCGTCAGATGAATCAGAATATCTGGTTTTTGGTTTTTATGTATTGTTTTTATAAACTCCCTTCCAAAGCTGGAGTTGCATTTATAATACTTAGTTTTAGGATGGCATTATCATATCTGCTCCCTTAGATTGTGACCCTGTGAGAACAAGGCTCCCACAACCTTCCATATGTATAGTATGTTAATTTAAACTGGTACTTTATAAATAACTGATGATAATTGATATTATGAATATTATCATTGGGATCAAGTCTGAAGTCCAGTAAGTATTTGCTATCCATTATAAACGTTAAATTCAAACCATATATTATTCTGAGCCTTTGCAGTGCCCCAAGTGAATGCTTTTAGTTTGTTTACCAATTAGTAAGTTATCATTAAAAGTTGCTGATGTGCCAAATTTACAATATGGAAGTACAGTTTTAATTTTAACTAAATGAAACAGCTGTTGCATTGCTATATACATTTTATTTATATGTAAAATATTTATTTTTCAAGGCTGTGTGAAATACTTTCTATTCTTATTATCTTATTGTATAATACTCCTTAGTATGCTTTCTTTATACTTCTTGGTTATAGTTAGTGAGTGTGAACTGCTGTGGAAAGACAGGAAATTACAGTAAACAAATCTCTTTTAGAAGATAACATAGCTTGAAATTAAATGATTTTTTTCGTGAAGCAAGACTTTGGCAAACAAAAAACTGTCAAAGATTTCTATGCATTGGAATAATTGCAATTTGAATAAAAATTATAACAGAAATTTGTTTACAAAATGTTTTCCTTGTTTTACATAGCCATGGACAGAGGGATACAGCACAGATTCTATTATTGCGCGGTGCCAAGTACCTGCCAGATAAGAACGGAGTCACCCCTCTGGATCTCTGCGTACAGGTGTGTGTGTTTTTATATGTAAAAGCCCCCTTGCATTTTCATTCAGTGTATCATTATTTTATAAAATACAGCATATGATTTTATTATTATTATTTTTATTATTTTTACCCTTTATTTATAAATTACCAACATATTCCGTAGCTCTGCATACAGGAGTATTTTAGATAGTGTTTTATGTGATAAAAAAAAGTAGTGAATCCATGATTAATAAGAAATTCTATAGTACTGAACTGACTGTCTAAAGTTATGTTTTGAGAGATGTCAAATTAAAAAAAATCAGTTTAACTTTTTTTTTTTTGAAGCCTTAACACATTCTAAACCGAATTTTCTAAATAAATGAATATATATATATATATATATATATATATATATATATATATATATATATATATATATATATAATTAAAATTGTGGCAAACCGATAGTAAGCACTGTTTTTAAGAGTGACCTTTAGCAATATGATCATTGCCAGGAAATGCAGGATTTACTAACCTATAGTTATTGTGTGTTTGCTACCTGATTCCTTACCTTTTGCAGCATTATGTGATCTGGGATGTGCTGTAGGTATGCTAATACAGGGTGCTATTGTATGTAGAAAACAACATTCATAACCTAACTTTCAATTCACTTGGTCGCTTTTCTTGGCCAGGTGACTTTGTAAGAACCTGACTTTGTAAGAACATTTCTGTACTTGCAACTGTTGAAGGCACATAGAAGAGACATTTATCATGCAAGAAGTAAGAAGATCACCCAGTAATAAAACACTACAAATGCTTGCTTCTTTAATCCATATCCTACAGACTTGTAAAACTTGCTTTAACATTTAATAGGCTTTATTAAAATGGAAGTTAAAGTACTTAAATATAAGGCCTTTCATTATATCCTTAAAACAAGCACAATGTATTTTTTTACATATGTTGAATGGTGAGCACTTTCTTTAAATACTGTCTAGATAGTATTTTGGAGTATAGTGGCACTTATCCTTCACCAAGATGAGCAAAAAAGCAAGGCTCAGCCTGGGAGGCATCATAAAGGGTTGGGGTTAGCAACATATGACCATGGAGTCAGAGGTGGCTCATCATATGACTTGTCATTCCCAAATCTAAGATTGTAGTTAACTGCAACGCAGTGGTACACTTTTAACATGAACAATAAGTAGCTTTTCCCAGGTGAGGTTGGAATACAGCTATGAACGCAAATCTCTGGGCGTGCTTCAGTACATTTACGACACCTGCCACTGTAATCTAAAAAGCAAAATATAGGAGTTCTATCATTTTTTGTCACACATTTTGTAAATTATGCTATTATCAAACAAGTTGTCTATCCTCTGTAATGTTTACTTTCTGTTACGTCAATGGTCTTTCTCATATACCGGCTTTTTAAGGATCTCTGAATTCACTCCTATCAGATTAGTTTGTTAGTCAGAGCATTGTGTTATGTACTTATTGACAGTTGATAAATGGCCGTTGATGTGGTTCATCAAGCTCTTTAATATAATCTGACTACTGAAAAATCCAACTATTTTGCCTACAATACATTTTAAAAGTATATTCTATGAACTCTATTTGCTTTTCTCTTGAAAGTAAATCAGGTTGAAAATGTTTTTGTTTTTCAGTGGTCATTAGACTTATCGGCATCAAAAGCAGTGAGTCCCCTTTCAAATGATAGTACCTGCCGTTGTTTAGTTATGATCCATATTGATCACGGATCTCTAATAATTGCAGTTGAACTTCAGTCACAACTAAATGAGTTGCATTCAACCAAATACTGCAGCATATTATTAGCACAATAGTACAATATTTGATAATCACTGCAGTAAACAAAGGGATGATTTGTCCATTTTCTGCTATGCATGGGAAAACTATAATCATCATTGACATCCCACATTGCTTCCTGCAGTTCTCTTAATGGATTTTTACAAAATATTCCATCTAGATACGTGGTAAACTGTGAGTTACTGATACTGCCATCTTATTCAGTGCCAGCAAAGCTAGATAATCAGATCTATTAAATATGTGTATTTTTTTTTAATATAGGGTGGTTATGGTGAAACGTGTGATATTCTTATACAGCATCACCCAAGACTTTTCCAGACCCTAATTCAAATGACTCAGAATGAAGACCTTCGAGAAAATATGGTAATAATGCTATTCGTGTTTTAATACCATGTTTATTCAATGTAATTGACTCCATCCTTAAACATATTTTAGTAAGGACCCACAAACGTATCAAGTTACTACTTATCTGTCATTGTTTTTAACTACAAACATGATGTTCACCTCTGTAGTATACAGTGCTTTCAAAATGCTATTATAATCACTTGGTGCTTTAATACAATAACTTTGACACAATTTCTCTGTGTTATCTGAGGTATAAGATCAAGTGCATAAAAATGAGTTTAATTTGTTTTTTGTGCTTAGCTTCGGCAGGTCCTTGAACACTTGTCTCAGCAAAATGAAAACCAATACCTCAAAATACTCACAAGCCTGGCTGAAGTGGCTACAACAAACGGCCACAAACTTCTAAGGTGAGGATGCAGTATGTGAATGCATTTTAATTGTTATGTTTGTTGCCTTTGAATTCTTGAACTCTTAAATATGTTTACTTTATTGTGATAGTATACGATGCTTTGTCTTTTCTAGTGTGGCATCTCTCATTCCAGTGAGCTAAATGTATAGCATGCCCATATTCATTTGACTTTAAAATATTTAAATTGTGTGTGGTGCTTACTTTATATCTATATATAGTAGCCTTTTAAACCTCAAACACATTATAACAGGGTAGTTTAATCTGTTTGTTTTGCAAGTTATATAGCCTATTGTAGGACTAGAATAATACCCAATAGGAGATGGATATTTTTATTATACATTAATCATTTAATAAAATTCCTATTCAGTGATTAAAAAAAACAATAATCCATGTTAAAGGGATATGTAAGTTTCCTGGATTATGAATGCATCTGATAGAGGAGAATTAATAGTATATGAAAAAAAAAATGTTTGCATGAAAAAATACCAAAATAAACATTTAAACACTTACCTTGAAGTTAGCAAAATCTATTGTAATTTCTGACAGTTTAAAATTAAAGTTAGCACCCCCTCCAATTTGTTTTAGCCAATCCGGTTAGATGAAAAATTTGAGACATAGCACTATATTAGTTTCTATGGCAACACCACACAGCATAGTCAGGAAGCAGGGATGAGTCATATCCCAGCAGTGACTGGGAGGCTGACAACACTGCTCTCCTATTGGCTGAACAAGCAAGAGCAGGTAAATAGTGGGTTAATATTGCTCCCCGGATGCTGATTGGGTGGGGATCAGGAAGTTGTGTAGACACCCTCTGGGGGTGTCAACATAATCATTAGAGGGATTTTTAGATATTAATAATAAAAAAAAAAAAAAAAAAAAAAAAAAAATATATATATATATATATATATATATATATATATATATATATATATATATATATATATATATATATATATAGTGGATATAAAAAGTCTACACACCCCTGTTAAAATGTCAGGTTTCTGTGCTGTAAAAAAAATTAGACAAAGATAAATCATTTCAGAACCTTTTACACCTTTTAATGTGACCTATAAACTGTACAACTCCATTGAAAAACAAACTGAAATCTTTTAGGTTGAGGAAAAAAAAAAAAAAAAAAAGAAAAATAATGTGGTTGCATAAGTCTGCACACCCTCTTATAACTGGGGATGTAGCTGTGTTCAGAATTAAGCAATCACATTCCAAATTGTGTTAAATAGGAGTCAGAATACACCTGCCATCATTTAAAGTGCCTCTGATTAATCCCAAATAAAGTTCAGTTGCTCTAGTTGGTCTTTCCTGAAATTTTCTTAGTCGCATCCCACAGCAAAAGCCATGGTCCACAGAGAGCTTCCAAAGCATCAGAGGGATCTCATTGTTAAAAGGTATCAGTCAGGAGAAGAGTACAAAAGAATTTCCAAGGCATTAGATATACCATGGAACACAGTGAAGTCATCATCAAGTGGAGAAAACATGGCACAACAGTGACATTACCAAGAACTGGAGCTCCCTCCAAAATTGATGAAAAGACAAGAAGAAAACTGGTCTGAGAGGCTACCAAGAGGTCTACAGCAACATTAAAGGAGCTGCAGAAATATCTGGCAAGTACTGGCTGTGTGGTACATGTGACAACAATCTCCCGTATTCTTCATATGTCTGGGCTATGAGGTAGAGTGGCAAGACAAAAGCCTTTTCTTACGAAGAAAAACATCCAAGCCAGGCTACATTTTGCAAAAACACATCTGAAGTCTCCCAAAAGCATGTGGGAAAAGGTGTTATGGTCTGATGAAACCAAGGTTGAACTTTTTGGCAATAATTCCAAAAAATATGTTTGGTGCAAAAACAACACTGCACATCACCAAAAGAACACCATACCCACAGTGAAGCATGGTGGTGGCAGCATCATTCTTTGGGGCTGTTTTTCTTCAGCTGGAACTGGGGCCTTAGTTAATATAGAGGGAATTATGAACAGTTCCAAATACCAGTCAATATTGGCACAAAACCTTCAGGCTTCTGCTAGAAAGCTGAACATGAAGAGGAACTTCATCTTTCAGCATGACAACGACCCAAAGCATACATCCAAATCAACAAATTAATGGCTTCACCAGAAGAAGATTAAAGTTTTGGAATGGCCCAGCCAGAGCCCAGACCTGAATCCAATTGAAAATCTGTGGGGTGATCTGAAGAGGGCTGTGCAGAGGAGATGCCCTCGCAATCTGACAGATTTGGAGTGTTTTTGCAAAGAAGAGTGGGCAAATCTTGCCAAGTCAAAATGTGCCATGCTGATAAAATCATACCCAAAAAGACTGAGTGCTGTAATAAAATCAAAAGGTGCTTCAACAAAGTATTAGTTTAAGGGTGTGCATACTTATGCAACCATATTATTTTATTTTTAAGATTTCCGTTTGTTTTTCAATTGAGTTGTACAGTTTATAGGTCACATTAAAGGTGGAAAAAGTTCTGAAATGATTTATCTTTGTCTCATTTTTTTTACAGCACAGAAACCTGACATTTTAACAGGGGTGTGTAGACTTTTTATATCCACTGTATATATGTGTGAGTGCAGAAATGTATTAATATCCCTTTAACCTATTTTCAAACACCAGCCCTGCCAGAGCAACTCCCACCACTTGATAACCTAAGGGTAGAGACCAGTTGCTCAACTGGAGGCTTCGAAGCTGATGACAAAGTAATATTATTGAGTTCCTCTTTTTTTTTTTTTTTGTACCCATTGAATAGTAGTTGTGTGAATGATCAATATCTAACTGCAATATCTATCTACAACTTTAATGCCATTAAACTCATAACTTTGGCTTTTAGGTTGGTTACTGCCTTATATTCACAATGCCACAGGTACCATAATCTAATTTGCCTTTCTTTTTGTATACAGTGCCTTTCACGTAAAAATATTAACCCCCCTTGACTTTTTACCTATTTTGTTACATTACAGCCTTAAATTAAATGTTTTGTTAATCTGAATTTCATGTGATGGATCAGAACACAATAGTCTAAGTTGGTGAAGTTAAATGAGAAAAATATATACATAAAACTATTTTTTAGAAATAGAAAACAGAAAATTGGCATGTGCGTATGTATTCACCTCGTTTGTTATGAAGCCCATAAAAAGCTCTGGTGCAACCAGTTACCTTCAGAAGTCATATAATTAGTGAAAGGATGTCCACGTGTCCATAAATAGTGAAATTATGTCCACCTTACATTGTGCTCCAGACTGATGTACAATTATGTTTGTACTAGCGACTTGCCCATCAAACATGACGACAATAAGATGTAAAAGCTGGCAATGCTTTTTGACACACAATGCAAGGCTCTCCGCCCTGTAGCTTGCGGGCCTCGCGATGTGCGCCTTCTGCGCTTATCGCATGCCTCTTCCACCGTCTTCATTACCGGCCTCACGATGAGCGCCTTTGGCAGGCCTTGGCCAACCCGCCACTTTCATGCCTCGCGATGAGAGCCGAATCCAACCGACACTTTTGTGCCTCGCGTTGAACACCTTGGGCGCTGATCGCAAAGCCAAGGTTGAGCACCTTCAGCGATCATTGTGAGGTCCACAATGAGCGCCTTTTTTAGCTCATTGCGAACCTCTCCCCACTCTCTGACTTCTGTGTCTTTCCCCCCCTTTGCCTTCCATGTATCTGTTTGCCCCTCTTTCCCTCCCTTGTTTCCCTCCTTGTTTGCCTCCCCTGTGTCCCTTTTCCCCCTCTCTCACCCTGTATCTCTTTCTACCCTCTCCCCCCTCTCCCTCTCCTGTGTTTTTCTCCTCTCTCTTCTCTGCTTCAGGTTTGCATGCCTCGTGCTGATTGCTGTTGCAAAATAAAAGCAACTTCAAAAAAAAAGAGCAAGTGTTGCAGTTTTCATGAGCGACGTAGCTTGTAGTTTCAAAGTACTGTGTGCCTGGCGTTGTTCGGATAAGTGTTACGGGCTTCGGCCTAGTTTTTGATCCTTTTTGAAAGCATTTACGTTTTTATGGCCGCCAGTTTTTCCTCGCTTAGCCGATTTTTCGATCTGCGAAAATTGGCAATTAAGCCTGAAATTAGCTTTCAACCTCACTCACAGGCTCCCTGGCTCTCCACCTGAGCTTGTGTGATTTTTCTGTGAAGTGTTTTTTGGCGGTCTTTTGAGTTACGTGGTTGAAAACATTCTCACAGTTAAAGCCGTAATTTTTCAAAGTCTTGCGTGCCTTGCTATCAGCGCCAAAGTGCTACGTCCTTCGGCGCTGATCGCGGCCATTGTCATGTGCGCTTTCCATTCTCCATCAGTGGATCGTCGTGGGGCAAATTACGGCTATGAGGGGACAGATGACCCTTGGTGGGACTGTGAAAGGGCACAATTGCGAGGGCAACCATGAGCACCTTCTGCGCTCATTGAGCATGCGCAAGCCCGTAACTTTTAACAGATCGTTACCAAAAAACTTGCAATATGACAACTATTACTTGTGTTATCCTTTGCAAGCAGGTTATTCTATTAGTTCACATCCCTCTCCCAAAACTATTATCTGTATATTGGATCATCAGCACAGTATCCTAGGTGAAGTGGACATTTTAACAGCTTCTAATATGTAAATTCTCTATTTTAAAATGTATGGCAATCTGCGTGATAAAAGACCACATTATATTTTTTTTTCACACTCACCACCAGGAATAAAAAAAAGAGGGAAAGAGGTAGAACATTCAGGGTTATGGAAAGCTGAATGATTTTGTATGTATGTTTTTTTTTTTTTTTTTGCTATAGATACATTTTAGATTTATGTAGTAAAAATAACATGATTTTGCTGTGTTTTTTCAAAATGAGCTGTTTGTTAAAACTTTATTTTGAGACTGCAGCCCAGTATTCCGAAAAATTCAGGATTTGATCCTGCATCTGCCCTCTGGTGGAGTAGCTTTGCTTTGTGTAATACGGGTATAGCCACCTCATAGAGAAACCTGGGAATGAGTGATCAACACTTTAGGAAGCTTTGGTACAGAGTACGTGTTTTGGATTTTTTCTGCTAGAACTGGAACACTGTTGTAGCAGGGAGATTATAGACGGAGTCTTAAATTAATTTGGGTTCAGAAAGGAGTCAGCCTCTATTAAAGTATGGTTTTATTTTGTTTTAATCTATTCTATAACCAGCAAACTGCGTAAGACTACCTCTTGTGTAGCACATTCACTTTATCCTTTCTTCCCACCTACACCTTGGATGCTTCTGTTTATACTCAAACTTTCTCTACTTTTAAACTTTTTTGAAACCTGGTGAAAGTCGTATACAAAAGTTTGTGATACAAAATGTCTTTTTATTTTTCTACAGTATTTCAAGCAGTTATGAAGCTCAGATGAAGAGCCTTCTCCGGATTATACGGATATTTTGCCATGTATTTCGAATCGGCCCTGCTTCTCCCAATAATGGAAACGACATGGGCTACAACGGAAACAAAACTCCCAGAAGTCAGGTGTTCAAGGTCAGAAAAGTATATGACGTGTTTAGGAAGATAGACGTTAAAGAGATGAATTTGACAAAGCATGCATTCATATACCCTTCTGAACAGGACGTAAGTTTGGTTGATATAATGCCATCTCCAGTTTGTTTCAGTTCAGTTCCTTCCTTTATCTTTTCTTTCAATCATATTTCCGTTTTGATTTTTTTTCTTTTTAAGGAAGTTTTTATTGTTTACAACTTTTGTCCAAATTCACATTATTCAAAAGTGCAACCACCTACTTAGCTTCAGACATTAGGGCCCTCATTCAATTGCAATTTGGCCAATTGAATAAGGCTCTAAAAAAGCACATAACATATTTTTTTAAAGATGTTTTTAGTTAGTAAGCATCTATCCAAAAGCAAGGTTTTCAAGAACTAAAAACTGATTAAAAAAAATATGCTATGTGCTTATTTAGAGCCCAATTCAATTGGACAAATTGCAATTGAATGAGGGCCTAGGTGTTCTTAAACCAATATTTATGCTTTTTTTATTGAATGCTTTAATTAGCAACACATCCCTTTTTTATACTGATCTGTTATACTGACTTATTTAGTGTTTAAATGTTCACTTCCAAAACCAAATAAGAAAATATTTTTTTTTCCGTAAATTGTGGTAGAATCAATGGTAAACATGTTGGTCCTCAGGTTTCAGTGTTTGGCTAGAAGTAACCCCTTGGATGCTGATAACACAAAGGAGTTGTGACACTGTCAGGCAATCAATCTTTTACGAACCTAAGACTAACTGCAATTTCTATGCGCAGTTTTTTTTTAATTTACAGAAATTTCAATAAAAGTTAACCGTTTTTTCTGTAATCAGATTTGGATATATGTATCCACATGAAGATAACACCATTGGTTTCTTATTGTCAGCTGTTTTAAATTGGAAGATGAGCATGGATGCTTTAAAGTGTTGTTTAGATTTTTAGAAAAAATAAATCTGTGTTTTAAACTTTATGCCATGTAACTTTAGTTTAGGAAAACAACAAAAGTAAAGTGGGTAGACCTAAAGCCAATAGTTTACCAGACTAACCGCTTCCCAGATGGATAGATAGAGAAAATAGATTAATAGAATACATTTGTGATAACATTTTATGTAGAATGAAACAGAATAATAACATACATATTTAATTTTACAGTTTTTCAGTTTCATAAGTGCTGCCATGTGGGTCTGCGATTTTGTAACCTTTTCCAACTACTAATTATATTCATTTGAGATTCTTTTACTTTCATCTATTTAATTTATTAAAAATAATTCACTTTTCTCTGCACTGGAATTTGCACCTGTTAAGATTTTAACCTACCATACATCAGTAACCATTCTTTATACTTCACATCATATACTTTTTACCCATTATTAACCCAAACAGAATCAAAAGTAAAGCATGCACTCCATTTTCTTCCATTAAACTAATTATGAAACATAATTATTATGCCAGGGTTACATATTACATATGTAAATGTTTTGAATAGTGTTGTAAATTGAAAATATATTGCATTATTAAGGCATGTCTCAATTTTTAAAACAACTATAAACATAACGGAAATTCTTTTTCATTATTCAGTTGAGCAAAAAAAGTATTAATTGTGTAAATAATGAAGATTACGTTTATTGATGAATAAATGAAACCATAGTTCATATATATAGGAGGTAAAAGGGCCGGTATAGGCCCTTTTCATTTGAAAAAAAATTTTTTTTTAATGTGGTTAGGTTCATGCTGGTGGTCACCATCAGACACATTCGGTTTGCCCTTGCAATGCTGAATTCTTCCCCAAATAATGGCTTCTTAGAATACAGTGACTGTTCTTTATAGTAAAGTCTGCTCCGGCATTCCCTGTCAGTGATATTGCAGGATTGTTTTAAATATGGCTTTAATAACCTTTACTTCAATAGTTATTGTCAAATAAATGAATGCAATGCCAGTTGTTTACGTATTTCGGGGGTTGAGCATTTCATTGTCTTTCATTTTGCTTAAGAGAGTTGGCATTTTTAAGAACTAGAAGTGAGCTTTCTATTTTGGCGATAAGCCCACATATGTTGTGGTCCGCTATAATTTTGGGGCTCTGGAGGAAAGCACCATGCAATAAAGGTTACATCCCAGTCATATACTCTACTTCCTTCTCCAAATACCGTATTGGTCCGAATATAAGCCGCACTTTTTTTCCGATTTTTGAGCTTGCGAGTTACGGGTGCGGCTTATATTCGTGACCGTCAAAAAATCATTGCCGATTTGCGAACTTTGCTTGTAACGAGTGCGACTTCTATTTGCAAATGCAAAATTACTGCCGATCTGCGCGATTGCGAGTTAAGGGTGCCGATTTATGTGCTTTAGACTGCGGTATTGAATAGCGATTTACGGTTTTAGTGATTCTAACAACCTGTAAAGCCTGTAACCTGCAAGAAGGCCTGTTTCTTGCAATGGCTGATCACTTTGAGAGTCTTTTTCTCTCCAATTTTAGGGGTGCGTCTTATATTTGAGTACTATCTTTTTTCTATTTTTTCCCCTTGCACTTTACGAGTGCGTCTTATATGGGGGTGCGGCTTATATTCGGACCAATACGGTACTGTAGATGTAAAAAAAAATCTACAACATATATGTAGTTCACAAAATGCAGTTTTGAACATACTTCTAAAATAACATTAAAACTTTGATCAGTGCGTTTATTCCTTCACCAGAGTAAAAGCTTATTCATGGCCATACAATTTGTTTCACAGTGGTTTACACTCCCTTGAGGGCTCTATTAGCAAATGGTACACCCTGTAACTAATCCTAGGTAGGCTTATTACATTACAAGTAAAATGGTAAATAATTGAAAAAGGGACAGGAAAATTATAGAGCATTGGGTGGAACGGTGGGGAATTCTGTAGACAATAAAACTGCTGTTAATAAAAAAAATAAAAATGTTTTGTTGAAACCTGGAAAAATAGGTCACTGTACTTAAAGGGATATGAATGGATTTTGGATTTCACCAGGATTATCCATGTGTATCTATTTACCTGTATATACTTTATTTTATTAAGAAGTGCTTATAAGCTGTTTTATTGTGCCCTGATTATGTATTCCCTATGCAGCTCATGAAGATATAGACTCTGCAGTACTTGAGGTGCAGTGTCTCATACTAGCCAAGCAGTGACCATCTCTCAATCTGTAACATGCTGCTGAAAAATGGTCACTGATTGGCTAATTTGAATCCTGCACTTAAGAGTATGTGTGTTTTTTTGCTGCATGTTTTTAAGCACTCTTTAATAAAATAAAGTAGACACTTTGGGCCTCATTCAAATTGGGGCCGCAAGTCTGCAATTCCTTGCAACCGGGTTACGGCCCCGCGTAGAGCTATGTCTACGCTGCTTTTCAATAAGGCGGCGCCACAAGGTGGTCCCCTTTATGGCCAATTGCAAACCATGCTATCGGCAGTAAGCACTTGCGTGCTTCAACAGGATCGCAGCTGCAAGGCTATAACTCGTGTTTTCAAGCCCCCAAACATGGAGAAATGAAAATGCAAATATAAATTCAAGACCGCACTGTAAATGATGGGGTACACAATGGGTGACATGAGGATAAGAGGCACAACATTCTCAAGCTGGCACATCGCCACAATACAATACTTTATTTCACATTTAATTTCTGTCCGAAGTCCGACGGGCTTGAATAACAAGTTACGGGCTTGGTGGTTAATCAAGCCCGTCGGACTGTGGATGGAAATTAAATGTGAAATAAAGTATTGTATTGTGGCGATGTGCCAGCTTGAGAATGTTGTGCCTTTTATCCTCATGACACCCATTGTGTTCCCCATCATTTACAGTGCTTTACAGTGCTGTCTTGAATTTATATTTGCATTTACAGTGCTCTGAGTTTGCAGGCTTGAACACGAGAATGAGTTACAGGCTTGGAGGTCATTCACGCCCGTAGGACCGCAAACGTCTTCCTTTCAAATCATAGCACTTTATAAGCAAATAAGAAAGCCATCCGTACGCTTATTAAAAGAGAAAGTGATGCTAGGTCTTAGAATTAATAGCACACATTCTCAAACTCTCAAATTGTCAAAAATAACTACTTTATTTCATGTTAAATTTCTATCACGAAATCCTACGAGCTTAAACTCCAAGCCCAGAGGTCGGATTCAAAAGTCCTAGGAGCTTGGAGGTTGAAGCCCATAGGACTTTATGACAAAAATTTAACATGAAATAAACTATTTTTATTTGCCGATTTGAGAGTAGTGGAATGTTGTGCTATACATTCTAAGACCTAAAAACACTTTCACTTCTAATAACAGTACAGGATGGTTTTTTTATTTTGCTTAATTGGTGCTTAATTATTTTGCTTAATTATTTTGCTTAATTAATTTTTTTTTTTTTTTTTCCCCTTCTTAACCCGAAGGGTGATCGTAGCAATTGAATAGCGAATTGGTATTTCTTGCGGCTGCAACTCTCACGGCCACACAAGATCAAAAGGCATTGACGGCAGTAAGCTGAGATTGAGCAAATCGCAAGGGATCGCAGTTTGAGGCTCGTAACCCGATCGGAGGCCGCAAACTGAATAGCTAAGAAGCTTGCGGCGTCCCCTTGCGGCTACTTATGCCAAAAACGTAGGACTTGAATGAGGCCCTTGGTATATTATGAGGTTGGAGTATTGCTTTACATTTGAGCATTGAGGAGTTCTATTTCCAAAATAAACTAATCCTGTAGCTTTGTTACTGCATAGTAAAGAATAGCCGTGTCTGTCCTTTACTACCTGAACAATTGTTCCTGGCTTTTGGTAGGCAAAGCAATTCAGGAACATTTTTAAAGGTATGCATTCCTGTACAGGAATCCTACATTTGTTTTAATGTTATTTGTAGAAGACTTTTTAAATTTTCTTTTAAATGTCTGTACTTTTCTAGAAATCTAATCTTTGCATGCCCTTAAGTAAAATATAATCAATATTTCTTCTCTGTTACTGTATTAAATTATCTGTTTCTATTCCTTCAAGTTTTCATGTCTGTGTTGCTTCTGATGCAGATTGTTTTAAGTGTTGTCTTGTTTGTTACAGCCCTTAGAATTACTTTGGCATTCCTTAGATGAATGGTTAGCTCTTATAGCCACTGAACTGACTAAAAGCAAGAAAGACTCCACCAACATTGCTTGCATTTTGCTGAAGCAAAAGTCACCGGATCAACGAGATATTTCTGTCGCTCATCAATCAGACATTGGAGGAAACGAAAGCCAAGAGCATCTATCAGTAACACCAGGCACAGGGGACTTTGAGAGCTGTGATGCTGCTGAGGCGCAGGAAGCTGTTGCAGATGGTCAGGATGTTATCTCAATGACAGCAAATCGACTGAGTGCTGTCATTCAAGCCTTCTACATGTGCTGCTCTTGCCAGATGCCTCAGGGGTAAGTGTTTTCAGCTTGTGGCCCAAAGGTCACCCTTTTACATTTTAAACATTCTGTTTAACCTGAAAATGTCAACTATTAAACTGCCTTCCTTGTTTTTTTATCTTATCAAACTCCTGTCTTTTGTTTGACTTTCGTGTTGTCATTCTGCTTGAACTGTTTATCTTTGCTGCAAAGTTTTTTTGCCACTTGATTTGCGTGCCAAGCTGTACTTTGCTATGGCTATAGAGAATAATATGGTTCAATATTACATTTAAGGCTTCTGATGACACTATGAGACTGAAGTCCTAGTGGCTTGTAAATAGCAAAAGAACCCCAAGATAGCAATAATGGACTATATTACCACATTATCAGTTATGTATTTTATATGTTACATTATTTATTCATTAGCTTTTATTCAATTTTTAAGAAATGCACTTTACAGTATATGTTGCGTTAGATACTTTACTTGTAACCATGCATTTTTCTTTAATAATGAGCTTAGTTTTTTACATACTAAAGAAATGTATGAAGTTGTTTCTAAACTACAGTGGTCATTTAAGGTGCCACAGAAAACTTCAAAATGAAGAGGCTGTTTTTGTTACAGCATGCTGACATTATGTAGTAGAGAGCTTCTCGCATAAACTTTAAAACCTGCCCTTTTAATTAAATACATAGACAATTGGGACTTCAATATCTCTGTAATGGATGGTGTTTACGTTATTCTCTGTATTTGTTAATTAAGTATTTTGCCTTTGCAGAATGACTTCACCACGTTTCATTGAATTTGTCTGCAAGCGCGATGAAGTTCTGAAATGTTTTGTAACAAGGTAGGTTTTAAGGGATGCCTTCAGCACTTCTTCTCCAGTGCGTACAAGCGAGACTGTGTACTAATGAAGAAGTTGGAGTAAAGGAGCAATATCATAAACACATAGTGCAACTTAGAAGCAATTTCACCTTGTTTTTAGTTGCATTTGTGTATTCGTTCTCAGTTTGACATGCCTGGTGTAGTTACAAACCTCTTTTATCTGTAATTTTGAATTTTTTATTTTTTTTGGTTATATGAATAATTAAGCAGCACAATAAACCAACAACTTTAGATGGAAAAATATCATCAGAGCTCCAGGCATTTGTGTGGATAACACTTTTCTTCTCCTAAATACTTTGTAATGTAACACTTCTTTCATTAGGTATTTAGATAATGAGCTTGTCTTTGTTTTCAGGAACCCCAAAATAATTTTCGATCACTTTCATTTTCTTTTGGAATGTCCAGAGCTGATGTCACGATTTATGCACATTATAAAAGCACAGGTAGGTTATGATGATTTACTTCACTTAATATAAATTTGACACCGTACATTTTCACATTTTTTTTTTCTTTTTGTGCAAATTATATTCCTTGAAAAATATTGACAAATATTTAAGCAATTTATTATCCTTTGGTAGCTTAAGAAATACCCAATACAAATATATTAGGAATGCACCCAAATTCATTAAATGTTCGACTGTTACTAATATTTAAATTACTATAATTATTGCAAACACTTAATTTTCCAGTTAGTTGCACAATTTGTCAGTAAAAACTATCCATAAGTGGTTACTACTACTACTACTTTCAGAGTGTCTCATGCTGCAGCAGAACAACACACAGCATGTCCCTGCAGCATGATACCCTGGTAGTGTGAAGCTCCTCTCATGTGATTGTGGCCTTAGCTCACAATCATAAAACTACTTTGTTGCTTTTAATATGGAGTATGCACAAACTTTCAATACCCCATTGTATAAAAAAAAAGAATAAAGCATGGTTAGACCCAATTTGTGGTTTGGATTAAGTTATAATATATTTATTTACATACACAACCAGGTAATCTAATTTCTTTGGGGAGAATATACATTTTGTGAAATGTCTAATTGACTACATTTGCTTTCATTTTCTTTTGATTTTTAAATTCACTTAGGCGTTAGTTTTTTTTTAAATACCCTGTCCAGTTAAATGTAGTGTGTGTGTCAGCTTATTCATATGAGTAGAAAATATAATGAGCTGTTGTATAATATTAAGTAATTGGCACAGTGACTTTTGTGTTTTGCTTCAAACCAATATATTCAAAGCGTTGTCTTTTTAATCATCATTTTAACAGACTGAATACATTACAATAGGATGTGTTAGATCCTAGCTGGAGTCGGTGGAGGCTTCTGTGCCTCTGTGCAGGTGTCTTCATGAGCAACTGTTTTTTATCTTTTGTGTAGACTCTTATTATGCTAAAATGTGAATTTTGAGCATCATTTCAAAGGCCTTTCTATAGATGTGTCCTGTCTGTAAACAGCTGGCATTACATTTTAATCCAGAGTACACCATTACTCGCACATTTTAAAGGTTTATTAAAGTGTTCAATTGGTAATGTGCTTGGATAATTCAGTATCCATAAAACCTTGCATCAAGGTTTAGTACACAGGAAGAGAATCATTAAAGGGACATGGAGGGTTCCATTTTTTTTTATATAACATAATTTTACTAAGTATGTATTTGCAAATAACTTAATTGTATTACCAAGTGCTTAAAAGCTCTGGTTTATTTACTGAAACCTTCAGAGGTCCACACCTGTAGCTCATGTACATCATGTCAGTAGTACTAGATGTACTAGCTAATCAGAGATTGTCTCTCAGCGGCATTTCAATAACATGCTGTTGAGGGTCTGTATGTTATTGGCTAGTACATCTAGTACAAATAGAAATATTTTATTATTAAAAGCATAGAATCTTCAATGTCCCTTTCAGCTTGGCCATGAAGAATTGAGACTACTGTAGATCTTCCATTTCACTAATGTCCCATTGTTATAATAAGGTTCAAAATGCTCTTTCTAACTCTCCACCCACATTTTTATTTTGCCTCTGGAGTTATTGTGAGATGATTGGGGATGACAATTACTTGTCAATGAAGAAGACCAACTCATAATATATTTCACTCATATCCTCTATATATTCTAATCAAATGTTCAGCAAGTGTACATTACTATTATGGAAGCCTTACATCCAAAATATTTTTACCTTGAAGCTTACATTTTAGCAGAAATCAATCCAGTAGGGAAGAAAGATGCATTTTAGAACAATATTTAGTGACTAATTTATTAATCCCAATATAAGTATGAGAATAGGCAGATTTTGTGATAACCACTTTTGGTGAATACCGTGATGAAATTCCAGCTAATGTTTTTACATATTGCATATAAGGAGAAGGCTTATGATGAGTTACAAATAAACATAGCTTAGTGAGCACCCCACATTTCCTGGTTATGTTGTTGTGCTACCATTTTGCTGTGCATTCCAAGTTTAATGGATCTAGGCTATCATGGTTATGTTGATGCCCCTGTTGTGATATTCTCCCAACAAACGTCAAATGAAGAAACAAGTGAGAGATGCTCAACTGAGAATGGCCAGCTACTAAAGTAACCCGCCATTGTGGTTAGTGTCCACTCAGTGAGCAGTCTTGAGTTTTCAGGCATTTGTGCTCTTGCAGAGGAGAAATTTCCTACAGCATATCCGCCTGGACCTATCCCAAAAGATGCCAGGCAAGCAGATGCTTAGATGAAAGTTTCAGCCTCTCTGACAGATGGTATATGGCAAACATAATAAAGCAAGGGACGCACACCCAGACAAAGGTCAAAAGGCAGGAATTTATATCTGAGAGGGGGGCAGAGGCATTTGAGTTCTAGTCTTTGGAGGAAGGAGCTTGATGTGCCATTATAGAGAGGATACCTGCTGCAGCATAAGTCAATTAAAACTTAAGAGACCACCCTTAATGGAGAATTTCTCAGGCAGGCTATTTAGTGGCTGCATATTTTTGAGATGTGCTTTAATCACTTTTGTTGTTATTTAACAGCATATCACCTACCTGCATCTTAGTAAAGTTAATGCTATAATGAGCAACTGGTACAATGGACATCCCAACGGCAACATAGAGAAGAGTTTAGGTAACAACATCCTGTATTATTGACTGAATTCTTTTCTTCTGTTTTCATGTCTTGCAGCCATTTAAAGATCGTTGTGAATGGTTTTATGAACACTTACTTGCTGGACAGCCTGACTCCGATATGGTGCATAGACCTGTAAACGAGAATGATATATTGCTCGTTCATAGAGGTATGACATGTTGCAAAGAAAAATATCATCTTAACTTGTAAGAATTATGATCTAAAAGTGCAATTAATTATTGTTACATATTTAGAATCTCTTTTTAGGAGCAGCTGTGAAGTGGTGTTTAAATCAAACTGTGAAAAACTTAAGCAGGGAATCGCTGTGCGATTCCATGGAGAAGAAGGCATGGTATGTTGTGATTATTTGTTTAATGGTTCTTTTAGGAAAGCTTGGATAGATTTTTAAAATGAGCAATCTCAAGTACTGCATGGGGATCATGATGTATCCCTACCATAGCTCATTATAGGGACTCATCCCCAAAATAAGTTGTTGTTGTTATTCTTAAAGAGCATGAAAACTAAGTATACATTTTTACCAGCAATTTTTTTAAAGTGAATATTTTTGAGAAATGTAGCATTGCTTATATGGTATTATAATGTAAATTATATACTCTTGAATACTAATTGGCGACCTTGATATGCTTCGTTGTATCAAAGTCTGCTTCTTTGTTTTCATTTTATTTTTTTTAGCATGCAGTTTGATCCCCCTACACACATTAAAGGTATATCTTAGTTTCCCAGTTCTTACCTTTTCTAATCTAACACATGCTGCTTATATCACACGCACACATTACATGGAGTCATTTTATACACATACAGATTTATTTTATTTAAAAATAAAGCTTGTTTCCTACACCCAGAGCTGCTGACATAGGCACCTGATACCTACCAATAGAAACACTGCATTCAAATATGGATTTAAACCCTTTACTAACCTTCAAGCCAGCAGCAGCTCAATGCAGAGATCTACAGATCTGTGTCTGGCTCTTCCTGTTTCCTTCTACAGGGGGATTGCACATCCCATGATACCTTGCTGCACAAACTGCCATCACTGATTGTTACATTGTATTAAAATGTATTAGCTGCCTGTGATTGGTCAAAACAAACTGAATTTTATACAAATTTTAGCAGGGATTTTCAGGGGTGTCATAAAAGCTGCTGCTTGCAAACTCAAGAGATTTAGCAAACATGAGGGTGAGTTTATTAATATCTTATTTGGGTATTTTTTCATGCAAATTTTTTTTTGCATACACTACTGATTCTCTTTTGTTAGATGCATTCATAATCCAGGAAACTTAGATATGCCTTTAACGTAAGGGAAAAACAAACCATGCTGAGGATCTCTGGAACACCTTTCCCTAGAGAAAAAAATGCTAGTACAGAGAGTTTAATGTTTTTGTCAACCCAACAATAAGCTGGTTTTGTTTTTAGTGTCCCTGTTAAACAAAATGTTAGATTGTGTTTATTCTTGTGCTTGTACTTACATTTTTTACAAATTGTTTTTATTTATTTCTAATTGTATGGTTGCTCTCTTAAAGTGACATGAAGGCACTGTTCTGTATCAGATCAAATAGAGAAGCATTTGTGCACGTTTATACCACTTTCTCAGCAAAACGGATCAGTTTCACAGTTGCTGCTCATCTGACACTATTTGTTGCTCACTTGTATTTTTACATACTAACTATCTTTATACCAGTCTGGTCCTTCTTAAGATAAAGTGATCCTGTATCATACCATGATTCACAAAGGAGAAAGGTAAAATCTGTTACACAAGTGTTGATAAAATTAGTTTTTTAAGAAAGATACAGTCAGATGTGTGTAACCATGCCAAAATGCTTTTCTAAATGTGCTAATCCTGATGCACTGATTTTTATAATTATGGTGGCCTTTAAGAAATAAGGAACTATACATTTTTGTCTAGATATTACATTTTTCATAATTTAATCTTCTGTGTTTTACTTTGTTATAATTGCATCCAATCAATTACATAACCAAAGCGTATGATAGCAATGACATTTTGACTGCAGTGATTACCGTCATCTCTTTGGATGCATCATACATGCATGTCCATACCTTTGTGATGAAAGCCACTGGAAATCAACAATTCACGAAAAGCATTATACGTATTTAGACCTACAAAAAAACAATATAGCTCATAATAACTACTTGATTTTAAGAGATTGAATGCTAAAGTTGTTATGTATATGTAACTTGTATTTTTGTTTTCAGGGCCAAGGTGTGGTACGGGAATGGTTTGATATATTGTCCTCAGAAATTATTAATCCTGACTACGCACTCTTCACACAGTCTGCAGATGGTAAGTGATCAGTAGACAAACTTTATATTTTGCATAGACATTAAGGACTTTAAGGTACAAATCTCCTATACCTTATGTCTTGATCTTTGTATACATTTTCCACCTTTTTAGAGTAGATTGGAACACTAACAACATATTTTATCCCTTGGTAATCTTATACATAAAATCGTTTTGCAGGTGAAGCCAATTTATTTGTAGACTCTTTGCAGCAAGCTCATTGTAGCTCAATGAAGCTTTTCAAATAACCTACAAATCATAACTAAATATGCATCTAAATTCCTAAATCAAGCAGCTATTTCATTAAGAAAATCATTTTTACACATGGCTTTCAACCACCTATTTGATGGTGCAGAGCACAACAGGCATAGACAGCAAGTAAATAGCAGATAGATTGTTTGGAAACATATGTATAGTTTTCTTCCATCGCCAATTGATGGTACTTTTTTTCTGACTGGAATAACAACTGCTTAAACCAAGGGTAGTCAATTCATTTTAATGAAGATGCAAATTTTGTTTGCACAAACTCTTACCTACATTCATACATTTAAGTTATCCTATTGTTTTCCTTCCAGAATAACATATTCGGTCACCTCGGATTCATTTTATATACCTGTGCTGTCATTCCCTTCACTAGAGACATTCAGATATTGTCATCTTCTCCAGCTGAAATCATCATATACAGCTTTAGATAATTTCAACATCAGGATCTGGCCCTCATAAAATCATTATATACACTCTTACCTACATAAACCATTTCAACTCGATGCCCTCAAAGAAATCATGTCCAAAGCTCACTGACTAACTGCTCAGCTGCACATTATATATTCCTGTTTGCAATCTCTGCATTGGCATTCAGTTCTGTAAAATTACTCTAGCTCTCCCTTTCCTGGCATACAATATTTGTATCATTACTTCACATCTTTGCTCTGTCACTCCAGTGTGCCCCCTGGCTTCTTAATCTAGTGCGTCTTCATCCTAACTAATTGCTTCCTGCGCCTCCTGCTGATTATTCACTGCAGTGAGCCTCTTGTCTGTCTATTCATCCTTTTACCTTAGTGTGTCCCGTAATAGGTTATTCAATTTTGTGTGCCCCCCAAAAGCTTGTTCTCTCCTGATTGCCCCATAAACTATTATGCACTCTGTGTCCCATAGTTGCTTATTCACTCTCATGCATCTCTTAGTGGCTTATATGCATTTGTGTGCTCATTTGTATTCATGCCAATTTGCAGCCCTGTTTAATGCAAACTATAATTGCTTGCCTTCATGCACCCCATTCACTCTTGTTAGCCCCATAATCATGGATTTTCTTTTATATGTTCTGTTTGCTTTTTTAATCATGCTCTCTCTCATGCTCCCAATAATCACTTAATTGGTTTCATGTGTCGCATAATCGTATTCACTCATGCATCCTGTATGCTGTCTAGCCATTCTAATACACACCTTAGTAGTTTATAATTTCTTGTGAGCCCCGTGAACACACAGATACTTTCATAAACATGTACAGTTGTGCTCAAAAGTTTGGGTACCCAGGCAGAAATTGAGAAATATTGGCATTTATTTTGAAAATATGACTTATCATGCAAAACAAATGTATTTTATTGAAGGATAGTGATCATATGAAGCCATGTATCATCACATAGTTGTTTGGCTCCTTTTTTAAATCATAATAACAGAAATTACCCAAATGGTGCTGATCAAAAGTTTACATACACTTGAATGTTTGACCTTGTTACAGACACACTAGGTGACACACACAGGTTAAAATGGCAATTACATGTTAATTTCCCACACCTGTGGGTTTTTAAATTGCAATTGGTGTTTGTGTTTAAATAGTCAATGAGTTTGTTAGCTGTCTTGTGGATGCACTGAGCAGGCTAGATACTGATCCATGGGGAGCAGAAAATGACTGTCAAAAGATCTGCGTAACAAGGTAATTAAACTTCATAAAGGTGGAAAAGGATATAAAAAGATAACCAAAGCCTTGAAATTCCAGTCAGTACTGTTCAATCACTTATTAAGAAGTGGAAAATTTGGGGATCTCTTGATACCAAGCCAAGGTCAGGTAGATCAAGAAAGATTTCAGCCACAACTGCCAGAAGAATTGTTTGGAAGACAAAGAAAAATCCCACAGGTAACCTCAGGAGAAATGCAGGCTGCTCTGGAAAAAGACGGTGTGGTTGTTTTAAGAAGCACAATACGACGATACTTGAACAAAAATGAGCTGCATAGTCGAGTTGCCAGAATGAAGCCTTTAGTGCACCAATGGAACAAAAAAGCCCAGTTACAATATTCCCGATAACACCTTGACATGCCTCACAGCTTCTGGCGCACTGTAATTTGAAGGTGACAAGACCAAAATAGAGCTTTATGGTCACAACCATAAGCGCTTTGTTTGGAGAGGGGTCCACAAGGCCTATAGTGAAAAGAATACCATTCCGACTGTTATCAGAAAATACTAGCAGACCATTTGCATTCTTCTGCACGAACGCTGCGCACAGGACGCTCCTGAACTTTCCAGCATGAAAATTATAAGCACAAGGCCAAGTTGACCCTCCAGTGGTTACAGCAGAACAAGGTGAAGGTTGTGGAGTGGCCATCACCGTCTCTTGACCTTAATATCATCGATCCACTCTGGGGAGATCTCAAATGTGCGGTTCATGCAAGAAGACCAAAGACTTTGCATGACCTGGAGGCATTTTGCCAAGATGAATGGGCATCTATTTCACCTGTAAGAATTAGGGACCTCAACTATTCCAAAAGTAGTAAGAACTAAGGGTAGGCAAACTTTTGAACAGGGTTATTTCATTTTTTTCTTTGCTGCCATGTTTTGTTTTAGGATTGTGCCATTATGTTATAACCTACAGTTGAATATGAATCCCATAAGAAATACATGAAATGTGCTTTGCCTCCTCACTTATGTTTTCTTTAAAAATGGTACATATATTACCAATTTGCCAAGGGTATGCAAACTTTTGAGCACAACTGTATTTGCCCTCATTGTCCCAGATTGCTGCCTTTTCATTTTCACAAATACCGTAGTCACTTTTTTGCTCTTCTATAATCTCTTATTAGTGTGCCCATAATAATGTATTATTTCTCATGCACTCAGTTTCCTGCCTATCCATTTGTGTGCACACTATAGATATCTGTACTTTCTTGTACACCTTATAAACACATATGCACCAAAGGTGTGTGTATATATAATGAAAGATCAAATGACAGACTTAGCACTCTTAGTGAGGTGTTTGTCCAACAGGAAAGATATCACTGTGGACTACAGTGCTCTGCTTTTTCATGTATATATTGATGTATATGTGTATATATGTTTCCTTTGCTATGTTGTGTTTATTCCCCATATATGTATTTACCTGATGATGTCAGATGCTGTTTCCACTCTCTCTGTATCTTCTGTTATTATTCAAACTGAAGCTTTCATCTCATGTTAGTATTGCTTGAGACTTGATAAAGAGAGGTTAAACCTCTTGAAAGCTCGTTGTTATAAATAAGGCATTTGTCCAATACAAAGGTATCAAATTATTTTACAATACTCTCTCTCTCTCCCTATATATATATATATATATATATATATATATATATATATATATATTAATATTTATAGAGAGAGAATATTACTGGACATTCACGGCTGCTTCACTCCTCAATAAAATATAATATATATATATATATATATATATATTCTGTTCACTGGAGAACCTCCTTTGGGTAAATTATTCTCTCAGACCCTTTAAATATACACCGATTTATTAGCTCAAAGTGTCTTTATCAGAGACCTTTGATTATACACATACCAACACTAGTTCATAGTCTCTTCAAATCTACCCAAATTTCCTAGTTTTCTGTCTCTTTGCTAGAGACCTTCTAAAACTCTGATTCAATAAGAACACATTCGGAATAAATGCATTCTAAATTCAGACTTTCTAATCACCTCCCTTCATTATGATCATTATGCAGCCTCTATTATTTAATCCACCTTGAACGTTTTTGTTTATTTTCTAGCTAAAAAAGAAAATATTCCACTCCCTCCTCCTCTGTTTAATTCTTCAAATAATATTTTTTCATCATTCCATTTAATATGCCATAACCTAACAATTTGGCATATTTCATTTTCCTCCACTAGATCTTTCTCTTATTCATAAACACTCCTTGCCTGTATTGTATGTTGCTCTCTGTTACTCTCATTAAATCCTCAAAGGAAGTTAAGAGACCATAGTCTTGAAAATGCTCCTCCCAGTAGGAGAATTACCTTTTTCTACATATTAAGGACTATCTTAATGCGATTTGTACATTTTGTTTTGACCTTTTTGGCTCTCAGGTCAGGCTTGCCTGTAAATCACATTTAAACCATACCTCATTCCTCTAGTCATGCTTGACTGTAATTTACGTTTAAGCGATACCTCATTTCTAGCCAAGCTTGTCATTCATGTCGCTCATCATCATATTTTTGCATTTACCTCTATTATTAATTTATTTTTTTGTAGATATTTTATAAATATCTTACTACACATTACTTATGTCTATTAATACTAGGGTAACTTTATGGGATAAAAGACTGAGGCGATTATATGCTGTGGTTGCTAACATTTTATGAAGCACAGCGATTTACATAAAACAGATAAGCAAAGAAAAGCACAGACCTGCAGTACTAGGATAAGACCCAGATTGTTTCACTACCACTGAGATTCTTCCAGGGAACTGGGACTTGCATCTGGAGCAGGCTGCACTGTGTCATCAATGATCGGTCACTTCCAAATCCCGGAGCTGCCGTTAACCTACTCCTGCAGTGCTGTGATGAGAGCACTACCACAAAGCACTTTTGTATCTCCCACAATGCCTATTTAAGAGGATTTAGTGCCCCAGATAGCATTGTCTATATGTAGGGTATACTACAAAGCAAGAATGTTGTGTAATACTTCTCTAAGAGTATTTAAATTAATGTGTTTACACTGCAAAACATTTACCCATCATACTACTACGACGACTCTGGATTTATATAATTGATCAAGATAGATTTCTGTAAATATTTCCTAAAATGATCATTAGCCATTTCGGGTTATTCATTGGCATCAGCAGTTTTTTTTCTTCTTTAGTTAAAAACAATGTATAGGGGGATAAGTTACATTGCTTTTATATTCAATATCTGTTTCCTGAAAAAGCTGCAGCTTACCAGCTACTAATAAGTGCTAAATAAGTTGAACAGATATGTTTCCAGTGGTCTTTGCCAGAAACAAGCTTGTTATAAATCCCTATTATGAACATGAGAGGGAGAACATAACAAATGAGTGATAAAAGGCTTTCATTTTAAAATGTTATGGTTTCTAATATACACACAAGTGTACACACAGGTGGTCCCTGGGTTAGGTATGAGATAAGTTCCAGAGAACGTCTTTAAACTGGATTTGTATGTAACTCTGATCCCTGATGAATAATAAAAATGCTATAATGGCTCATATACTACAGTGCAATACTGTAAAAATAATACCCCAGTACTGTAACAATAAGTTACAGAAACAGTTTTTCTCTTTCTTTTAATTCAAACAAAAAGAACATAAAAACTGTTCTTAAGAATGGGTCGTCTTTACCCCTGGGACAATATATATATATATATATATATATGTATATATATATGTATATATATATATATATATATGTATATATATATGTATATATATATGTATATATATATATATGTATATATGTATATATATATATATATATATATATATATATATATATATTGATCTAGAAGTACACATTTTAGAAGCCCTGGGTCATGGAAAATTACTACCCCTGTACATCCTTTAATAATGTTGTTCGTTTGTTGCGTATTTCACAAACATACACAGTTATTCCTACAGTTTCCATTTAAGGTCTTCTATCTGAATTTATCATTCTAGACTTTTTTTTATGTTATGGGGTGACATTTTTTCATCTTGGGCCAATGACTCATTAAGTATTGATATTATGCTATATTATCATGCTCATGAAGAGCTTTATTTAATAATGAAAAAGTGGTGTTAGAAACTGTTTAAAATGAATAAAAGTCTTTTTAATGGTGGCAGAGATTTGATATTTTCTTAGACACCTCAATCCTTTTACACAAACAATTCCTACTGAGAAGTTATTCAGCTAAGAAAAGAAAAGTGATCTTTGCACATATATCTGTTTTGAGTATTAGGTCTTCTGAAACTCGAGTTCATTCAATCTATTCTGTATAACCAGTTTTTTTTTAGTAGGTGTGAGCGATTAATTACTTGGTTTAAAACTTAAGATTGTAGTACTTTAATTATACATCAAATACATTTGTTTAATTTTTACTCTCTTTTCAGGGACAACTTTTCAGCCAAACAGCAACTCCTCCGTTAATCCAGACCACCTGAACTACTTCAGATTTGCAGGCGAAATCTTGGGTTTAGCTCTCTACCACAGACAGCTGGTCAACATTTATTTCACAAGGTCATTTTACAAGCACATCCTTGGTATGATAAAAATCTGTTCATTATCTCTTTTTTTTTTTTTTCTTTTACGAAAATAAATATCCCAGAGCGATCAGACTGATTGATTGTCACAAATGTAGGTGCTATATTTAGTGATAATTACTAGGACCATATCCTCAAGCAGAGATAAATCGTATATATTATGTACTGCGTGATGGTCTCTGCATGATGCATTATTTTGTCGGGCTTAATCTTTAATGTGAAATGCATTTATCTCTGTGTGATGAATCCTCCCCATCAAATAACATAGGATGAAGCTGTGTCACTGGAGATATCTGATTTATCTCTGCTGGATGTGCCAGTTCATACATGGTTTGACATTGTAAGATCATGTTTATCTCAAACAATCATAAAACAGAACCATTTGTGTAAGATTGAAATATTCATTCCTATCATAATAGCATATTTCATATCAATTCCTTTCTATTTTGTATTTAATGTATCTGCTGCAGAGCTAGGCAAATTTCAGAGCCAGATATCTTTGGGTGCAAGAATTTTCTTTATGGCTTCTAAATATTTTTTTTAAAGTAAAATACAATTATATGAATATATTTTTTCTGTTCACTTACTTTTAGTCTTTTGTTTGTTTACTTTTTCAGAAAGGCTGGCCAAAGGGTTAGCTAAAAAAGGCTTGCATTTATCGTTCTGTTTAGTAGTGTGTGTCCAGTTTTCAGTGATCTGTGCCAATCTTCTTCTTATAACACTCTAAGATCCATTCAATCAAAATAATTATTGGAAACAATGTTACGGCAAATGTAAAAAAATCAACAAATCTATATATATTACAAACCTTAGTTAATTAGAAGAATAGAGAAGTTATTTAGTTATTTAGAAGAATACAAAATAACCTATATGAGCAAGGGACGTACTCTTAAATCTTCAAAAAGCTATAGTATTGTCTGAAAATACACCTGCATTCAGACAATAGAAATGTATTACCATGCCTCTTGAGTAGGAGAATGGCAACTGATGATAACAGCATATTAAAGTATTAAAATTGATGACAAAAGCCCAGTTTTCTTGCACCTAGTACTTACCACTGGTGCATTTCAACATATATACATAAAAATGACCCTATGTCCAACTGGAATTAGTTTTCCCAAGTTTTGATGTCAGAATATGAATTTGCAGACTCATTTCAAACAAGCAATAAATCCTAAAGCATAGATATTTTGATTGTTTAACTTATCACAGTAGCACTAGGAAACAATTAGTTAAGCACCAGTCATATTTGATAAATAGTTATGGAGCGATACTCTGTTAGTACTAAAGAATAAAGATAGTTTTGAAATGTATCACTAACGCCTAAATCTCTAGCTAAGAAAACTTCATGCTAATTTAAAAAAATATTGTGAGATCACATTCGCTGCAGTCATTTAAGATATATTTAGATGATTATATACCAAATACTGGGGAATAACTTATCTCCAAAAATCCATTCAACATCAGCTCTAGCCCCTTCTAATAATTACCCATCTTCAAATTAGCATATGTGACTCAAAAAGCAAAACTTAAAAAAAAAAGTCCCAAAGGAATGTCTTCTGTGATAGTAGATGACCACAACTGTGAGATGGTCCACCAGGAACAATTAATGTGAATAGGCTCACATGAGTAAGCATTTAACTTTCTGAAACGGCCCAGGAACACAATGGAACCAAGAAATGCATTGTTTAAAGGTAGATTGTTCAGATGTGGTGTTCCTGTTGGACTGACAATTACCATTTAATAAAAAAATCTCCACAATATTAAAGGTTATTAGACACATAGGGGCCTCATTCAATTGCGATTTGGCCAATTGAATAGGGCTCTATATAAGCACAGAGCATATTTTTTTTACAATTTTGTTAAGTTAGTGAAGACCTTGATTTGGATAGAAGTTCACTAACTAAAAACTTCTGTAAAAAAAATATGCTCTGTGCTTATATAGAGCCCTATTCAATTGGCCAAATCGCAATTGAATGAGGCCCATAATGTTTTTCTGAACGAATCATTTATTTTCAGATTTTTAAAAAATATTTCTTCTATATAAAGCATATTGCACTTATTTCTTTTATTTCTTTTTTTTTGTTTGAGTTTCTAGATTACCTTGTATATGGCCAATGTACCTATTGCCCAAAAACACACTTCCTATATATAACTAGAAGAAATTTAGTAAGCAAATAAATTATCAAAGGCTGATGCTAAATTAGATTACATTATGATGCCATTTATTTGAAATTCATCATCATCTAAATACAAATTTGTGTTTGAGCACACAATGGATTACAAACCAGTCCCGATAGGAGGACATTGCACACAGCCTAACAAGACTAGTAGCATCAAGAATGTGGATAAACAATCGTGCTTATTATTCTAAAAAAGTGAGATCAAAGTATGTGGATAGGTAACTGGACTGAACTGAAGAGAAGAGGTGATTGTGAAAGAGGCCAGGAGAGACATGCGATGGGGAAAACCCCTGTGCCTCCCTAAAATATTAGTTATATATTTTCAGTTGTACTGTAAATGGTGGTGTTGCCATTTGTAGGTACAAGTCCTCTATATTTTTTACACTAGCTTTCTCTTATATCCATTGCATTATTTTAGTTTAGCAGAAGAGGGCAGTATGTTATAAGGAATGAGTAAATTAACATGGCTTAACATAAATCTACAGCTAAACATCTGCATGCTTTAATTTTGCAGGTATCCCTGTAAACTATCAGGACGTGGCCTCCATTGACCCGGAATATGCAAAAAACTTGCAGTGGATTTTAGATAATGATATTAGTGACTTGGGACTAGAACTTACTTTCTCAGTTGAGACAGATGTGTTTGGAGCCATGGAAGAAGTCCCCTTAAAGCCAGGAGGAGCAAGCATCCTTGTTACACAAGAGAACAAGGTGAGTGATGAGATCAGTGTCAAAATGTGCTTGTAAACTGTCAATAAAATTATATAATTCTCTCTAGGACATTACTGAAACTACAACATCTACTCCACTGGGGTATGGTATCTTTATAGGAAGTATAGCATCTTTTGGGAACTCTATTTCACCATTAATCAGTGACATTTTATAATCCATCATTTTCTCAGCAGTACTAAACCTGTTTCCTTTCAACAGTTTAAAAACACTTTGAATGTGTTCTCTATATATTATATACTTAAACATCCCTTCATGAACTAGAAATGTGTTAGAATTTGTAAAGCACTATCAAACGCACTCTGCTGAAAATGTGTATTGATACGTCAACTTCATGTATATTTGTAGGGATGCTATCCAGATACATTTTTAATATTCATACTTAGCTACCTTTCTGTAAGAATTGTAATTTTAATATGACTTTTTTTCTTCAAAATTGATTATTATTTGTATTTTAATCTTGAGTACTGGCTTTCTTTTAGTATGCACGAACACGTAATGTGTCTTTGTTCCTATCTATCATTTGTCATAAAGTATCAATTATATGCATTACAATGTTAAATATAAACATTAATTTCTCTATAAAAATAATGAATGTGTTTATAGTAAAAAAACACCCATCTGTTTTAGTAAATGTCTTAACTGTTTTTCTGAATAAGGATCTTCTAATAAATGAAATGTGATTGAAATGTTGGTTGATTTAATACAACAGATCGGGTTTACAGTGCGTTTTTCTTGAAAATGTGCCGATGCCAGGAATTTTGCCTATTTTATAAATGATGTGTGATCTATAAAACATTATTTATGTTCATAAAGTGCCATGACACCGTGTCCAAAAACTGAGAGATGATAGCACTTTCTGATACAGATTAAAGAGACTGTGCCAGTTCCAGGTCAGGCCAAAGTTCTTCTGGGAAAAGATTAAAATTAATATTTTACTAGCCAGACAAAAAAATAACCTTCATCATCAATTGCTTTATATAAATATTACTGTATCTGTTTCCAATGTTTTACATCTGCCAGTAGCTTTAGTTAGAAACAGCAGATTCAAATCTGTTTCAATCTCCTGGGAAGCTCTTTTTGGGTGAAAAAGTGGCCCTGAACTGATCTTGCTTCGCCATTGCCAAACATTGGGGTGGTCTGTTGATCCAAGGCTCTGTTCACGGTTATGTTTTTCATTCTTTCTGCTCAAACTAGAGCCTCTTGGTTTTAATAGAATATGGTTTGCACCACATCACTTAGCTTTACAGTGAAGGTGATCTGTAAGGTGATATGCTTTGTGCAGTCTGACTTCTTGTATATTATTGTAGACGAGTGGCTATAAACCATTTGCATATATCTTGCCAAAGCCCCACAGAACTTAACAAGCTCAATCTGAAGTCAGTGGTTAGTTACCCATGAGTAGTAATGTGAATCTAGCTGAGGTGACCATTTAGTTAGTAATAGTAAAGACTGTATTCTATTGAATATGTTAATCTTTCTTTAAGTGTAATCTCATTTATGTGTTGTTTATTGCCTTTAGAGGGAGACGTTTAGACTTCCACATGGTAGCAATATAATGATTTGAATTCATGGCATTCAATAATTTTCTAGTTTTAGGGTGCATTTATTTAACTGGGAAATTTAAGATTACTTTTTTTGAACATCAATAGGAGAGGCCTGCGCATAATATCTGATGGAATATGTGAGATGTCTGTCCAGATTTGTGTCCCTTTTGGACATTGCCACTATACACGTACAAAAAATGCCTATAATTTTTGGAGGTATGATGTAGGCAGTAGGTTAATATGAGTATATATTTTAGAAAGGTTGCCTTTTCCCTTAGAGGTATATATGCATAATTTCTAAAATTCAATGAATTTAATGTTGCTTAAGTCCCATTGGAATCTGTCAGTGACTTGGCTTATCTGAAGATAATGGAAACGTTCATAACCTGGAATTTCATAAACATGTTGTAATTTCTGAAAGTTGCTAGTTTGAATGAAGTCCTTTAACTTTGTAAAACCATGTCTTCTCTTCCAGTTTTCATTTGACCTAGCATTATTATTGTTGTTGTTATGATTGTCTGTTTTTTGTAACGTGCCTGTGACGACCCACGGGTTTGAGGAGCCACACGCACCTCCATTTCCTCTCTCTAGGCCGTGCCTTTTGCGTTCAATATCTCAGAGCCCAGCAAACAGTTCAGATATGAGCATCATTTCTGAAGAGGCAGGCACCATCAGACTCCTTTCTTTAGGATCTAAAAAGGATGCAACCAGTACCCTTGCTTAGTACAAACAGACTGACTTTATTTTTCCCTTCAGAAACATTTCACCGATATCACAAAACACAATCCCCCAGTTCTATAGCTAAACCCCCATTTCAAGGTAAAAAAAAAAAAATGACACATCTTAAAGGCAAATTGACACAATCATTAGAAGCATCCCATGTCCATTTGATAGCCTTGGGTATTAACAAACAGATGTGATAGAGTCCCAAAAAACAGAGTTACTTGTGGGGTGCAGGGGGGTCCCATCATGGCCTCCAAATCGTACATAACAGCGCCTAGCCTATTCTGTAGCGCTATACAGGGGTAAAGTACAAAAAAAAAAGAAACAAGGGCTTTACAAGCAATTTAAGAGTTGAGGGTTGATTAGTGATTAAATCTTTGGGTATAGCAGCTGAAGTTTTTTTCTTCTATTATGGGGTCAGGAGTGACTGTTCCCTAGTAAGTTTATATTTGTATCCAAAGTTTTTTCTGAATTTTTAACGAATGTTAGATGATTCGGTTGATGTTTGGTAAAGCTTCTAACTTTTTGTGCCACATGATATGCTAAGATTTAATGGTTTGGTGAAAAGTTTTTCACTTTATACTCAGCTGAGGATACTTTCTTAAGATATACCTTTACAATATATTGTAGTACACTAAAGTTTTCTAAGTTTTCCTGTGTTTAACTTTTTCTAATCTGACACATGCTGCTTATATCATAAATACACATTACATTGAGCCATTCTGTACATACAGATACATTTTATATACATACAGATATATTTTATTTAAACAAAAAACACCCCCTCAGAGCTGCTTACCTAGGCACCTGTTACCTACCATTAGAAACACTGCATTGGATAAGTATTTTTTTTTCTTTTTTTTAAACCTGGTATTAAACCAACAGCAGTATAGTGCAGCTCCTTGCTTCCTTGTGCAGGGGAAAAACAAGACTACATATTCCATGATGCCTTGCTGCACAAACTGACTTCACAGAAACCATGTTATAGCTGACTGTGATTGGCCAAAACAAATTATGCTTTTTATGCTCATTTTAGCAGGGACTTTCAGGGGCATTAACTCTCAAAATCAACTGCTATCAAGCTCAAAATATTTAGCAAACTTTAGGTTAAGTCTAAAAATCAAATACCGTATGTCTTTAAGATATTTGGGCCGCTTCAGAATATTTTTTAAAATTTAGGTATCGATAATCATCAGGTCTATGGCAGTACATCGTGGTATGTGCTGTTCTAGGATGTTTTATTTTCCAAATAAAGGTAGTTATTGTAGGAATGTGATTTCCTTGTAACAGGGAGGAAAAGGTTGTAAAATATTTAGTGTATTTGACCTCCTAATAAGAATATATAATAAGGGTGCCATTTGATAAGAACACTTGTAATTTTAGAGTAATGGATGATGTTTAAAACCTGTCTAATATTGTCAGCTGCCAGCCTGTGTGGTATCAATCTATAAATAATGTAAGGAAAGCGTTAATTCAATTTAGTTTTTGGTAAGAAACTTTATATTTGACAGTCATTAAGGGGATGGATCTATAATTCCTGCAACAAAGGGACATCCTGGATTTGTCATTTCATGGGGTACTGAATTTTCATCAGTAATGTGATCATGTAAATCTCTAATAGGGAATTTGATTTTCTGTAAAACAAAATTAATAAACGGTACAGAACCCATTGGTTTATTAGTACATGCAGTTATGCCACAGTTGGACCAGCATTGCCTTCTTTAACAGTCTGAGCTGTTTTATCAGTAGAATGTATCCTTGTAAATCCAGTGGTGGCCAATAACTGGCCAGCCATTAGAAACTTCCCACGGTGCCCCCTGCCAATTCTCTTGGGTGAGAGGGTATTACCTTTTTCCCCAGCACAGTCTGCCATATCTCCACAATTGGGACATGTCTCTCCTTTGCACTTCAGAACGTTCCCCTTCTTTAGCTAGAACTTATTTACTTATTATTTACGTATTAATCTACCTCTAGTCTACCATTGATGTCTTTAAACATATTGTACAGCCTTTCAGATGAAATAAGTAACCTATCAATGTTTAATTTTCATTATTATTTTTGAAAGCACCTTCGCTGTAATGCCATATTTCCATTGTAGCAGTTCAAACATTTCAGCTTTCAAGGTCTCCTCCCCCCCTTTTAGAAGCAGATTTTCAGAAGCAAAATGACAGCTCCCACTACAACACAAGCCTACAGTACACTATAAATTAAAGTCTGTATCATTTTTATTTTTCTATTTTTTTCCAATTATCAAGTGTAGTCCTGCAACTACTTTACTCCTCTTTGGATTTTATATTTCTTAATAACCATTTTTAAAACTGTTTCTGCAATTACTTGGATTTACTGTGGTTTCCACAATGCTGTATTTTCACAGTGTTCTGCTGTTTTATGCTTCCTTTCAGTTCTACTTGCTCCATTTCTCATGTTGGATTTCTGTAGTCAGTCTGCTCTTTACTGTATGCAACTCTTCCTCTCTCAGCTTTTAATTTGGAGGAATCAAGCTGAGAGTCTTGTTTCTTATCTGCATTGCACTTCTTTCCTTCATGCTGGGAACCACATAGATCTGTGCTTCATTGCAGTTGCATTTCAGATCTGTAAGGAAAGAGCAGTCTGACAGATTGCTGCAGCAGAGAAAACTTCAGGTACTGGAATAAAACTGCCACTGTATAACATACCTTCACATAATCAAAACTCTGATTGGTGTGACTTAAGGATGCTCATAAATAGTTTATGAAACCTACTATTTGAAGTGAGACCTTTTTCACTTCACACTGCAGATTCAAAAATCTCATTCTCTTCAAATAGCAGTTTCATAAACATGTCTCATATAAAATAGCAGACTTCACATTGGCCAGCCAGCACTGTGTATTTTTTTTTTGAAAATGCATCCCATTTTCTTTTCACCATTTTTTCTTTAAATAGAAGAATAAATTAAGCTTCTAATCTTCATAAATGTAACAATTTACAATGGAAGTAATAAAAGTACTTTGGTTAAAACTAGTGTTGGGTGTTGATCAAAAATAATCAAGCAATTAACACAATACATTTTTTATTTCAATTAGAAAGGGATATGGGCTCCTGAAATCTCTGCCAGTTGGAGAAAACATAATCAAATAATAATCCAAAATGGCTACATGGAGGAAATATCCGCTTTTAGATGGAAAATTCAAGTTCAGATTTGCAGAGGACAAGTCATTTGCTTAATGTCATCTGAAAGAAATCAGTCACTTTGTCACTTTCCTATTAAATGCATGTTGCTTCTCCCTATTGTGCTCATGCCTCACATCAGTCAGAGGATGTATAAATGGCTGAAGATGAAGAAAAATTACAAGAAAGAAAGAAAACAGGCAAATGTTTCTGATTTCACTGGTGCGGGCCACAATACAACTGTTGGCACAATTAAGAGTAGCCATTTGTTAGTTATATTGATAACAAACAATGTACAGCCAGTGAGAGCTATTTAGGGTGAGGGTCTGAGAGATTTTCTGCATGTGGACCTTTTATAACCCCACCATCATGTCACACAGTACAGGCTCTGGTTGATGACCTGCATAATGAAAATAAAAATGCAGTCTTTAGTCAGTAATGTAGTTCTAGCTACATACTATGGATTATCATTAGGTAATACCTGTTGCTTAGGAGTAACTGGTTACTTTATTAATCCAAACTCATAAAAGTGGTGGAGAACTTCAAATAATGTAATAATGCAATACATTGTCCCAAAAAAAAGGAGACTTGATTATGAGTAAATAAAATTAAACTCTCCATATAGATGATGACCAATATATGACCAATGCTTATACGTTTTTGACAAAATGGAAACAACTGCCTTGTGTTAGAGATGGTCTTCAGCTGTCGGCCACCAAAATCTTGTCTCAGTGTGGGATGGATCTTTGATAAAGTCTGAAAGATAGTGGGATATTGTAAGTATTCACCTTCCAACTTCAGAGAACTAAACTAAATGCAGAAACAGTATAGCAAAGATACAAAAACATTTAATACATTTTGTCTGAAATTCCACAATATTAATGATTTGAACATTTATGAAACCTTCTGAACCTATTCTAGCTGTTCTTCCTGACCCAAATCACAAGCATAATTGTGTTTTTTGCTAATTCCAGCAGAGATGCAAAACCTGGAAAACTTAGATACCATGCAAGGAAGCCAAAATATACCTCTGGAGCAGACAAATAGCTCATGCTCTGTAGTTTTGCCACAGATTGCCCTTCTGGAATAGAAACTCCAATTGAATGATGATGAGCCAGGTTATATCTCCCAAAAAAGCAAACAAGCTCTCCTGGATGATTAATTTACTCTCAAAGTAAATAAAGTTAAGAATCATTGTTTGAAGGATGCCACAGCATTTAATCCCAGATTTAAAAATCTGAAATCCTTGCCAAAGAAAAAGCGCCGTACTGTCTGGAACACAATTTTCACTTTAACCACCGACATATAGCCCCATTAAATTCCCTCTACGTGTAAAATCGTAGCTTGTAACATAGCTCGCAAGACTTAAAGCTATTAAATTGGCCTTGTAACGCTACCCGCAGATGACTTGCAGTTTAGGTGCGAAAAAGGCAGAAAAAGCCTACGGGACGTGGAACTTCGCGGCCGCAAATCCTTTGTTTTCTCAAGCCTGTAACCGCTACATTTCCAATTTTAGCTATTAAATTGCATCAAAATCACTGGTGTTCAAACTCGTAACTCATAAATGGAGCCAAGAAGCCAACGAGTGCTAGAGAGAACTCGCAAGGGGGGTCCAATCCGTAGCACTTTAAATGCAATTATCACCACACTATTGTACTGTTGTCAAAAGGGAAAGTGATGTTAGGTCTTAGAATTAATAGCACAACATTCTCAAGCTCGCAAATTATCCCCTGAGGTGTTGTATCAATCCCAGCAAACAATGTTTTAATACAAATACTGTAAATTGCATGTGATAGAATATCATACTTACGGCTTTATGAATATTGCATTATAACTGGAATGCGGGTCCGATCGTAACTCGCAATTGAACCCTGTAAGACTTTGAAACCCCACCTCCATTTTTCAGTGACGTAATTCTGACAATATCTGTTTCCATTGGCTCCATTCCAACTCGTAACTACAAGTTAGACTAATTGATCACGTTCACGGCCGCACACTTGACGAGCGAAAAAATGGTTTACCGGTTTGCCTTTCAAGCCCGTAACTCACAGCATGTTCTAATTTCATAGCACCATAGATCCGCAACTTTTCAAGCTCGTAGCCGTTGCGGGTCTCATGTTGCACATACAAGCTACGAATTTAATGTGGCTGATGGTTTCTATTGCAAACCAAAGTGGTGAGCTCCAGTCTTATTCAGGAATTAAAGATGACATTGTTCCTTTTAAAAAGTTTCAATGTTGTGACGGCAGTTCGGGTTAAGAAGCTGAAGGAATAACCAATATTAAAACCAGTGCACATAAACATAGCCAAGCAAGAGAAATACCTGATGTTTAATTTTTTTGCAATTAGGGCAACTAAGCAACCCTTTCCATGGTTGAATGTGCCTCAGATTCTTCCGCTACTATTGTCTCATGTATATGTGGACTGGGAACTATCATATTTTCAAGACCAGTTTCTGAGGAGAAAGCTGCACTAGAGACCAAATTGCCTATATCCATTGGATAACAGAGAAAGCAAGAGAGTTCCAGAAAAATATTTCTAGACTATATATATCCTTTGACTGTGTAGATCACAACATGTGACAAGTTCTTAAAGAGATGATCATCTTATTTATTGAACTTATACGCAGAGTTGATCATGTGTAAGGCGGGGCTGGACAAATCCAAAGCCGGAAGAAATATCAACTACCTCAGATAAGCAGATGATACTGTTAAGATAGATGAAATTGAGGAGGAATTGAATTGATGGTGAAAGAAGAGTGCAAAAGCCAGCCTGTTGCTCAACATTGAAAATATGAAGTTCATTGCAAACCACTATCTCTGTTCCATGCAAATAAATGGGGACGAAGTGGAGGCAGTGACAGATTTTATTTCTATGGGACTCAAAATAAATGTGCAGATTTTGACTGCAGCCATAAAATTAAGACATCTGTTTCAATGGCAAGTCTGGGCAAGCTAGTAAAAAGTAAAGCTATTACATTATCAACAATGGTCAGCATAGTTAGAACTCTGGTATTCCCAGTAGTAACATACACATGTGAGAGCTGGACCAGAAAGAAGTAGAATTGATGCCTCTGAATTGTAGTGTTCAAAAAAACTGCTTAGAGTCCCTTGGACTGCAAGATACAATAAATCAATACTTCAGGTAAATCAAGCCAAACTGTTCACTGGAAGGCATGGTCACGAGACAGAAGCTCAGATATTTTGGCCGTATCATGAGAAGACAGGATTCACTAGAAAAGACTGATGCTGGGGAACACGAAGAAGGGGACTGCAGAGGTGAAGATTGATAGATGAGTTTAATGAAGCAATGAACATGAGAGGACCAGTGACTGATAGATGTGCCTGGTGTGCTGCAGTCCATCGGGTCACAGAGAGTCGGAAACAACAACAATCTGGTTAAGCCGTAAAAATTGTTTACAGAGCACCTTAGGATTTATTTTGCGTTTGTATGTGAAATATAGAGTATGAGTAAGGTTTGACGTTTGCAGAATTGTAGTCAATAAAATGGGTTCATTTTTAGTTCCATCAAATTCGCAAGCAGAAATGCATTGATTTCTAAATCTTTTATGCTTTATAACATTTGTTTTAGTTAATGATGTCATTGTTGATTTTACATTTGGTAGTCCAGTATATGAAACTTTCTATTAAGCTATAAAATGAAAAAGATCAGTATAACTATTTATTAACTATAATTAATAACCATTAAGCCTTTATAGTGACAAAAGTTAATCTTCTGTGGGAAAATGTACAATGAAGTGCTCAGACTAGGCTAACCCCTAACAAGCTGCAATGTATTTTGGGATTAGTGGCAATCAAAAAAAAAAAAAAATGAACTGTCCCCCACCATTTGTTATAACTTTGTCATGCCCAAAATAAACAAAATTAAGTTACAAGTGTAACCTAGTAGTGATCCTTTTTAACAGTAGACAAGACATACAAGGGACATGACATTTAGGCTCATGATTGGTTGTGGTAGTGAATAAATGTTTTAGTGCTAGAACAGAAAACTAAGCATTTTACAAAACTTGTTGAAAAGAACAATAAGCATTCCTTTTGAATGTCACTTGCAAGGAAGTGATAACACTCAAATGGTAAAAAAAGAAAGAAATGAAAATAGCGTACTACAAAGCAAAGTACACAGCAGAGCACATAAGTACATGCTTCATTACAAAGGATATCTTTGAGATGAGACTTCAGCTTTAATTACTATGCCACTCTGGTTTACAAAGCAGCTCAATTAACTACGAATGTGGAAACCCACACTGCATCCTTTGATTTACTAATTTACTTGTTAATCATAGTTCTAATAAAACAATCGATCAAACAGGAGCTCGCTAAAGTATGTTACAGGAGAACGAATGTGTTACACCTACGGGAAATCTAGATTGTAAATATCTTTGTGTGTTGCATGTTTTTCTTTATTCTGTAGAGTGCTGACCTCTTAACAATTGCTAGAGGGAAGCTTAGGCAATTTCTTTTTACCTTGTGAAATGCATACATCTGCAAGATATGCACATTCTACAAAGAAAAAGCACAGAAAAGAAGCTGTGCAGAAAGAATGCTCTCACTAGAACTGTAAGGAATAGTAAATTACTTATCTTGCCTACAGTTAATTACATTTGCTTATTCATTTTTTCCTTATAATAAAAGCTCCTATTTATGCAGTGAGCAGCCTGAACATCCTTATACTTTTAACTGGGTGATCAGGAGGGAAATTCATACGCACTAATTGTATACAAGAACAATTTGTATTTAAATAAATATATTTATATTTTTGTCGATTAGGTTTTCAGATATTGTTTCAATGCTTCTTTATACCAGTGAAACATCAGTTGTACCTAATTTAAACCTATCTCTTTATCTGTTTTGCTGTGCTTTGCTGCACTAGACAATGACTACCTACACATCTCTGTATGAGGTTTTTTACTAAGAACAGCAAACTAAACAAACATGTAAAATGTAATCCAACTGTTTACAGGTGAAGCTGTTTCAGGCTTTTTTTTAAATGATAAATGATTTACCAGAAAAGACGAGAGAAGTTTTTCCCCACCTTTTAAATTATTTAAGTTCTAGGGGCCTCACTGTAATCCTACGCTTTTCAAATAAGTAGCCGCAAGGGGAGGCCGCAAGCTATTTAGCTATTCTATTTGCGGCCTCAGTCGGTTTACGGCCGTCGAGCTGCGATTCCTTGCAATTTCCGCAATCGCAGCTTACTTTCGTCAAAGCTTTTGCTCTTACGCGGCCGCAAGAGTTGTGGCCACAAGAAAGCCCAATTCGCTATTCAAATGCTACGCTCACCCTTCCATCAAGCCTGTAAATCGCTAAAACCCGAGCCGCAGCTTACTTACACCAAAGGGGTCCCACAACGCTCTTACAAAGAAAACGTAGCACCAAGGAAGCAAGATATAAAAGACCTCCTGTACTTTTATTAGAAGTGAAAGTGATTTTAGGTCTTAAAATTAATAGCACAACATTCCCCTAGTATCAAATTGGCAAATAAAAATAGTGTATTTCATGCTAAATTTCATAAAGTCCAACCGGCTTCAACATCCAAGCCCCTAGGACGTTTGAATCCAACCTCCGGCCATTGTGTGCCAAACAGCATTGCCATGGCTTCATTGCCATGGCTTCAGATATCACATATTATAATTGTCAAACTACGAGACGCCGACATTCATGACGGAAATTTAACATGCAAAAAAGTGGTTATTTTTGCCGATTTGCGAGTTTGAGAATGTTTTGCTATTAATTCTTAGACCTAATATCACTTTCTCTTTTAATAAAAGCACAGGATAGAATTTTTAATTATAAAATGCTACGTTTTTAAAGTAAGACCTACGGCCCTGAATGACCTCCAAGCCCTTAACTCGTTATTCGTGGCCGCAAGCCTGTGACTCGTGGTTCAAGCCTTCAAACTCAGAGCACTGTAAATGCAAATATAAATTCAAGACAGCACTGTAAATGATGGTGTACACAATGGGTGACTTTAGGATTAAAAGCGCAACATTCTCAAGCTGGCACATCGCCACAATACAAAGGTAAACTATATGAATTTATTATTCAATTATTACATTAATTAGTATTTAAAAAAAGATAGAGAGGAGACAAAGGACACGCAAGGAGACGCTCGCAATGAGCGCCTCTCCTTGCATGTCCATTGGCTCCTCTTTACCTCTAAACGCAGTTGCAGGACTGCAATGAGCACCAAAGCCACAGGCGCTCATCGCGATGGATGGAGCACTTTGTTGCAATGAGCGCAGTAGGCGCAGCAATTGTGACCTTTCAGGGTCCCTCTAAGGGACCTCTGGCCAGTCATACTTCCTATTTGCCTCTGGATGCTACACACATGCAGGATGGAAAGGGATTAAAGGCGCACATTGCAATGCCAAGTCCCACATTGCAATGCTCGCGAGCAGTACTGAAAGACGTACAAAGTCTTGCAACACTTTTTAAAAAACAAACAAACAAACAAGGCAGTAACACTTAGGCGCTCATTGCGAGGATAGCAAGACTTGCGCAGGGAAAGAGAGGAGAAAGACACAGGGGAGGGAGAAGGGGGAAATTGCGAACCACGAAAGTTGCGGGCTGCCAAGGCCTGCAATGAGCGGCTAAGCCACTAATGGCAGGGCTCGCCATGAGCGCCAAAGGCGCTCAGTGCGAGGACCATAAAGTAGACAGGGGGAGAGGCTCACAATGAGCGCAGAAGGTGTTCACATTGTGTGACAAACAGCATTGACAGCCTTTACATTTGAACAGCGTAATTTTTAACAGGCAAGTAGCTGGTATATATATTTGCATGAGATATTCTTGTAGACAAGAGGGTCAATGTAGAATTATTTTAGTCAATACCCACTTCCTTTATTGGGGATGATGTTTGCAAAAATTGGTTTTACGGCAATTTAACATATTGTATGCGCATTCTTTTACATTCAATACAGTTTATACACAAAGAGAATAGTAACCGTGATGTTTGTTTTGCTTTTTTTGGCAGCAAACATTTTTTTTTATTCAAAGAGGTTTACTTTATTTAGAATAAATCCCAGAAACTGCAGTGGAGCATTAATAGTTGCAGCGACTGGTAATTCATTATATCTTATGGGAGTTGGAATTCAGCTTTCTGGATCGCTGACTTACGTAATGCCAAGGAGCTTGGGATATAGAATCCACGCTGCTCTTGCATTTCAAAATTTGCTCTGTATAATAGAACTAGATTTTTTTCTACACAAACACTTCTCTTTATGGCTCTTTTTTTAGAAGGGTTACAAATCCAGTACAGATTTGATGTACTTTTTACAGTTTTTATGTCTGGGTTTGCGGCTATGTTGCTTGTAAGAGTTATATGGAAGATGTAATGTCTTTATTTTGTAATGACATGCATGAAATGTCAGCTACAGTTAACCCTTGCATGCTTTTTAAGAAGCAATATATCTCTATCCATTGCCTTATTTTTCTATGTACTAGGAATGAAGGACCAGTTGAAAAGTCAGATTTAGAGCATATTTTGTAACATGTATCCAGTTTTCACACATACTGCATGCCGATTCTGATTCTCCACTAGATGTCACTGTTAGTCTGCAGCCATTTAGTTTGATATGGTTGCCCATTCTATTAAACTTATTTATACAGTATTTAGGATGCATTTATGTGTACGTTCGGCAATTTGCAATGGTATTTTAAAAAATGATTAAAAAAATAATTTGTTGTACTCATTAATGAAATGCCATTAATGCAGTAACTCGCCGTGTCTAGTGACAAGCTGAAGAAACAAAAAGGCATTTTTACAAGATCCAACAACCATTGTCCTAAGGAATTTTTAAAATCTATGTTCCTAAGGAATTTCTTTAATCTGTTTTCATTATTGTGTTTTCTGCCATGTAGTATAAAGCTATCTATTCCATAGAAACTGAAGGCTCGTTTTGATAATAAAATACACAGTGGCATCTTAGGATCTTGCTTTTCTTTACTGTTTTCCCTTTTCTTTTCTCGTTGCAGGAAGAATATGTCCAGCTTGTTACTGAACTTCGCATGACAAGAGCCATTCAGCCTCAGATCAATGGATTTTTGCAAGGGTTTCATATGTTTATACCTCCTTCTCTAATACAGCTTTTTGATGAATTTGAGCTGGTAAGCAGAATGATTTCCCTTTTCTTATTCTACTTATTTTAGCCTAACGAATGTTCTCTTTAGTAAAGGTTCCTTTTTCTGTTTGGTCAAATAGGGTCATGATCCTGTGAATACAAAAAAAAAAAAACTATTGGTAGTATTATACTTTGAAGTAAAGAAAGCAGATGTTGTGATTGTTGTAATTTATATTCTGGCTTTTTAAATGTAATATGTTTTTTGTGAACCTAAGTTTGATAAAGGTGCCACAGTGTTCCAAAAGCACTCTTTATGTTTTATCTTCTCATCCGTTATACATTAAAGGTACCATCTTTTTATATACCGCTTGTTATTTAAATTTTTTTTGTTAACACAATTAATACCACTGTCTCTAAATGTTGAATATATTTGTGTGACGGTCTTCTTAAAAGCAACCTGTATATATATTTATATGTGTGTGTGTATATATATATATATATATATATATATATATATATATATGTGTGTGTATATATATATATATATATATATATGTGTGTGTGTATATATATATGTATATATATATGTATATATATATATATATATATATGTGTGTGTGTATATATATATGTATATATATATATATATATATATATATATATATATGTGTGTATATATATATATATATATATATATATATGTGTGTGTATATATATATATATATATATATATATATGTGTGTGTATATATATATATATATATGTGTGTGTGTATATATATATGTATATATATATATATATATATATATATATATATGTGTGTATATATATATATATATTTAACATTGTCTTTGTTTTACTGAGATGCTTGTTTCCTTTTTTCCATCTGAACTCTGCATTACACTTTTAGGAATGTGTCTATATTAGAAACTTCATAGATAACTCTAAATATATCCATTATTATGTGATTCTGTAACTATCGTACATGACAGAGATTGCACAATGTGGAACAATTTGCAATCACAGAATGGTGATGGAGAAACATACTTAGAAGTCATTTTGTGTGTTATTTTGATGCCATCATGTGAGAACCTAAATTATAATCATTTCTGGAAAGCGCATATCAAACATTTGTTTTTGCCCCCACTTCCAACAATAAACATTGGATGTAAAATGCAATCCGTTGTCTCTAAAAGCCCTGTTCCTTCTGCACTTGAGTTTGATTGCAGATGGTGCAGGCAAGACATGTTGATGTTGTTTACACTGTGTAGAATTAAATGTTAAAATAAAATATATCTTTCCTTTCTGTTCTTATATGGAACCAATAGGGAACATAGGCATTATAATGTAACACTGTACTGGAAGAATCATCGTGTCAGTTATTACTTTCTTCCAGATTGCTATAACAAGCCTGCAAATTGTCCAATATGTGATATAAATGGCACATTATTATGTTCTAAACCTTCTGTTCTGTTATGTAAACCATAGTTTTCTGCCTAGGTTCCTTTTTAGTATTAAGCACAGTAAAAACAGGATGCTTATTTTTATTTTTTCTTACAAATGGCGTTCATATATACAATACCACTAATAATGTATTATTTGCAATTATCTTTTTATGCATATTTAGAATTGTCTCCTAAATGTATTCTGCTGAGTAAATAAATCTAATGTGCTGTGAAGAGCTCCAATGCAAATAAGCGATTCTGTAATTGCAAGATAGGGAGCCAATATTATTACACATTGCACATACCAAAGATACACATTATTAACTAGGAAGAGATAAATATGCACAGTCAGTCCTCTTAATTTCCTAATGTAATTCTAGAGCACACCAGGGCACTCACAGGGAGGCAAATAAGATACTTATTAATTGTTTACATGTATTATGTGGATTGTATCTCACATTTTATTTTGAAATGAGTTTACATTTAGGACTGCAGAGGTGCACTATACAATTAAAGCAATTACAATTATATTTGTTATTTTGGTAGTGGGGATCTTGTATTTTTTTCCTTTTAAGCATCTCAAAGCACATTTCTAACATATGAGTGTGTGTGTTTTGTTTTAATTCATGAGACAGACTGGCAAGCAATTAAGGCAAGCAGATTATGTTGTGTATTAACTGTGTAATTAATACTGGTTTTATACACATGAATATTTGCAGCATTAAGTATATTATAAGCCATGGTTTTGAGTTGTCTGCTTGGTCTGTACTTCATGTTGTCTCATTTTATCTCATTCAGAAATATATACATAAATCAGGTGCCCAGCCTTTCCTTTCTTTGAGAACTTTTGTTTTCTTCTTCATTTCTACTTTCTGTTCCCTGGATGCCAAACGTAAATGTTTCTGAATGAAAGTGGTTGCTATTTATTGTATTAGAAACCTGTGAAGGCAAACAAAAAAACTCAAGTACTTTCACCTTTACGAATATTTTGTAAATTAAATTTGGGCCACTTTGAACTTGTGTCAAACACAGAGCTATACAATAGGTTTCTGATTCCCAGCTCCATCAGCTGTTTGACATACCATGTTTTGAGTCATAGTACTGTGTCATATTTCCAGTTGAGGAACAAAATATAGTTTATAATCCCAATTGCACTGTTTGGGATTGGCCTCTGATGTAGCTCAATCTATAAACTTTGGTTCAGAGGGAGAGGCAACATAGGAAAGTGGTTAATGAAATATAACAAAAGAAAGGTCAGTTTGCCTGTGGACTACCTCAGGGATCTGTGGGGCTGCTTTATTTGCAAAAGACCAGAAAGGAAAGCTGTGATGACACAAAGCAATGAGGATGAGTAAAGCTAGGTGATGTAGGATTTAAGAAAATTATACAAACGGCCAAGTGTGGCAAACTCATTTTATTAACAATAATAGCAAATATTTACCTCTGGTTGGATCAGTCTTAAAATGGAATATATATATAGTTAATGACATCACACATGGAGCAAGGGACCATGGAGTCCAATATTAAGATGACTTAAAGGACCACTGCAATAATAGTTATTGTTTGGTCTTTTGGAGACCTGATAATGGATAACTAAGAACTATAATAATGGAAAAAGTGTTTACATGGTTTAAACTGAATAACTGCATCCTTTAATGTTTAACTATTGTATTCAGTTTTATAATAATGATGAGAGAGACTTTCTTTGTTTGGAAAAAAATGAGATCAGCCATTGCAAGAAACAGGATTTCTAATAAGCACTGTAGCTTTTTTTGCAGGTTACAGGCTTTACAGGATGTTAGAAACACTAAAACCGTAAATCGCTATTCAATACCACAGTCTCAAGCACGAAAATCGCTCAAATCGGTAGTAAATTTAATTTGCGTTTGCGAATAGAAGCCGCACACGTAACAAGCAAAGTTCGCAAATCGGCAATGATTTTTTTTACGGTGGCGAATATAAGCCGCACCCATAACTCGCAAGCTCAAAAATCGGAAAAAAGGTGCGGCTTATATTCGGACCAATACAGTATTATTATAATAAAATTTTCTGAAATGCTTTAATATTCATGTGTTGCATACCTGCTAATGTTATTTTGTTAATTAATCCTCAATCATGTGGAGTTTTTACCAAGCTACAACGTTTTTTTAAAGATACCAGGAGGCAAGTATAGCAGGTTATATTGGGAGAGCCATTAGCAGTCCATGTGACTTTGTCACTTTAGGTATCACTGAAATATCATCTAGAATCACATATATGTAAATAATGTAATAGAGTCCATTATTGTGTAGTTGTAATTCCAATGTTTCAAGATCAGACAGTCCGTTCCTCACGTAGAATCTATGAGTTTATTTTAGAGGTGCATAAATAAATTATAGACAGTCCCAGGAAGGGATACAAAATATAGCATTTTCTATATGCTAAAATGGAAATACATGACAATCTTAGTACACAAAGCTTAGTAATAGGAAGCATAAGGGAAGATGTGATTGAAGTATTCAAATAAAACATAAAAATCAGAACAAGATTCTATTCTCTAAAACTGCAGAATGGAAGATAAATGGAATAGTTCTTAAGCAGAGCGAATAGCTGTGATTATAGTAAAGGAATTCATGTTAGGTTTTCAATTATAAAATAGATGGCACAATGACAAGTATCAAACCATTTGTGAAGCTTTAACATAAATAGGACATTTTAATGGTATTTTTGCACTTGTGTTGCTAGTATATCCATGAATAAGATAGCATGCAGATTGGGAAGCTTCTTAAAAATAATTTAGTGTGTAGAAAAATAACGTTTACAACTTGTTCCATTTAACAGATAATTGGAGGTAATATTTATTTTTCTTTTTTAGGAACTTCTTTTATCTGGCATGCCAGAAATTGATGTAAACGATTGGATAAAAAACACAGAATATACCAGTGGTTATGAAAAAGACGACCAGGTGATTCAGGTATGAATCAAGACATAACATAAACTAAAGAGATTCTTACTTGCCAAAGACAAATCTTTTGTTCAGATGCTAAATTGTTTATGGGCACATAAGAGGTTTCAATTGCTGAAATAAAGTAAATTGCAAGTCTAAATAAAGATGTTTCCATAATTGTTGCTTAAAAGGCTGCCGTAATGATCCAGCTTTCATTACTTTCCAGTAGTAAATAAGAGTATAAACCTTTTTTAAGTATGTGTCATTTTTTTTAAATTTTCTTTAGAGAACTTACCTTAGCAAATGCTGGTTTTGCTCTGTTCTGTGTGTTGATCCCCTCCCACCTTTTTCAAACTGTCGCTGTCTGTACAGCACATTTTCCTAGACTCTGCTACTTAAGGTGCACAGTAATAAGACAAAAATGAGAGGGACTCCAGCTCAAAGATGGGGCAAAAACAAGACATTTCAGTGTGTGTTGTCCAAAAAAAAAATTCATCTTTTAAATAATAATAAAATCATAATAAATGGATATTTGCTATAAAATGTATTATTGATAGAGAAGAGAAACAGATTTAAAAAATAGTCACAAGGCATAGTCTGGGCAGTCCCAAAAGGTAGTATTTGTTTGATTTTAAACAGAGCCTATAAGCACTACCTAATACAATAAAGTACATAAAAGTAAATAAACACATAGGTATATAATATACGTAGTGAAATCTATATCCCTTTAATTGGCTCTATTAGCTCTGTTAGCATTATTCCTTAATTGTGTTTTATTATTCAAAATGGTGTCATAATTAATAGTTGCTTGTTTAGACTTATAGTTTACAGTACTGCAACAATTGGATTTTTTTCATATTATTAAAACAGGCTCCTCCTCTCCATTCATCAGCAGAACACCACTTAATTGTTTTTTAATGCAGCAGTGATAGCTTTTATAGCACCGAGGTCATGAAAGGACCCTAAATGACAAGCTATCTCTAAATGCTTGCATAATGTATTTGTACAGTATTACTTATTTGAGTTTACAAAGTCTTTATTGGTACTCTGAATTTTTCATCTATACAGAGGTAGGAAGCTTTACATGGTCAGTAGTTAGAATAGTTTGAAGACTAACTTACAGATGTAAAATATATTTTAAAACCACAAAATATACATAAATGTAAAAAATTCCAAATGTTTTTCTTTGCTCTGTTTGCTTTAAATCCATCCTTTTCTAATGAAGTCTAGGGAATATGGGAGCAATCTATTAATTAATAACTAAATATTTGATATACACATCATATGGTATATTACAGACATTGCTATAGTTTTTGGACTTTGCTTATATATATATATATATATATATATATATACTGTATTTGAATAATAGTTATCCTAAAATTGCTCTCTACATTGCCTTCCTAAATATATTTGTTTTATGCTATTTTGTAAGTAAAATCACTTTTTAATTTCTTTTTAGTGGTTTTGGGAGATTGTACAAGAGTTAACACAAGAAGAGCGGGTGTTACTTTTACAGTTTGTTACAGGCAGGTGAGTAATGGATGCAGAGAATTAATTCAAAATGTACCATATATGGCTTATATTAAAAGATTATAGCAGTAATACATATACTGGAATAGCTTTATAGAAAATGTAATTCATACTTCTTTTCAGTAGCTACTAGGTGTATGCCTAGATCTGCTCTATCATTTCAGAAATTGGTTATATAGAAGGATTTAAGAGTCTGTCTCCTGACTTAATATTGCAAAAAAAACCTTTAGAGAGTTTTATTTATTACCTGCAGTTTGAGTACGAATAGGTCTGAGCTTGTTAGAAATAAATAGAAAACATTTCTGCCAATCATCGTAGATCAAGCTCTTGAGTAAAATGAAAACTCAGTTCCAGCTCCCTGATCATTAGATGTTCTTTTTTGTTTTTACAAATAAATATCCTTCCCTTGCCTGGTTTGTAGTCTTTTTCTGCATTTTCAGTTTATTCATTACAATCTCATCTCCATCTGAGTATACCTTTAGTACCACTTCAGTGAAAAAAATCAAACATTCTTTCCCCCGGCTGCAGACCATAAAATTAATTCAATGGACCTGGTAAAACAAATACATTTATGATTGCGGCTTTTATGATTCCTGAATGTCTTTAAGCATAACTTAGATGTCTTTCTCTCCTGCTATACATTTGCCTCAGAGTAATAATGGGCTGGCTTCTGATGGCTATATTGTTTATGAAACAATATAGTGTTACAAATATCTGTAACTGAAAACTGTGCTGGAAACTTACAGAAAATGAAGCTGTCAAACCCACTTTTTTTTACAAGGCCTCTGAAGTCATCAAAACATCTATGCACCATCATATAGAGTAAACAAAGTCAAGAAGAAAATGTGTAAAAACCCTCTTATTGCTTTATATTGCTCTCATGTTAGCTTTTATAGCATTCAAACTGTTTGTTTACATTAAATCAGCAGGAGACTGGCTTGTACTGCACAATTTATTGTGCTTATGGGCCAATTATCACACTCTTTGCTAGTTATTAGGGATTTTTGGTCCTTGCTGATCCTGCAGAGTAAAGGTAGCACAGCACAGATATTAAAGGCACATGGATTTTATACTAGGTAACAGTCCTTGTATGGATCTACGGACTGCAGCATATGCACACACAGCCGATGAAGGGCTGGACGTGCAGTCCTAGCCTATCAGACCTATAGAACAAACCTACTTACATATTTTTCATTCTCAGATGAGCACCTCTACTTTTTTTGCTTAGTTTTTTTAACTTTAAGGGTGATAGGGGCTCCTGACATGGACTCCTTGCTCATTGTGATTTAGGGAGTGCAGCAACATATCACAGATGAGGCCCAATGAAGGCCAAAACGTACGTCTGAGGTTTGCTGTTTCTACTGTTCCTGGTAGTTTTGCCTTGTATTTTGGGGCTGGATCACTCAGAGTGAGACCAAACTGATATACTACAGGATATTTCTCCCTGTGAAGGGCAAAAGTGAGCTAAAAGAGGCTGCTCTCTGGGTAGGTAACCAGACCTATAGGACAAACCTACTTAGGTGTTGTTCCTTCTCAGATGAGCACCTCTACTCTTTTTTGCCTAGCTTATCAGTAACCATGTCTCAGAAAACATGCTGCAGAGATGTGGTCCGATCATGGTTAGACGCTACACTGCACATCCAGCCCTATAGAGTCTGTCTGCATACACTGCAGTAGGCATACCCATACAGGGACTATTTGTTTGATTTTAAGAAGTAAAAACAGAGCTTTTAATTGCTCCTTAATAAAACAAAGTATTTATCACTAAATACATCCATAATATATTACAAACCTAGTAAAATCCAGGAATCCTCCATATCCATTTCATTGCGTGATATAAAAACTGTTTTTAAAATGGTGAAATATTTATAATTTCAAAAAAATCTTGATTTTCAGTTCCCTTTTTCACGTGTCCTGTGGGATTTTATTTCTTTTACTCAAACCTTTCTTCTACTCCACACTTAGGTTAAAATCTTCACCCAGAGCATGTCATAATGTACACAGCATTAAAACGAATTGTTATTCATGACAAGTAACATGTAGTGGGTGAATTAGGTTCAAGTTATTGACTAAAAACCCAAGCTTGATTTCATGAGCACATGATTTTTTTTTATTTTTTCTTAAGTTTAATGTAGGAGGATTGATTAGAAGCAATGACAATTCATCCACTTCACCTTCATGTCAGAATGAATTTTTATGTAATTGTAAGTGCTGTTTAAACTAGTGTCTGAAGATCTGTGCCCAGTTATCTTTTTAAAAAAATATATAGTTTGGAACAGTTTTAAGATTTTGCTTTTAGAAAATGACATTACAGCAGAAGGTATACCCAGTGCTTTTTTTTTTTTTACTTACCGTATTTGTAGAAGTAAACTGTGTTTAGACATACATAGATGTGTATTATTTCCATTAATTCCATATATTACCTATTTGACCAAACACATATGCATTCTCTTATCTGAATCTCTAGTCCCGAACTTCAAAGCCCTTTTAATGATTTTACTTTAGTTTTAAAGACTATCAAAAACAACAGATGATTTGTTTCCTGTTTTTTTTATCTCTATCTAGAATAAACACAAGTTACAAAACCCTGTGAAAAACAATTGAAAGCGGATTTCACAATTTTTAGATTGCTAAACTAAAACCTATTTTAACACTTTTAAAATAGGAATATCTAATGAAAGATACTTTTTACTATTAAGCTTAGTAAATCTGTATACCACATTACATTGAGTCATTCTATGCACATTCACATTTAAGAGCTTCTTACATAGGCACCGGAGACCTACCAATAGAAACGCTGCGTTCAAATACGAATTTTAACACTTTACTAACCTTCAAGACAGTAGCTGCTCAATGCAGAGATCTACAGATTAGTGCCTGACTCTTCTTGCTTCCTTCTACAAGTGGACTACACATCCCATGATCCCTTCCGGCACATTGATTGTTACATTGAATTCAAATGTGTAGCTGTGTGTGTTTGTCCATAACAAATTATAAACTTTATGCTTAACTAAAAACTCCTTTGAAATGTTGTTGGTTGTCTGATTAAATGGAAAAATATTTTATGAACTTTTTATTTAAAACCTATTTCTATTTTTTTTAATTATCTGCTGTCACAACCTACTTGGGTAGTGAATTCCACAGTCTGGTTGCTTTTACAGTAATAAAGTCTATTCTTTCTTTAAGGTTTTTATTTATTTATTTTTTATATATTTTTCTTAGGTCATGACCGGTTGTCAATTAAAACCCTCTTGGCAACTAAAATACACATGACTCCCTATTGTAAATGTAGGTCTTTGCTGTGGAGTGTATAAATCATGCATTTAAAAGAGAATGATTGATACATTACACAGATGTTTGATCTGCAATTTTTCTTATCCATAAATTGAGAGAAAGTGTTAAAATGGAGGCAATGAGATTACTTTGTACCAATGAGATTACTTTGTAATGAATGGAAACAGGTACAATGTAATTGTATCGACCTCATAAAACTATTTCTTTCCTCTAACATGTCAGACAGATGAGGAGAAAATAGACCCAACCTGTCTATTTCTTTTTGTATAAAAAGAAGTGGCCTATATTGTAGAAAAATTACTTAAAATTCAGTTTGCTAAATTCTTGATCTGGAAACACATAGATTCATTGTATTTAGGTTATGAATTGCTTGCTTATTTTTTATTTCCAGATGCTTAATGTTACATTTCTCTGTTTTAAATACTACCTGCCATTTAGCTGCCCATCCTTCTAATATACATGTTAATTTCCAGTGAAAGCACATCCTGGTATCATTTGAATTACCTTTGATAATTTGGTGCCATAGACAAATATGGAGACCATCACACCTACTGCTTGGTTGGGCTTGAAAGGGTCACTAGACCTACAACAGGTAGAATTGTATATGAGCCGGAGCTAGGACAAGATCCACCAATGCTACCGCAGACCCAAGATAAGTTACCGGGACCATATAAGGTAGTTCCTTTCAGGTAGGCAGACAGAGGCATTATTCTTGCCATCTATAAGGAACAAAATGGGGAATCATAATTAACCTCAACTAGAGCCTATAAGGCCCTGATAACGGTATGGGCCTTATAGTATCCGATCAACGCCATTTTCATTGCATCTACTGTATTTCAAACAATAAACAATTATGGCAAATAATTGTCCAGGGATAATTGTCCACCCGTCCAGGGAGTTGTGACATACCTAAGTCTACTGTCCTACTTTGTAATCATTAATAAATGACAAAAAGATGATCTAGTGCTTAAACCCTGAGCAAACCCACTTACTCATTTAGGTGTTTTGCTATATATTTGTGTTAGAGACAAATCATTGCTAATTTCTCCCGGGAGGCTGCTCACTCACAGAGTCATAGAAAAAAATGTAGGGAAGCTGGAAACACAGGATGATTGCTATAAATCAAATGCTGGACTGAGTGTGCAAACCACAAGGGAGAACGTTGCATTGATTAGCCTGGTGTATCATCACAAAGACCGATTGACAGACAAAAGTTCCAAACTTCAATGTAATTTTAGTTCAAAACGTGCAGTTTTGTTTGTTACACTGAATTTGGCAAAGTTACTTCCTATAGTTTTAAATGACCCTGTAGTTGGAACTATTGTTAAATCCATTCATAATTAAAAAAATTAATCTGTGAGCTTTACAAGTGCAGGTCTCTGATTTGGAGAATGTAAGTATAAGTATTGGAAATAGCTGCACTAAAACAGGTGGTTGAAGACTTCTTCTTGAGCAGTGGTTTCCAATCCGGTTCTCAAGGCACCCCAGACAGGCCAGATTTTCGATTTAACTGGGTGAAAACAGGTGAAAAAATGAGAGGCTTCTATTGAATACGATTTGCCTCACCTGTATTCACACTGTTAAATCGAATACCTGACCTGTCTGGGGTGCCTTGAGGACCGGTTTGGAAACCACTGTTCTAGAGGATCATAGTGGGATTTTTTTTTGTATGTTATATATTAGATCCCGCTTTCACTTTCTTCTTGGCTGATTTACAGTGCTTGGTTTATTGTTTATGGCATATTTGTATAATTCATTCATATATTCCCAGGTTACATATAAGATGTACCGGCAATAATTTACGTTTATTGTCAGCATTGCATGTGTTGTCTGTCATTGTGATCAAACAGACCAACTGCATATCTTGTAAACCATGTTTTATTTGACATTTTCATTGCAGTTCCAGAGTACCACATGGAGGTTTTGCATACATCATGGGAGGAAGTGGACTTCAAAATTTCACTATAGCAGCTGTAGTTTATACTTCAAATCTGCTGCCCACATCAAGCACATGGTATGCTGCATATATCACGTACATAGATTGTATCTGGATATATAAAAATGTCTGCAAAAATGCACTTATACATGATTTGGAAACTTTTAGACTAATATTTTCAGTTTTAAGAAATAAAAGCTATCTAGTTTTCACCTAGTAACTCAATTTAAATGGTACTGTTGGTATATTTTGGTTCTAGCAAGGACTGCGTTTTTTATGAACTGTTCAATTGAAAATAAATGAAACGTTTAATATTAATATTGAACTATAACAACAATTAAATGGAAGCTAAAACCTCCCAAAGTATTATGTTTGTGGATCATAGACAAGCAGGAAGTCAAAACTAGCATTAAAAATGCCATTCCCAGAATGTAACAGAAGGTCTTTTGAGAGGCAGAGAAAGTCATTTTTGAAAGCACTAGAGACAGCATTTGTGTCTTTTTCCCCTACTACATCTTCATGAAATAGCTAAATCCAGATTGTTGTGTGAGCAGGATGTAAGTGCACAAAATTATACTTTGTTAATATAGATATAGTTGTGTGATGATGCATTTTTTTTCTTAATTCAATTCAGAGCCTTAGATGTCTCTTGGCTCTGAACAGCAGGTTTAAGAAAACTGATTTTATTTCATAGCTGCCCTTGTTACGAGAAAAATAATAAAATGTGAGGAAAGCTACTTTTAGAGATAATTTACATTTCATATGATATTTTTTTCTGCCACATAGAAATTGTTCACACAAAATACTGAAAGCTTTAATTCCAGTAGAACTTTTTTATTAATTAATTTCTATAAGATATAATCAATAGATACAATGTCTTATTGAAGCTTCTTCTTTTAGAACCCTTTCAATTGAATTGCAGTTGTAATGGAATCATTTGATTTTAATTACATAGTACAGCACAATTAAATTTCTCATTAGATTTTATAAGTGATTCTGTTGTACGGATGTTTTTTCTTTTTCAGTATCAACATGCTTAAGTTGCCTGAATACCCAAGTAAGGAAATCCTAAAGGACAGACTTCTGGTGGCTTTACATTGTGGAAGCTATGGTTACACAATGGCGTAATGAAGAAAGAAAAACTCATCTGACTACTGATGCACAATTCACAGTGGCAGAACCAATTTAAAAAACTGTCATGAGAAAAACAAGCTAGATATTGCCCAGGGGCAGGGCTGACTTTCAAAGATTTGTAAAGTACCTATTTTCTCCTAGATTAAGTGTTGCTTGCGTGGATGTGTGGTTTAGAAAAAAAAACAATCAATCAATGAACCTGCTCTTTCAGGCACTCAGATTAACTGGTGTATATATATATATATATATATATATATATATATATATATATATATATATATATAAAATCAATTTATTTATAGTTTACAGATCAGACATGTTTAAATGAATAGTAATTCCGATTTTTTTGTTGTTATTGCTTTATATTTTAAGGATGAATTTATTTTATGTTTTCATTTTTAAGATGTCAATTACCGGTAACTATTTTATTTTTTGTTTAATGTTTTTTCTTCCCTCTCAATTAGGACTTTGTGAGGATGTGTATAAAATCTCAGTCATGTAAAAATTGCAGTTGTGATGTATTTTCTTTACATATATTGTATTTTTAATATTCAGGTGTACATATGCTGTAAAAATTAGTTTTGACCCCTTAAAAGAGCTGTTAATATATAATAGATATGTTGTATATTTTCAGCTTACAAAGTTCATAGTTTAAAGGTTTCAATGAAAATGTGTTAGATTATTAAAAGCAACTTTTCCATTTGAATTTATATATAAAAAAACTGCAATTTACTAGGTGAAAAACAACTTTGAAATGGCATTTTGGTAAAAATGATCAACCCTGCTTTTGCCTATTTTGCATTGATTGCATTCTCATCCTTATTTCACTATGGCTGAATATTTTATTACACTTTGCCACTAAGATTATCAAATATCTTGACAGTCTTTAGAAGATGAAGGCACTGCTTAGTTGATAAATGCTGCTAAAAAAAACATCTAAAGTTAAGTTTTACATTAGTAATTTTTTGATATATAAAAGTTGTTTGTCTTGCCTTTTCTTAGTGTTTACATATCATTTCCTTGAAACCTCTTCACCATCTATATTATTTCTTTCAACTGCTCTTTTTCTGCATATTTTTTTTAGTTATTTGTATATTGTTTACTTTTACAACTGTCCAATTGAAAATTTACGATATTTAATATATTATGTTTGCAGTGCATGGATTTTACGCCATCCGTTGTTGCCTTTTTTGTTCAAAATTGTGCAAAGTATATTTAATGTATTTTTGTACACATGAGCTTGCTGAAATATATAAAACATTTTACAAGTTGTGTTTTAATCTATGGAACTAAATTAAAATCTTTGCTTTCTATCCGTAATACAGCATTAATGATCTGCGCTAGCAGTAAAGATAACAAATCATATGAAACACCCTGTCTGCAGTCATGAAGGCTTTTTAATTGAAAAGATAAGAGAAGTATCACCAAGGCAGACTCAATTGAGATCATAATTGGTGGGAACACATTACTTTGGAGTGGTCTCTTTGACAAACAGACTACATACAACATAGTCTCCTCTTCCATTCTAACCAAATTAAAGGCTGCAATAAATATGCTATAAATATATAACACATTTTAGATGCTAGCAAACTCCATGATTAATAACTCTATTTTGATACTTTTACAGATAGTTTTTTCACATTTGACAAGTCTACATATAGACTTTTTTAGATCTATATATACTCCATACGTTGATACTACGAAATATAAGAGACCCAGGCCAAGATTTTCATGTGTATGAATGGTATGGAAAACCGGAGGAAAATGGTTAGTCTGAAGTAAGTTCTTAAATACAACATGGTTAACTTTTGAAAAACAATGTATAGCAAATACAGATGGATGGTTTCATATTTATCTAAAACTCCTTAGTGTGACTGTCTACCTGTTATGACTACATTGATATGCTTATAACCAAGGTATCATGTGCTCTCAACAGAAATGTGGTTTTTCAGACTAACAAACACAAAGCCAATTAAATACATAGGGCCTCATTCAATTGCAATTTGTCCAATTAAATAGGGCTCTAAATAAGAGCATAACATATTTTTTTAAAGACATTTTTAGTTAGTAAACATCTATCCAAAAGCAAGGTTTTCACTAACTAAAAACTTCTTTAAAAAAAATGCTATGTGCTTATTTAGAGCCCTATTCAATTGGCCAAATCGCAATTGAATGAGGGCCATAGAAAATAAGCAATGGATAGGAACATGCATGCTATATCTTTTGAATTAAATTTTGAATATTCAAATCCTTTTAATAGGTTTCTTGTGTCAGACTTAATTAAACAGGAACTTGAAAAATGTTTGGATTTCCAAACAATGAGCTACATTTGCATATTCCTTTTCGAAGGTCATCCAGCATGAGGTTGCTTAATTATGATCTTTATTACAAAATGTTCAGTTACCTTTTTTTGCACTGCACATCTTCAACATGAAAAAATTGTTAAATGCAATATTTAATTACAGAGCCCAATGGTACTGTGAGGTGAAGACAGTGGTCAAAATTGTAGGATTGATTCTTCAGGTAAACTATTAAATATTAAACTGATTCTACTTTTTTTTTTTTTTAAGTGTCTTGGAAACCATCATAAAAGTGAATTGGTTATTGGCATTTTATTTATTGATTATGTAGCCATTGGAGCCCTCCCACAAGTAGCTGAATAGATAATGAGTATGCAGACTTAACCACACTAAACCAAGCAGCTGCTTCATGTAGCCAGTCAATGAAGTGAATGAATATTTGTTTTGTCAGCCTCTAAAAGAAATCTGCAGAAAACTCACAATGTTAGCTCTCTGTATCTCTCATCGGCTTTGCTATGTGATGTAGACATTTTTCCCTATGTCAGCTCTGTTGGAGAGAAGTAATGTGTTTTGCATGTTGTGGAGAGTAATATTTCGAAGCCACCTAGTGTGGGAATGGGAAGTCAGTGCACTGCAGATCCCATGGTTGTCCTATACCATTGCACTTTAACCTGATCTATGTTGGTTTTATCCAGTGAACTCAATAAAAAAATATTGGGAAATGGAAAAAGAGTGAAGCAGATTTAGAACTACAACTACTTCACTACTATTAAGATGAATCCGAGTATCTTGGTTGATGCTCCCTCATTATATATTCAGCAGTCATGGGAGATATTCAGTCATTCTACACCCCATTTAATATATATGTACATAATGTTATTTCTTTTGCACTCCACATATAGTTGACAAGCTGCAGATAGTTTAAGATCAGTTTCTGGTGATATAGCAGATGATTTTAGCACATCCTTTAACAGCCTCTGAGCCCAGCTAGTTTGATTCACATGGCGAGAGCAAGTCATCTTGAAACAATTAAGATGCTTAATCACTAATTTGTGAAGAGTTTGAGTGGAGAAACAGAGTAATGAGTCCAATAACCTTATTTATTTTATATTGAAGGAAAAAAAAGATGCATATGCCCCGAAATGTTTTTTCAGTATGGTGTGCCACAGTGTATAAAGTTACTGTTGTCTTGGGTCATAATGTTTATACTTTATCCAATAACAATATTTAGTATTGCTGGACAATAGTCAGTCCTTGTAAAATTATTATTTCTTACTGTTGAGTAATACTACAAAACAACTTGCATTAATTAAAATAACATTTAATAAGGTGGGCTTAGGTACACACGTTTTTGAGAACACCTGCAACCTATTAACTTTCAACCATGAAAGGCCTGTTGAGAGACAATAACTTTATATAGTTTGTAATTTAGGGTGATTAATTGGGTTGCATTTTCATCTTGCTTTAGAAACACAACAAGCTTGGTTGGGTATTTTATCATCATAGGAAGAGAACAGATGTCTTGTCAGACAATAGATCATGAGCACTCATTAACTTTTATTATCATATATAAAATGTTAGGCAGTAAAGCATTGTTTTCAATGGGTAGAAATATGTTGTGCATCTAATGTTGTAAAACCTTTAGAACTATACAAAGTGATTAGCTAGCTTTGTGTATTCTGCATGGCTGAGACTCTCTCTATAAAAAGGTACTAATGGCTGTTCTGTCAACTTATTTGACTGTATCAAGAAAACCTGGAAGTGATTAGATGTAACTTTGAAAGAAATATGAACATTTCTTTCTTTTTTTTTGTTTTTGTGCACATTTACAGGCTGCATGACACAAACTGATTCTTAGTTAAACCTGATTCGGTCTCTGGTAGAAACTGGGTTTATGCAGTGTCTAGAGGGGCTATTGGGCAAGTTTTACTAAGTTTCTATGTCACCACCATGCAGCAAAGAAAAAACTAAAAAAACAGCCTTGTCAGTATTCATTAAGCTATGTTGCGCATTGAGAGCTTTCTCTATAGGGGTAGGTTATATGTAAAATACTAACCAGCACCACCGTTGACCACCATCGTGGTATTCTGAACACCCAGTAATGTTGAATGCTCCTACAACATGGAGTACTGTGAGGTGAAGACAGTGGTCAAAATTGTAGGATTAATTCTTCATGTAAACTATTAAATAATAAACTGATTCTACTTTTTTTGTAAAGTGTCATTGAAACCATCATAAAAGTGAATTGGTTATTGGCATTTTATTTCTTGATTATGTAGCCATTGGAGCCCTCCCGCAAGTAGCTGAATAGATAATGAGTATGCAGACTTAACCACACTAAACCAAGGAGCTGCTTCATGTAGCCAGTCAGTGAAGTGAATGAATATTTGTTTTTAAGAATTAATGCAATATTATACCGTCATTTCTGACGGGCAAGTGACTAGTTGTATTATAAATGGCATCTGAGCATTAGAAATTAAAGTAAGTGCAGCGCTGGTGGGTGCATCACTCAGAATAAAATATTCTTGAGGAAGGGGCTGATGTAAGATGTGCAATAGGCAACAAGTTAGATAACATAGGCCAAGTTAGATAAAAAGAATGAGACCTCTCAAGTTCCTACTGTTGGATCTACTAATAATACTGTTGGATCTACTAATAATAAAATAATAATAATTAATTATATACTACTTTTATATTCCTCTATACATTTATTTATATATATATATATATATATATATATATATATATATATATATATATATATATATATATATGCATGTATGTACATTTGAGTAATCCCTATTCAGTACTAGTAACTTGTCGTCTAAAATGATGGGATAATATTTGTGTCTTTTCCCCTCCCTTCCCTGTATCTCTTTTCCCCTCCCTTCCCTGTATCTCTCTCCCCCTCTCCCTTCCCTGTGTCTCCCCCTCCTCCCATGTGTCTTGTCCCCCCTCACTTCCTCCCCAGTGTCTCTCCCCCTCTCCTCCCTCCCCTGTGTCTCTTTCCCCTCCTCTCTTGTGTCTGTCCCCTCCACACTCCTGTGTCTTCCCTGTGCCTCTTTTCCCCCCTCCTCCCTCCCCTGTGTCTCTTTTCCTCACTCTCCCCCTCCTGTCTCTTTCCCCTCCTCCCTTCCCTGTCCCTTTTCTCCTGTATCTCTACCCCCTTTCGTGTCTTTCCCCCCCTCCTGTATCTCTTCCCCCTCCCCTTTATCTGTTCCCCCCTCCCCTGTGTCTTTTCCCCCACCTCATCCCTCCACTGTGTCTTTCTTCCCTCCCATGAGTCTTTTCCCCCCTCCTCCCTTGCCGCAAACTGTGCATTTGTGGCTAATGCCGCATAATTGCTCACGTGCCCGGGCAATGTGCACTCGCGGCTAACGCCGCACACTGTGCATTGCTTAATAGTTTTCATAGTGCACATGCGCTCCCCCCTGGAGCATTACACACTATGAAAACTATTATATGTGATTCTCAAAAGAGCAGTGTCTTTTGTTCTGTAACACACATTGCTGGAAAGGTGTATTCATTAAAAGTAAGAGATTACGTTCAGTATATTCCCATAAGGTTCTCATACATATGTAAAAATAAGTGTCTGATTCTCAAATAATAAATGAATCTATGATATGTAACATGACAGTTTTACATTGAAGTGTCAAAATGTAAGGAAATATCAGTTTTATTTATGACCTATAGTTCAAAGGGTATTATTTTATTTGTTTAGTGTACTTTGAAGGACAAGGGTGCCATCTAGTGTTTCAAGATAATTGACACTTCATAAGTGTCTAGGACAAGTATACATTTTCTTATTGATTAACCACTCTGGCAACCAATATCAGAAACCATGATAATGTCAGGTACATAGCCTGATTTGAATGTCTAATAAACAAATTACGTTTTAGTATAATTAGGAGAGAGACAAAAGAATTTGGGCTATAATGTAAAATCTGGGGGACAAGACAGACTCCATTAGAGAGACATGGACACACTAGCGGGAAAAACTTTGGTAGACTCCTAAGTAGAGCACACTAACCTATAATATTGGGACATTCCCAAAACACATAGCTAATTCAAAATGCATTCTCCAAGATCTTTAGAGAAATTTTTCACAGCTTACACACAAAATAATTGATCAAGAACCGGAAATTCTTTTGAAACATAAGAAAAGATCCAGACTTCCACTGGGCTGAATCATTTGATGAAACCAAACATAAGAATTAGGTATTGTATAAGATATCATATTTTTCTAAATTTTATTTTCCTTACAATTATGGAAATATTTTTAATTTACTATAAAATAGATTGCTATATCAATATTTATCTGATATATTGTATCACTATTATTCTGTAACTTGTAAGTCGGCGCACAACTTACAGATTCATTTTATAAATATCAGATGAAGTAGCAATCCAATATATTTGGATACCTAATTGTAATGAAAAACATTTTCTCTTTTGATTTAGAGATAATACCTATAGACCATTAGACTAGAAAAGTTATATGATATTAAAATGGTTTGGTATTTTAATAAATAGATATTTGTAAACCTGGCAAAATAATCAAACACTCTCTGATATTATAATTACCATATCAATAATATTAAGCATATTGTGCATTTCTTATATATGATTATGTGGACAATGTGATAACTTATTCTATGTAATTTGTGTACCTTGATATATACAGTGGATATAAAAAGTCTACACACCCCTGTTAAAATGTCAGGTTTCTGTGCTGTAAAAAAATGAGACAAAGATAAATCATTTCAGAACTTTTTCCACCTTTAATGTGACCTATAAACTGTACAACCCAATTGAAAAACAAACTGAAATCTTTTAGGTAGAGGGAAGAAAAAATATAAAAATAAAATAATATGGTTGCATAAGTATGCACACCCTTAAACTAATACTTTGTTGAAGCACCTTTTGATTTTATTACAGCACTCAGTCTTTTTGGGTATGAGTCAGCATTGCAAAAACACTCAAAATCTGTCAGATTGCGAGGGCATCTCCTGTGCACAGCCCTCTTCAGATCACCCCACAGATTTTCAATCGGATTCAGGTCTGGGCTTTTGCTGGGCCATTCCAAAACTGTATTCTTCTTCTGGTAAAACCATTCCTTTGTGGATTTGGATGTATGCTTTGGGTCGTTGTCATGCTTAAAGATGAAGTTCCTCTTCATGTTCAGCTTTCTAGCAGAAGCCTGAAGGTTTTGTGCCAATATTGACTGGTATTTGGAACTGTTCATAATTCCCTCTGTCTTAATTAAGGCCCCAGTTCCAGCTGAAGAAAAACAGCCCCAAAGCATGATGATGCTGCCACCACCATGCTTCACTGTGGGTATGGTGTTCTTTTGGTGATGTGCAGTATTGATTTTGTGCCACACATATCTTTTGGAATTATGGCCAAAAAGTTCAACCTTGGTTTCATCAGACCATAACACCTTTTCCCACATGCTTTCGGGAGATTTTAGATGTGTTTTTGCAAAATGTAGCCTGGCTTGGATGTTTTTCTTCGTAAGAAAAGGCTTTCGTCTTGCCGCTCTACCCCATAGCCCAGACATACGAAGAATGCGGGAGATTGTTGTCACATATACCACACAACCAGTACTTGCCAGATATTCCTGCAGCTCCTTTAATGTTGCTGTAGGCCTCTTGGTAGCCTCCCAGACCTGTTTTCTTCTTGTCTTTTCATCAATTTTGGAGGGAGCTCCTGTTCTTGGTAATGTCACTGTTGTGCCATATTTTCTCCACTTGATGATGACTGTCTTCACTGTGTTTCATGGTATATCTAATGCCTTGGAAATTCTTTTGTACCCTTCTCCTGACTGATACTTTTTAACAATGAGATCCCTCTGAGTCTTTGGAAGCTCTTTGTGGACCATGGCTTTTGCTGTGGGATGCGACTAAGAAAATTTCAGGAAAGACCAACTAGAGCAGCTGAATTTTATTTGGGTTAATCAGAGGCACTTTAAATGATGGCAGTTATATGCTGACTCCTATTTAACACGATTTGGAATGTGATTGCTTAATTTTGAACACAGCTACATCCCCAGTTATAAGAGGGTGTGCAGACCAAATTATTTTTATTTTTTATTTTTCTTCCCTCCACTTAAAAGATTTCAGTTTGTTTTTCAATTGAGTTGTACAGTTTCTAGGTCACATTAAAAGTGTAAAAAGTTCTAAAATGATTTATCTTTGTCTCATTTTTTTACAGCACAGAAACCTGACATTTTAACAGGAGTGTGTAGATTTTTTATATCCACTGTATGTATATATATATATATATATATATATATATATATATATATTACAATTGTTTATACCATCTTGTTATATAAAAAAAAAAAAACTGAATTGATATTATTTTTATTCATTGTAATAAATATCTTTTCATATAATACAGTTCTGTTTATTTCATGTGGCCAAAGCTTATATATATATATTGTGTTGTAAGAATTCAGATAGGTGACATTGGTAAATATATAAAATATGCAATATTTAATTTATATTAATAAAGGTTATTGATAGTAATAATATTACCATATTAATTGCCTAAACCTACGACCCTTAATTACTCTTGTCTTATGACGGTGTGATGTAACCTCTGTAGCTTGAAACATGGCTCCATACAATAAACATAAGTTGGAGGGGCCTCACTTACTGGGAAACAGCTAATCTTTTAGTGAATATGGTCCCATGTTTCCTTCCCTGTATATAGAAGTAAACATTTATTCTAATACACATGTATAATATAATATAATATAATATTCAGAAGTACAGGATACCTTTTGCCTCTGTTTTGTTATTTCTCCCAAACAGTAAAGTGTGTTGTGTACTTATGCAGTGATTATTGTGCAGGTGAGTAGTAAGAACCTAATATAAACAGGGGAAGGAGCGAACTTGTGAGCCTGGTGAGAGGTGATTTTTTTGCCTGTATTAAACCTGCATATAAGTTTGTGACTTGTCTGGTGCTGTTTGCAACTGGGATTTACTTCTAGCAAGTAAAGTGTGTTTACTAGCTGTGTGCACTAATTTTGTCCAGGTGAGTAGGAGGAAGCTATTCTAAATCGGAGTAGGGGCGAACTTGTGAGCTTGCGGACAGTTCTAGCATAAGTGTAGGAGTTTAAATAAAAGGAGGGTGTTCAAAGAAAAGAGGGCAAACTTATAGTGCAAAAAAACTACTCCATGGGGGAGGAGATGGGGAGGGTTAGTATAGTCAATAGGGAGGTATTACTAAGTAACTCAAGTACAGAGGCAGGCACATAAGATGTATGCGCTGTAATCCAGAAGCTTTCCAGGAAAATGGGAGAGTTAGAATTACTATCAATTAACGAAAAATATGATTTAATAGGCATTACTAAAACATGGTTGGATGAATTTCATGATTGGACTGTTAATCTGGATGGTTATAACCTATTTAGGAAAGGCAGGGGAAATGGTAAAAGAGGAGGAGGGATTTTTCTGTATGTTATCCCGAAGTTAAGTCTATAGTCAGTGAAGACATTTATGGTGGAACTAGCTGTAATGTTGAATGTTTGTGGGTAGAGTTAAATAGCAGAGCAGCCAATTCCAAAAGAATATTAGTAGGAGTATGCTATAAACCCCAAAGTATAACTGAAAGCGAGGAAATATAATTATTGTTACAGATTGGAAGTAAGATGAGCAGGTTCACTCCTAGATCATTATCTGGCCCAGGTTATACACGAACCTACTAGAAATGAGGCTAACTTGGATTTAGTTATCACAAATAATATTGATATAGTAGCAAACATTGAAATAGGGCAACCTTTGGGAAACCGTGATCACAACACAGTCTCATTTGAGATTGAATAAAAAAAAACAATACTGTAAGGGGAAACAAAAACTCTTAATTTTAAATGGGCAGATTTTTACGGTTTAAGGGCAGCAATACAAAGCATAGACTGGGACAGAGAACTGATAGGTAAAAATACTGAACATAAATGGACAACATTTAAATCCTTACTAAATATACACATTTATCACCATATACCATGTGTGAATAAAAGTAAAAGGAGTAAATCACATCCAATGTGGTTTAACAAGTATTTAAAGATCAAGATATGGAGTAAAAAACAGGCATTTAAATAATACAAACAAGAGGGAACAGATACTGCGTTACATAAGCACAAGGAAATCAACAAGGCTTGGAAAAGAGCTATTAGACTGGCTAAAATAGAAAATGAAAAATTAGTTGCAAAATAGAGTAAGACCTTCCCATTAATATATTTTAAAAAATATTTTAGGGTTAAATGCCAGGAACATAGCTATAGGAACATTACAATGTGAACCAGGAAAAGGCACTTGATCTAAATAGGTTCTTTTCTTCGCTGTACACAAGGGAGGTACCAGTGTTAATACATGTTAATAAGCTCCAGGTCCTGATGGAATACATCCAAGGGTACTGAGGGAGCTTGGTTCTGTAATAGCCAAACCATTATATCTAATTTTTCAAGATTCACTCAGCACATGGTCGCACTCAATGACTGGCATAAAGCAGAGGTGATACCTATATTCAAAAAGGTAGCAAGAGCAAATCCGGGGAATTATAGACCAGTGAGCCTCACTTCTGTAGTAGGAAAGCTTTTAGAAGGGTTAATGATAATATACAAGAATATGTCTATTTGAACAGGATTATACGTAGGAGTCAACATTAATTTTTGAGAGATAGGTCATGTCAAACAAATCTAATTAGTTTCTATGAGGAGGTTAAGAGGAACCTGGGACAAGGCAACTCAGTGGATGTAGTCTTTTTGGATTTTGCAAAGGCTTTTGATACAGTACCACATGGAAGACTATTGTGCAAACTAAGGGATACATGAATTGCACTAAATATTTGCTCATTGATTGAGAGCTGGCTAAAAGACAGGAAGCAAACGGTTGTGGCAAAAGGAACATACTCCGATTGGACTAATATGGTAAGTGGGCTTTCTCAGGGTTCAGTAAGAGGTCCTCTTCTTTTTAACATATTTATTAATGACTTAGAGGTCATTAATAAATATTAAAGTAGTGTCGGGCTGGAAAGTAGTGTCTCCATTTGGTGTGCAAGGTAAATAAATCTGATAATGATGTACTTTCCCTCCAAAGGGATTTAGATAAATTAGACGAATGGGCATCTAAATGGCATATGAGATTTAATATGAATAAATGTAAAGTTATGCATCTGGGAAGGAAAGATAGCAATTTATAATCTTAATGGAGCAAATCTAGGGTATTTGATATTGAAAGGAACTTGGGAGTACTTGTGGACAACTTAGGTAACAGTGCCCAATGCCAAGCAGCAGCTGCAAAGGCAACTAAAATATTAGCATGTATTAAGAAGAGTATAGAAGCAAGGTAAGCAAATATAATTCTGCCACTATACAAATCCCTAGTATGCCCTCATTTGGGATATGGAGTACAATTTTGGGCACCACTTCATAAAAAGGACATTTTCAAGCTAGAAAAGGTACACAGAAGGGCTACAAAATTAATAAGGGGAATGGAGGGTCTAAGTTATGAAGAAAGACAAACCAAATTAAACTTCTCTTTTTCTAGAAAAAAGGTGTCTAAGAGGAGATATGATTACCTTATATAAAAACATCCAGGGTCAGTATAAAGATTTGTCGAGGGAGCTTTTTGTGCCAAGAGGTTTTCAACTGGCAAGAGGACATTCTTTGAAAATAATTATTCACAGTAAGAATGTTTAATTTGTAGAATTCTCTACCAAAGGAGGTGGTGACCGTGGATTCGATAGATAACTTCAAACAGGGAATGGATATTTTTTTAATTAAAAAGTGCATTCAGGGTTATCCTGGTTATTTAGAGAGAGAGTATTGATCCAAGGAGGAAACTGTATCTGGGGTCAGGAAGGAATTCATTTTATTTTCCCTTTTTAGAAGATTGGCTATTTTTTTTAATTTTTATTTACTTAGTTTTTTTTGTCTGTTTGCCTTTCTCTGGATCAATTAACAGCTAATCTGCATATTGTAGATCAGAGGAGATCTTAAAAGGTTGAACTCTATGGACTAAAAGTCGTACTTCAACCTCAATTACTATGTAACTATGTAACTATATAACAGTCTGATCACAATGGTAACAAGCTACTTATAAATATTGTTTTCAATGTGCATAGCTTTAATATGTTACATTTATGACCTTCCATCATCTGGAGAGGTGACCAAATTAAATTAGTGTTGAATTTCTAAAGAGTTGTATACATCTCTAAATCATTGCTTTATGGATCGTCATAAAATAGCTGTTTGTAACTATTGTTCAGAGAACATAAATATTACTGGAAAGCTTGTTGTGCATTTTAATTAACCAAACTTTCTAGTGTCTTTTACATGGTCTGTATTTCACTTTCATCTTTGTTATTCACTGTTTGTTATTGCCATTGTTTCTGTATTACAGTGGGGGGGGGGGGGGGGGGGGGGGGGGGGGAGTATTTGATCCCCTACTGATTTTGAACACAAAACCCCCCCCATGAAAAACGCATGTCTAAAAAATTATAAATTGATTTGCAGGTCAGTGAGGGAAATAAGTATTTGATCCCCTATCAATCAGCAAAATTTCTGGCTCCCAGGTGTCTTTTATATAGGTAACAAGCTGAGATTAGGAGCACTCTCTTAAAAGGAGTGCTCCTAATCTCAGCTCGTTACCTGTATAAAAGACATCTGTCCTGTAAAGCAATCAATCAATCAATCAGATTCCAAACTCTCCACCATGGCCAAGACCAGAGACCTGTCCAAGGATGTTAGGGACAAGATTGTAGACCTACACAAGGCAGGAATGGGCTACAACTGCCAGTCTCCCTCGGTCTGATGCTCCATGCAAGATCTCACCTTGTGGAGTTTCAATGATCATGAGAACGGTGAGGAATCAGCCCAGAAGTACACGGGAGGATCTTGTTAAGGATCTCAAGGCAGCTAGGACCATAGTCGCCAAGAAAACAATTGGTAACACAATACGCCGTGAAGGACTGAAATCCTGCAGTTCCCGCAATGTCCCACTGCTCAAGAAAGCACATGTACATGCCCATCTAAAGTTTGCCAATGAACATCTGAATGATTCAGAGGAGAACTGGGTGAAAGTGTTGTGGTCAGATGAGACCACAATCAAGCTCTTTGGCATCAACTCAACTCACTGTGTTTAGAGGAGGAGGAATGCTGCCTATAACCCCAAGAACACCATCCCCACCATCAAACATGGAGGTGGAAACATTATGCTTTGGGGGTGTTTTTATGCTAAGGTTACAGGACAACAGCACCTCATGAAAGGGACGATGGACAGGGCCATGTACCGTCAAATCTTGGGTGAAAACCTCCTTCCTTCAGCCAGAGCATTGAAAATGGGTCATGGATGGGTATTTCAGCATGACAATGATCAAAACACACAGCCAAAACAACAAAGGAGTGGCTAAAGAAGAATCACATTCAGGTCCTGGAGTGGCCTAACCAGTCTCCAGACATTAATCCCATAGCAAATCTGTGGAGGGAGCTGAAGGTTCGAGTTGCCAAACATCAGCCTCGAAACCTTAATGACTTGGAGAGGATCTGCAAAGAGGAGTGGGACAAAAACTCTCCTGGGATGTGTGCAAACCTGGTGGCTAACCACAAGAAATGTCTGACCTCTTTGATTGCCAACAGGGGTTTTGCCACCAAGTACTAAGACGAAGTGGTCAAATACTTATTTCCCTCATTGACCTGCAAATCAATTTATAACTTTTTTGACATGCGTTTTTCTTGTTTGTTTTTTTGTTATTCTGTCTCTCACTGTTAAAATACACCCACCATTAAAATGATAGACTGATAATTTCTTTGTCAGTATACAAACGTTCAAAATCGGCAGGGGATCAAATACTTTTCTCCCCACTGTATGTAAAAGCATTTTCTGAGAAGCACAGTGTACATAGGAATAAATGTAAGGGGAGAATATTAGTTATTAATAAAGTATCACACATAAGCCTCATGCTTTATCTACTCGGCATATGATTGTGCCACTTAACTTCATAGGGAAAGAAATTATAGGGCCAGAAATATTAGGAGCTCTGTTTTGCCACGTTGCATTGTAGACACTGGAGGGCCATCCAGGTTTCAGCTGCTTTGACACTCTGCATTTGGCCTATTTAAAGGAGAAGCTTCTGAAGGGTTTGAATTTGAGGGGGCCCTCTTAGCATACATGTGTTTTATGGATGCTTTCAACACTAAAGATGACCTGTTTGTTCAGTCAGAGGATCCTGGCAAAGGTGGCTGTTGCTTGGTGGCTACCGTTGGTTATGCCTTCCATGTTCAGAATCAGTTGATCGTTCAACTTGCTCTGCAACTTCCTCTTTTATGCTTACCGTATATACTCGAGTTTTCAGCGCTTTTTTTAAGGCAAAAAAGGGCACCCTCGGCTTATACTCGAGTCACTCCCCCCCACGTGTCTCTCTAACCCCCTGTGTCTCTCTACCCCCCGTGTCTCTCTAACCACCCCGTGTGTCTCTAACCCCCTCGTGTGTCTCTAACCCCCCTCCTCAACCTAAACCCCCCTCAACCCCCCTCCTCCTCCTAAACTCCCCTAAATACCTCCCCCCTCTCCCCTCACTTACCTGCTTGTGCTCCTTGACCCGGCACCGGCGCGCATGTGACGTCACATTCACGCCGCATCATTAGCATTTCCTGGGTGCCGGCACGTGCGTGCCGGGTCAAGGAGCGGAGGCCGGAGCACAAGCAGGTGAGTGAGGGGAGAGGGGGGAGGTATTTTAGGGGGGTTTAGGTTGAAGAGGGGGGTTGGGGTTGAGGGGGGTTGAGGTTGAGGAGGGGGGTTGAGGGTGAGGATGGGGGTTGAGGATGAGGATGGGGGGTTGAGGATGGGAAGGTTGAGGAGGGGGTTGAGGATGGGGGGGTTGAGGAGGGAGGTTGAGGGGGGTTGAGGGTGAGGATGGGGGGTTGAGGATGAGGATGGGGGGTTGAGGAGGGGGGTTGAGGAAGGGTTGAGGAGGGAGGATGAGGAGGGAGGTTGAGGAGGGGGTTTAGGAGGGAGGATGAGGATGGGGGGCTTGAGGAGGGGGTTGAGGATGGGGGGTTGAGGAGGGAGGAGGGGGTTAAGGATGAGGAGGGAGGTTGAGGAGGGGGTTGAGGATGAGGAGGGAGGTTGAGGATAAGGAGGAAGGTTGAGGAGGGAGGTTGATGATGAGGAAGGAGGTTGAGGATGAGGAGGGAGGTTGAGGATGAGGAGGGAGTTTGAGTATGAGGAGGGAGTTTGAGGATGAGGAGGGAGGTTGAGGATGAGGAGGGAGGTTGAGGATGAGGAGGGAGGTTGAGGAGTGGGGTTGAGGGGGGAAGAGACACAGTGAAGGGAGAGGTTGGAAGAGACACAGGGAAGGGAGAGGGGAGAAGAGAGACGGAGAGAGAGGGGGAGGGCACAAGAGGGACACAGGGGGCAGCACATTTCCCACCCTCGGCTTATACTCGAGTCACTCATTTTACCCAGTACTTTGTGGTAAAATGGGTGCTTCGGCTTATACTCGGGTCGGCTTATACTCGAGCATATACAGTATATGTACCCTGCCTTTTTGTGGAACAGTTGTGCCAGGCTGCTACATGTGTATCTTGCTACTTTTGTTACTTCTTGCCATTTTAGTATTTAAGTGTCCTTGCATGCTTTATTTGGAACAGAAATGTAATAAGTGTACTGCTGATTTTGTAATTTCATAGACTAATTCCTGATATTTTGACACACAGCTAGTACAAAAACTCAGGAAAGGGGCAAGTGCTTTATTAACCCTGTTTAGATTTTTAACTAATCTGCTAGAGAACTCCTTTCCTACTTTCTTTTATAGTTATTGTACTTCTTGCATTATCCCTTTATTGTATTGGCTCAATTACTGCTATACAAGTTATAATCAGCAAACACAGGCACAGAGAGATTTCTTTCTATTAATAATAAAAAAGCTCTTTAATGCTAACGTTTAAAGAAAATAATTCACTAAACACTATAGGATAGCTAATTATGACAACATATTTCACATAAATTAATTTAAAAGCCATTTTAGCAATAGGCGGCAGATAAATGGAACTATTAAACAGATATGTAACTGCCAGAGTAATATTTTCTCAGTATTTATTTTAGAATTATTAGAATTTATTCAAGACATATTGAAGAATATCTTCCCACACTGATCTCTTGTTATTTATGTTAATATATTTAAATTAACATTGGCAGAAGAAACATTTTTAGAGTGAAATATAATTTGTTTGTTTTGTCATCATTTTGAAACATATGACTTAAGGCCCCAAAAAATGAGCTCGGGCCTGTATTAAAATTGGTGTATGATAAGGACCTAAATATAAAACTCTGATGGGATAAATGAGAAACGTATGAAAAGAAAAACATTGTCAGAAGAAAACTTGCCTAAAATGTTTTACCTCACTTGGCTCTCTTTATATGTAAAAAAACTGAATTGCAATGGATAATAATTGCAGTACTGTATGTTAAATAAAACAATAACGTGATATGTAATGTGAAAATAGAGATTTTTTTTTATAATGGGATACTTGATCCTGATATCGAAATACTTAGAATCACATACAATAATCCTTATATTATTCAGAATAATAAATTAATGTAGTATAATCTTAAAACATAGAATTAATATACAACGTTTAAAGCATATAGAAACAGATGTTATTATCAAGTGATAACAGTACTCAGACAGTCATAGCTCACTCTACATGTGCCATTAATGCATAATAACAGTGATAAATATGACTATATTCTATGCATATCAAAGAATATTGCGACTACACATACAGGAATCTACAGGGAACAGTATGCATCTATCTGAAACCCTACAAGTACTTATTTGTAGCGGAGGTTACGGAGTGGGACCCACTACTTCCCCCCTATGTGGTGTGATCAAAATAATGCTCAACAAATCAGTATCAGAAAGAGGCTAATATACAGCATGTGGATTATGTCATGCCTAGAAGCCCCCCCCCCCCTGAACTTTTTGGACAATGTACTCTGTTATTCATAACAGATATTGCTAAATAATTCCATGGACCTTGGTGTTACTATGGAATTTACCAAGTTGTTTGCATGGGTAATGTTTACAGAAATTATGCGTGTTTAAAATGTGCTTTGTGCCAGTGACTTGCTTAATATTACTGGTTGAAGGGATGTATTTCATAAAAGAGTTAGCAGCATTTATAAGTAATAGTAGAAGCCCCCCCCCCCCCCCCCCCCCCCACTGAACTTTGTGGACTATGGACTACTGTGAGGTTGGAAGGGAACCTGGTAACTGAATGATGGATTCTGTTATATTTAACTCCTGCCCATGTGATTGCTAAATATTGTAATGGACATGGAACTTGCTAAGGAATATGACATGATATTGCTGTGTAATGTAAGGTGGACCTCAATAAGGAACGTTGGGGTCACCAAGAGTGTGTGTGTGTATTATACAGAACAGTGTGGTTATGTGGCTTTTACAGGCAGATACTATTGGGAAAAGTTTTTGATGTAAAGTTGGTATCCAGGCATGTTGGGTATTGAAATGTTACATTTTTCCCAGGGAGTGTAATGGAGTTTATTACCACGTTATCTGGGGTGGAGGAAATCCAGTTATGGGGGTTAGCTGTTTTGAGGGACAGAAATTAGCCAGGAGAAGTATTGGAGGAAGCATATTGACACTTTGTCTATAAGCAAGTGTTTATCGTGCTGGCCTCCATGCGGTGTAGCCTTCCTGACCACTCCTGACACTAAGGTGTGAAGTGTTTATTTTCCTGGAGAAATAGACATCAAAAGGCCCTGCCAGTTACACCAAAAAAGAAAGGAACTTCCCAGGGGGGTTTTGTGTTGATGATACAAATGCATGTTTATTGCAGGAAGAGGAATGAATAGAACCCCTGGTAAATTCACAATAATTAATAATCTTGCCATGGTGGGAATAGTATTAAATGTAGTGATTGGCTCATGTATGCTATAAGTACTATGTGAGATCAATAAATACAGTCAGTTAACATACATAAATTGAGGTGTGAGGGTTTTTCTGATGGAATATAACATTTCTAACCAAAAGGAATTGTTGTGAAGAACTCTGCCTGCAACTCTGCTCCTAACCACTGGAGGTAGTATTGTGTTCCTGTATTCCTGCATCATGAAGACTGGGTGTTAATGGACTTACAGGAAGGCTGGGCCCTGAGAGATGACCCCCAAACTTGACAACCCAGAAGAATTCCTGTGAGCTAAAGGCAGGTGGTCAAACTTGGTTTGTCACAGATTATATTTACAACTTTTCTTTAATTGGTTTCTGTATATTTGTCACTACATGTCTATTTATTAAATTTATTTTGTTTAACCTTTATAGTTCTCTACCATGCTGTTATATTCTTTTAATGCAGTTTAATCAATAACTCCAAGTTTGACAGAAACACAAAGAAATAAAATTGTTTTACTGTAGAGTCATTATTTTTACTCCAATAATTTTTAAACAGATTGAATTTTAATTCAGCCATGAATTAATGTTTATCTTAAAATATCATAAAAATGGTTTTGTGATGGCATTTGTCCAGCAATAACAAAAACTTTGCTGTAAGATGCTGTATTATGAAGTCAAGTCAGTGAAATCTTTCCCTTTGGATTTCTTGTTTGTACAAATAATGCTACTTGCTTAGACTAAGAACAGCTGTTTAAAACCCAATTGTATTACCAGTAATCATATCTTATTAGCTAGAGATTATGATTCCATATGTGTCAACAAAATCGTAATTAAAGTCATTGTAATGCCACAGCATTATATTTATTGACATATTTCAGATATGCAAGTTTGGGCTTCATAATTTGTGTATTACAAGTGATGTGCTATAGTAATAGATTGTAAGCTCTTCGCGGAAGGGACCTGAACTGTTTTTTTTATCTTTATTTTTGCCTGTTGTGGCCTTCTCTATTGTAAATAGCTCTACAGAAAATGCTGTCAGTTTATAATTAAAGATTAACAAATTAAGCAATGTAGTTGTCTGTCACTGCTTAAATAGTGTGTGTATCTACAAGTGTATTTCAAAGTACACTGTAAAATACTATTTTACTGAATAACTGCCCATATGAAACCTAGTCATAAACACCATTCTATTGCCATTTCGATTCCTGTTTTTATTAGCATGGTGTAGGCTGGACTACTTTTGTAAATTTTTGTTTCCATGTCTGTATTTTAGGATGAAACCAATTGCTTGTTTGAATAACTGTTTTATTAACTTGGACTTCAATGTGAATAAATAAAAAAAAAAAAAAAAAAAAAATAATAATATATATATATATATATATATATAAAAGGGCCTCATTCAATTGCGATTTGGCCAATTGAATAGGGCTCTAAATAAGCCCACAGCATATTTTTTTTAAAGAAGTTTTTAGTTAGTGAAAATCTTGCTTTTGGATAGATATTTACTAACTAAAAACGTATTTAAAAACATATGTTATGTGCTTATTTAGACCCCTATTCAATTGGCCAAGTTGCAATTGAATGAGGGCCATAGTTACATAGTAATTGAGGTTGAAAAATACTTTTAGTCCGTCAAGTTCAACCTTTTAAGATCTCTTCTGATTTGCAGTATTCAGATTAATTATTAATTGTTAATTGATCCAGAGCAAGGCAAACAGAAAAAAACAGAATTGAAACTTTGCCAATTGTCGTAAAAAGTGAAAAGAAAAATTCCTTCCTGATCCCAGATACTGGTGATCAGACTCCTCCCTTGATCAATACTCTTTAATTAACCAGGATAACCCTGAATGCCCTATTTTTTTAGAAATATATCTAATCTCTTTTTAAAGTTATCTATCAAATCTGCTGTTACCACCTCCCTTGGTAGAAAATTCCACAGTTTAACCACCTTTACTGTGAAGAACACTTTTCTTTCTTTAAGGTGGAATATTTTTACTTCTAACCTCAAGGGATGTCCTCTTGTCAGTTGAAAACCCCTTGGCACAAAAAGTTCACTTGACAAAGCCTTGTATTGACCCTGGATATATTTATATAAGGAAATCATATCCCCTCTTAGATGCCTTTTTTTCTAGAGAAAATAAGTTTAATTTGATTATTCTTTCTTCATAACTTAGCCCCTCCATTCCACTTATTTGTTTTGTTGCAATTCTCTGTACTTTTTCCATCTCTAAAATGTGCTTTTTAGAAAGTGGTGCACAAAATTGTACTCCATATAGGAGTGTGCTACGGATTTATATAGTGGCGGAATTATATTTGCTTCCCTGTCTTATATACCCTTCTTAATACATGCTAATATTTTATTTGCCTTTGCAGCTGCAGCTTGGCATTGAGCACTATTACCTAGGTGATTGTCCACAAGCACTCCCAAATCCCTTTCAATATCCGATACCCCGAGATTTACTCTATTAAGATTATAAATTGCATGGCTATTTTTCCTTCCTAAATGCATAACTTTACATTTATCATATTAAATTTCATCTGCCATTTAGTCGCCCATTTCTCTAATTTTTGCAAATCCCTTTGGAGGGAAAGTACATCCTTTTCTGATTTAATTACCTTGCACAACTTAGTGTCATCAGCAAAAACGGAGACACTACTTTCCAGTCCCACCTCTAAGTCATTAATAAATATGTTAAAAAGGAGAGTACCTAATACTGAACCCTGAGGAACCCCAATTACCACATTTGTCCAATCTGAGTATATTCCATAATTAACAACCCTTTGCTTCCTGTCTTTTAGCCAGCTCTCAATCCATGAGCAAATATGTACTGTAATTCCTGCATCCCTTAGTTTACACAATAGTCTTCCGTGTGGCACTGTATCAAAAGCCTTTGCATAATCCAAAAGACTACATCCACTGAGTAGCCTTGATCCAAGTTCCTACTAACTTCTTCATAGAAACTAATTAGAATTATTTGACATGACCTATCCCTTATAAATTCATGTTGACTCCTACTTATTATCCTGTTCAAATAGACATATTCTTGTATATTATCCCTTATTAACCCTTCTAAAAGATTTCCCACTGAAAAAAATGAGGATCATGCTCCCTTCTTAAATATAGGTATCACATCTGCTTTTCTCCATCTTGAAAACTTAAATAAAATGGTTTGGCTATTACAGAACCCAGTTCCCTCAGTACCCTTGGATGTATTCCATCATGACCTTGGGCTTTATTACCATTTATTTTTTCCAACCTCTTTTGGATTTCATTTTGCGTTAAGCAATTATGTTGCAGTGGTTACCTCCCTTGTGTCTTCTGAAGAAAATAACCTATTTAGCTCATCTGCCTTTTCCTAGTTACTAATTATGAGACAGCCTGTGTCACATTGTAATATTCCTACAGTTTCCTTCCTGGCCTTCTTCCCATTAATATATAAAAAAAATATTTTAGGGTTCGTCTTACTCTCCTTTGCAACTAACTTTTCATTTTCTATTTTAGCCAGTCTGATAGCACTTATGCAAGCCGTGTTGACTTCCTTCTACTCATGTAAAGCAATGTCTGTTTCCTCCTTTTTGTATAATCTAAATGCCTGTTTTTTACTCTGTATCTTGATCCTCCTGTTCCCCGTGCTTCCCCTTGCAACTGTAACCCAGCTACCTTCCTGGACATCCTCATTAGCTGCATCTCCACACTCCATTCTATGCCCAGCTGCAATTCTCCTCTCCAGTTCTCCAATTTGAACCTCAAGATAGGCTACATGCTCACACCTCTCACAGAGGTATGAACTCTGGATCAGCTGTTCCAGCAGTTCATATACGTGACAGGAAGTACACAGAGTGAGGTTGTCACTGGACTGACTCATAATTACAATATATATATATTTTTTTCCCTTTTTTCTTCCCTCCTTTTCTTGTCTAATATGCCCCCTTTTCTTTGAAATTCCTCTTTTTATTTAAACTCCTACACTAGAACTGCACTTGACACTAGAAGTGTTCACAAGCACACGAGTTTGCTTTTTCTCCTGTTTATATTAGCTTCTGACTACTCACTTGGACAAAATCACTGCACACAGCAAATAAACACACTTTACTTGATAGAAGGTAATTACAGTTGCAAATAGCCCCAGACAAGTCACAAACTTCTATGCAAGTTTAATACAGGCAAAAAATCCCCTCTCACCTGTACAAGATCAGTACACACAGCAAATAAACACACGTTACTTGCTAGAGGTAAATCACAGTTTGAAATGCAGATTGAACAACATTTTAAAATGTCCACTATATCACATATATAGTTGTGAGCGTACGAGTCGTTGCTCACGCTTGCGGGCTCGCGTAGCGAGGGCCGTGGCTCGCGAAGCGTAGCGAGGTCACTGGGCAAGCGTAGCGAGGTCACTGGGCAAGGGCCTCAGTTGCTGGCGAGGTCACTGGGCATCGGCGCTCCATGCCAGCAACTGAGGCCCCTCGCAAAGCGAGGGCCTCAGTTGCTGGCGAGGTCACTGGGCAAGGGCCTCAGTTGCTGGCATGGAGCGCCGAAGGCGCTCCATGCCAGCAACTGAGGCCCCTCGCGAAGCGAGGGACTCAGTTGCTGGCGAGGTCACTGGGCAAGGGCCTCAAACCCTCGCAAAATTCACGTCGCTACTCAAAAAACACGACACACAAATTACGACACTCGCTAAATTTTACGAGGAACGCAAACAACGTACGAAACACGTTACCACACATTACGACCTCGCAAACATCGGACGCAACACGCCGACATACAAACATTTAAAACACAATACATACACACGGCACATACATAAAAAACTTACCTACACCAAGAGGGAGCACCCAGGACCTCAAAAATGCAACTTACACCTCGATTTTACTCGAAATAAAACAGTTTAGAGACTAAAAAAAAATCTAAGCGAGAGAAAAAATGGCCGCCCGAACAAAACGAAAACGAGGCTACAGCACTCTAAACTCGCAAAACACCACAAAACACCTACGGATATTCCGATACAGACCTATACCACACATTACTCGCCATTTTACACCAATGCGGAAGTACACGACTACGCTAACGGTTTGGTCTCGCGCACGCACAGTGTTACACTGCACACATTCAGCATGCTTATACAGCAGCTCCACACCACTAATGCTGCAGCAACATCAACACAGATTGCCTGCTCTTCATCACAATGCTTCAAAATAGGTACACTATATTCATTTACTAATTTAGCTACCTTACAATTTCATTGCCGTCAATTTTTGACGGGCAATTCGCTAGTAGTTATATAAGGACTAGTTATATTGTTTCTAGGCTGCCCTTTAATATGAAACTACATTATTCTACCTTCGTGGCCGTTGGTGATTGCATGTGACCTTATGTAAACCCCACAAGGGTTGAATAGGGACAGGAAGAATTGGAATCCTTTGTCACCACTCTGCATTTCTCTTAAACAGTAGTGGCTTTCCTATGATAAGATCTCTTCTTTCTTAAAGGGCCAGTTACCTCCCATAAAGTGATCATTTGCATGTGACAGAGCATTCTATTAAAAACGTTGCTTTTTTATTTCAGATTTATTTATTTCTTGACATAAAATGTTTTTTTTTTGCCTTTGTTTATTTACATGTACAGTGGATATAAAAAGTCTACACACCTCTGTTAAAATGTCCGGTTTCTGTGCTGTAAAAAAATGAGACAAAGATAAATAATTTCAGAACTTTTTCCACCTTTAATGTGACCTATAATCTGTACAACTCAATTGAAAAACAAACTGAAATATTTTAGGTAAAGGGAAGAAAAAATATAAAAATAAAATAATATGGTTGCATAAGTATGCACACCCTTAAACTAATACTTTGTTGAAGCACCTTTTGAAATTATTACAGCACCCAGTCTTTTTGGGTGTGAGTCTATCAGCATGGCACATTTTGACTTGGCAAGATTTGCTCACTCTTCTTTGCAAAAACACTGAAAATCTGTCAGATTGTGAGGGCATCTCCTGTGCACAGCCCTCTTCAGATCACCCCACAGATTTTCAATCAGATCCAGGTCTGGGCTCTGGCTGGTCCATTCCAAAACTTTAATCTTCTGGTGAAGCCATTCCTTTGTTGATTTGGATGTATGCTTTGGGTCATTGTCATGCTGAAAGTTGAAGTTCCTCTTCATGTTCAGCTTTCTAGCAGAAGCCTGAAGGTTTTGTGCCAATATTGACTGGTATTTGGAACTGTTCACAATTCCCTCTATCTTAACTAAGGCCCCAGTTCCAGCTGAAGAAAAACAGCCCCAAAGCATGATTCTGCCACCACCATGCTTCACTGTGGGTATGGTGTTCTTTTGGTGATGTGCAGTGTCGTTTTTGCTCCAAACATATCTTTTGGAATTATGGCCAAAAAGTTCGACCTTGGTTTCATCAGACCATAACACCTTTTCCCACATGCTTTTGGGAGACTTCAGATGTGTTTTTGCAAAATCTAGCCTGGCTTGGATGTTTTTCTTCGTAAGAAAAGGCTTTCGTCTTGCCACTCTACCCCATAGCCCAGACATATGAAAAATACGGGAGATTGTTGTCATATGTACCACACAGCCAGTACTTGCCAGATATTCCTGCAGCTCCTTTAATGTTGCTGTAGGCCTATTGGTAGCCTCCCAGACCAGTTTTCTTCTCGTCTTTTCATCAGTTTTGGAGGGAGCTCCAGTTCTTGGTAATGTCACTGTTGTGCCATATTTTCTCCACTGTGTTCCATGGTATATCTAATGCCTTGAAAATTCTTTTGTACCCTTCTCCTGACTGATACCTTTTAACAATGAGATCCCTCTGATGCTTTGGAAGCTCTCTGTGGACCATGGCTTTTGCTGTGGGATGCGACTAAGAACATTTCAGAAAAGACCAACTAGAGCAGCTGAACTTTATTTGGGGTTAATCAGAGGCACTTTAAATAATGGCAGGTGTATGCTGACTCCTATTTAACACAATTTGGAATGTGATTGCCTAATTCTGAACACAGCAGTTATAAGAGGGTTATAAGAGGGTGTGCAGACTTATGCAACCACATTATTTTTTATTTTTCTTCCCTCCACCTAAAAGATTTCAGTTTTTTTTAATTGAGTTGTACAGTTTATAGGTCACATTAAAGGTGGAAAAAGTTCTGAAATGATTTATCTTTGTCTCATTTTTTTACAGCACAGAAACCTGACATTTTAACAGGGGTGTGTAGACTTTTTATATGCACTGTATATGCCTCCCCCCTGGTCACACCTACCATCTAAATTGCCCCTCAGCCTATCAGATTACTGCACTGTCCAGTTGCTGCTTTAGTACCATTCTATGGGGGGAGTCTGTTACTCAGAGCTTCCTCCAGCACAAGCTGCTACATCCAGGCTCTCAATCCTCAGTCCTCTCAATCATCCCATGTGACCAAATGAGCTGTGCAGCCTCTGTCCCTCCCACAAGCAGAGCAAAGACACAGGAGAAGCTGTATATAAGAAAGCAGCACAGCAATGAGCCTGTGTGCCAAGTGCTGTGTGTGTCAGTGTGTGTATGTGCTGTGTGTGTGCCAGTGTGTGTATGTGCTCAGTGTGTGTGTGTGTGCCATGTGCTGTGTGTGACATGTGATGTGTGTGTGTATGTGCTCAGTGTGTGAGTGTGTGCATGTGCTGTGTGTATGTGTGCCAGTGTGTGTATGTGCTCAGTGTGTGTCATGTGCTGTGTGTGTGTTAATGTTCTATGTGTGTGTCAGAAAACATCACTGTGCCCTGTGCTCTGTATCATACCGCTGGAGTAATGAACAGAAAGGTAATAAAATGCATACATTTATATATATGTATATTAATAAAGAATCAGAACTCCAATAAAAACAGAAATATCCCACATCTTGCATTGCCAGTACATATATATGCAATCTCAATATATGTATTATATATATACTAGCGACTTGCCCGTCAAAAAATGACGGTTAATAAAATGTATATGTTGTGAAATTTGTTTGCAACACAAAATGAGTCTGCTACATTTTTCTTTTTTTTTTTCTAAAAAGAAATACACATTTTTTTTTTTACTTTTTTTTTTTTTACTTTCAACTTATATTTCACAGACTTTTTATTTTATTTTCAATAACAATATAATAATGTATTACTTTTTAATGCATACATATTGTACTTTTTAATGCATACATATTGTAAAGTCTAACATTAAATTTTGTAACAGGCAACTTGTATATTAAACAATCTTTCAACCTTCCTTTAACAATACTAACAGTTTTCCATAGATATTTATCACTTAGTAACTGCAGACTCTATTAACTTAGAGTAAGTCCATTTTTTTCAGAATAACATGTTTTTTTTCATTAGTAACATTTTTGTTAAACTCTTTTTAAACTTAATTAGCATTGAATCCAGAGGAAGGAAGACAATTAAAAAAACCCATTCCAACTTTGGCAATTGTATCTTAGAGGGAAAAAAAATAATTCCTTCCTGACCCCATTAACCGGCGATCGGATTACTCCCTGAATCAATACTTTGTCTTTAATTAATACCTTTCCAATTATTATGAAATGCTTCAACTTTATACTAACAATACATGTTTGACTATACCACATATATTAAAATACACATATTTAACATCTGAAATTGTAACATCAAACAATAACATTTAACTCTTGCAAGGCACGAAAATGTGAGATAATTTTTTTGTGGGGCCAATCATATGAATATGACTTTTTTAACCCATTCCAATATGTTTAAGGATGTTTAGTGTTGTTTTTGTTGTCTTTTTAATTTTTTTTTGTTCTGTTTGTCCTTTGTGAAAATGTCACATAGAGTTTCATAAGTGAAATAGTGGTCCCCTATTTAAAGAGTCCCAGAGTACTTACATTTTGTACTGGAAGTAAAACCACTTTTCTCTATGTTTTTTTGTCCATTCTATAGAGTTGATTCTTGAAATATTGTTTTTGTGCAATCATATTGAGTACCATAAAATGTTGTCATGGAAATGAAACCACTGTGCTCTATGTTTCCAACACCTCACAGTAGACAATGTTTTTTGTGTAAACGCATCCATCGTCCAATAAATGACCCTGACTTTCGTTTTCTTCAACAGTCACTTTAATTTCGTGCACCTTGAAAAAGCAACTGTGCAAATTTCCTTTGCTCTCCTTCTTGTGGGTGTAAATGTGAAGTTCGGTGGTATATTTGACCTTGAACTCTGAAACAGTAAGGACCATGTCCTGGTACATTTTCTGCTAATGTTGCACCCATTGAAGCAAATGAAATTGCACTGTTATAAGACCTGATGTTTTGTTTGAAATTATTATAATTTGGAAATGTTGGAACGCTCCTAATGCATTGTAAATAATATGGAAATGGATGTCTTATTGGAAGTTTTACCTTTCCTTTCTGACAGCAACTAATGAAATTTCTGTCAGTAGGTCTTTCCTTTATGAAATGATAGGCCCCACAAAACTGACAAAGCACATTAAGTAACCCACAATAATGAGTATCTACTTGTACTGCAGTATTAAACACATTGTCATGCATTTTTTGAACATAGATATCAGACCCACTTTCTATATGTACATTGTTTTCTTGTGTGTCTACATTTAAGTCATTCTGCACAATAGAATCATTAGACAATAGTTCACATATATGTTTTTGTTTACTTGTACGTTTTTTGCAAGCCCCAACAGACTCACTTTTGGCTTTCTTAGTCATCTTTCTTTTATTTAAAAGTCTCTGTTGATCTTCTTCTCTCAAGCGTTGTGAAGTTTCCGGTGTCTGAGCATCTCTCCACCTTTGCTTCCTTTCCCTTGTTGTTACATTAAAATTGATGAATAAACGTTGTACTTTTTTTCAATGAAATAAATGAAACCATTTTTCAAAGTATTTTATTGACATATATTAAATAGGAAATAACTGCACATATATATATATATATATATATTTATATCTATTATTAATCCTTCAATTCAATTCCTTCTTGATTGACTTCACTGCATACATTTATTAATTTTTTTTGGCAAGTGTTGTAAGCTTCTTCTTTTTGTTAAATATTCGTATTACTTCGTATTGTCTATTCAACTTTACATAAGTGCATGTTAAAAATTCTTAATATAGGCTTTTTTGATGCATCAGTACAAAATTAAATGTTATACCTGTGAAGATGATCTTGATGTTGTTCAAAAACGTCACGCTGTGTGTTGATTCACTTGCAGATTGCAATAAACTGTAAAATTAATGTGAGAATCTTTGTAATATTTGGCTTAATCCATATCATTAAATGAACATCAATCAAGAGACATATATTTGTATACATTAAAAACCTGAAAGCATATTCTTTAATATGTTGCTATAGTATTCTAATTAAAATTGTATACCTGTCCAAATTATCTTCCTGATGTTCAATGTTTCCAAGCGTCACTTTCTGTGTTCATTCAGGTCCCGCTCAACTGCAATGATAGCAAATTTGAAAATTAATGTATAATATGTTGCTTCATCCGTATCAATCAATCAGGCTGACAATAGACATTTTTGCATACATTAAAAACATAAAATAAATATATCAATCAATCAGGACGAACACAGCTATGTTAGCATAGATTAAAAACATACAATTCATATTCCTGTTAGTCTTTAAATCAGAGTCAATTAATGTCTATTAATCTTAAATGAATGTCTGACTAAATATAATGTCAAGATGTAAGCAGTATAGTATATTCCCTTTTTTGTTGGGGGGGGGGGTATTTTGAAATGAGTCTGTTACAACTTAATTATTAAAAGAATTTACATTACTAATGAAATAAAAATCAATTAAAGTTCATTTTTGTGGGGGGTTATTTTATAGTAAATATCTAAGAAGTTAATTATTTAAATAATGTACATTATTAATTAATGAATCAATGATTAAGGAATCAATGTGTTTCTTTTTTTATGCACATTCTTAAAGGTTAAGCTTTTTTGATATTACTGATTAGTAATGATTAATTAATTAATTAAATAAAGTACATTAGGAATGTTATTTACAATTCTTTGACACAGGTAAGCACAATATAAAACCAATTAATTATTAATTTAATGTACATTAATGAATCAATATGTTTCTTTTTTTATGCACATTCTTAAACGTTAAGCTTTTTTGATATTACTATTAGTAATGATTAATTAATTAATTAAATAAAGTACATTATGAATGTTATTTACTATTCTTTGACACAGGTAATCACATTATATAACCAATTAATTATTAATTTAATGTACATTATTAATTAATGAATCAATGTGTTTCTTTTTTATGGACATTTTTAAACGTTAAGTCACTTTGATATTAATGATTAATTAATTAATTATTTAATGTACATTATGAATATTATTGACAATTGATATAGACAGTTAAGCACAATATTATTTTTCTATTAATTAAATTCTGTTTACTGTTTAAATTTCTTTATTAAGTAAATAATAATATAATAACTAATTAATGATACTTAATGATATGTACCTTTTGTAATGTAATTTGCTGAATCAGTGTCCTGAAGATCTATCAATCTCTTGCGATTTTCTGGCATCAGAAAATGTCCAGTCAGACTGTCATCACCTGAGGAGAAATTGTCAGTTATGTGCCAAGTGTGGCCTATATATAGGCTTTGTGCGCGAGGCAAATGCATTGTTTCAGGCGGGAAATACGCTGTTCCGCGAGACAAATGCATTGTTTTCGGCGGGAAATACGCTGTTCCGCGAGACCAATGCGTTGTTTTAGGTGGGAATTCCGAGGCTGCGTGAGACAAAGGTGGGAAATCTGTGTTAATACGGAAATGTGTGGTATGCGTGCTATCGGATTATCCGTAAGTGTTTTCCGTGGATAGAGTGCTGTCGCCTCGGTTTCGTTTTGTTCGGCCGCCATTTTTTCTCTCGCTTAGCGAATTTTTTAGTGTCTAAACTCTTTTATTTTGAGTTAAATGAAAGTGTAAGTAGTTTTTTGAGGTCCTGGATGCTTGCTCTTGCTGTAGGTAACCTTTTTATTTATGTGTTCTGTGTATTTAGTGTGTTTTATCTTTTTTCCTGTCCGCGGGTTGCATCCGATTTTTGCGATGTCGTAATGTGTGTTATGCGCCTTCGCGGATTATCCGTAAGTGGTTTTCATGGCGAGAGAGCTGTAGCCTCGTTTTCGTTATGTTCGGCTGTCATTTTTTCTCTCACTTAGCGTTTTTTTTTAGTGTCTAAACTTTTTTGTTGTTGAGGTAAATGAAGGTGTAACTTGCTTTTTTGAGTTTGTGGATGGTCCCTCTTGCTGTCCGTAATGTTTTCATGTATGTGCTGTGTGTATTTACTGTGTATTTATTTTTGTCATGTTCGCGAGTTGCGGCCGTATTTTTTTGCTACGTTGTAACAGCTCGCCTGCGGCGCTCATTGCCAAAGTGCTCCGTATTAACGGCTCGCCTACAATGAGTGCCTGTGGCGCTCATTGCCAAAGTGCTACGGTTTAACGGCTCACCTCGCTACGCCTGCGGCGCTCATCGCTAAGCTCGCCAAATCGTACGGACAATGCAAACAGCGTGACGACGACTCGTAGCAGGACAATTATAATATGTGATATATATATATATATATATATTTAACATAACAAAGTCAGAGGTGCTCATCAGAGAACGAACTAACCTTAATAGGTTAGTTCTATAGCCATGATAAGCTACTCTGAGAGCAACCTCTTTTAGCTCACTTGTGCCCTTCACAGGGAGAAATATCCTGTAGTATATCAGTCTGGTCCAACTCAACAGAGTGAACCATCCCCGAAATACCAGGCAATTCTACCCTGAACAGGAGAAACAGCAAACCGCAGACGCGTTTCGGCCTTTATGGGCCTCGTCAGTGAGGTGCAGCTGAACTCCCTAAGGCACAGTGAGCAAGGGGTCCACGTCTGGAGTCCCCTATTACCTTTAGGGAGACTAAACCCTAAAGGTAATTTGCATATACAACATAACAAAGTCAGAGGTGCTCATCAGAGAACGAACTAACCTTAATAGGTTAGTTCTATAGCCATGATAAGCTACTCTGAGAGCAACCTCTTTTAGCTCACTTGTGCCCTTCACAGGGAGAAATATCCTGTAGTATATCAGTCTGGTCCAACTCAACAGAGTGAACCAGCCCCGAAATACCAGGCAATTCTACCCTGAACAGGAGAAACAGCAAACCCCAGACTGATATACTACAGGATATTTCTCCCTGTGAAGGGCACAAGTGAGCTAAAAGAGGTTGCTCTCAGAGTAGCTTATCATGGCTATAGAACTAACCTATTAAGGTTAGTTCGTTCTCTGATGAGCACCTCTGACTTTGTTATGTTGTATATGCAAATTACCTTTAGGGTTTAGTCTCCCTAAAGGTAATAGGGGACTCCAGACGTGGACACCTTGCTCACTGTGCCTTAGGGAGTTCAGCTGCACCTCACTGACGAGGCCCACAAAGGCCGAAACGCGTCTGGGGTTTGCTGTTTCTCCTGTTCAGGGTAGAATTGCTTGGTATTTCGGGGCTGGTTCACTCTGTTGAGTTGGACCAGACTGATATACTACAGGATATTTCTCCCTGTGAAGGACACAAGTGAGCTAAAAGAGGTTGCTCTCAGAGTAGCTTATCATGGCTATAGAACTAACCTATTAAGGTTAGTTCGTTCTCTGATGAGCACCTCTGACTTTGTTATGTTGTATATGCAAATTACCTTTAGGGTTTAGTCTCCCTAAAGGTAATAGGGGACTCCAGACGTGGACCCCTTGCTCACTGTGCCTTAGGGAGTTCAGCTGCGTCTCTTACCCGTAACTTGCGGCATGTTTCAATTTAATAGCTCTTTAATGCAGCCGAATTTCAATCCCACAGCCCTTGCGGGTGTGCCAATGCCGCTACTATCTTCAAATTTAATATGGCTGATAGACACATAATATATACAGAAACACAGGATGAACAACACTCTGTCTGAGCTGTGAGGCAGAGTGGGGGCGGGCTGTCAGAAAATCATATTTTTTATTTGATCTAATATTGCGGTGAAAAAAGCAAGTATTTAAAAAATATTTGAACATGTTTTTAGTACATCTTTACACTGGTGTGGTCCAAACTGTGCTGAATTAACTGGCCTGTTAACTAAATTCAGTGTGAATTTACACAACTATTTTAAACTCCTAGCTAGCAGTGTCATTGAAATTGACACACACTTTTTGAAGTGTTATAGAGTTATGAAATTGGACACCATTATAAAGAATTATATGTAGGCGTATATGTAGGCTCTCATCGCCGGTTAACTTTGAGCACTTAGGCGATGAGCGCCAAAGGCGCTCATTTTGTGAGGTGAGTCGTGAAACCACTAAAACGTGCAGCACTTGAGAGAAGCGAGGCGAGCAGTGGAGGTAATGAAACAAGCAGGACTTAGCCTATATAGAGAGACACACTGGTGTCTTGTCTTTACCTATTTTACCTATTTGGATACTTTGATACTATAACACTCTGTTTTTTACTATATGATATTTGGACTAATTGATCCTCTTTATATGGAACTCTGATTTGATTTTTATATACTATCCAACCTTGATTACTCTATCTGAATTTTGATGTCAATCTATAACTCATAATAGAGGTTTGGACACCTCTCTGACCACTCACATATTTTGAGCACAGTACTCTTAAGTGAATGGTATCAGAACTGATAATCTAGAGATACTAGTAAGGTGGACTTTTAACCTCAAATAGAGTTATTATCAGTTTTGGCAAATATCAGATATATACAAGGTGTATTCTACCTTTGTGATTATACTCCACCATTCTGCGAATAAGGATTGTCTCATGCAAGCAGTATACTAAGCGGATGTGGAAGATCTGAGTATAATCTTATGTACATATTCAATACCTCTTATACAGAGGATAATACATGTGAGTGTCCATTCTTTATGCTTGCATTCTCTCAAATAAAACCATTTTTGATTTGCACTAGGAAGTGGCATGCGCTCTCCCCCTTTCTTTTTTGCATTTTCTACATTTTACAGTGAACTTACATTTCGTTGTTGCTGCTCAATTATTAATGTTCATGAATTACTTCATTAGTCATTAATTAGTAATAATAAAAAAATGTTTTTAAACTGCCTTAAAAGATATGTACATTTTACAGTGCACTTATATTTCAGTGTTGGTGCTCAATTATTAATGTACATTAATTACTTAATTAGTAATTAATTAGTAATAATGTAAAAGAAAATTGTTTAAAGTGCCCTACAAAATATGTATATTTTACAGTGCACTTATATTTCTTTGCTGCTGCTCATTGTCTGAAAGGAAGAGGATCCTCAAAGCAGTTAAATATTGAAATCACTTTATCAGATTATGATACCTGCTACATTTAATATTTTATTGTGCATTTACTTATGAATATATCCATGCTTACACCTTTACGTTTTGCATGTGTGCCAATTAAACTTCATACTCTTAATGATTAACGAATGAATTGGATTCAAACATTAAAAATGCTTTTCATTTTGTTTGATCATCTGTGCAGCTGACTGAGTACACAGAGTGACGTTTGCAGCATTTGATCTACAATAAGATCACCTTTACAGGTATATCATTTAATGATGCTGTTTTTTAGGAGAAAATGATAAAGGCTTTTTGTTTTCCATTGATCAATGTTATTAATGAATTAATGAATTAATGAATATTAATTCATTATTAATCAGTAATCATTATAAAAAATAAATATTTTCTATTTTACCATGCATATATTTAATATTGTATTTATATATCTGAAGTAATGATCATTAATGTACATTCATTGATTAACTATTAATTATTAATAATTACAGAAAAAAGAAAAAAATAATGATTTTCAAAAACATTAGGTACATTTTCAAATGTATATATCTATGTTCTTGCTCATTCCCTAACAGGGATAGGACATTATGAGCACTTAAATATTTAAATCCCTTTATTATATGATGACACTTTTTAATATTTTGGAATGCATTCACTTGAATATATTGACGATTAGGCCTTTACGTTTTGCATGTATGCCAAGTAAAAAGGATACTTTCAATGATTAATGAATTAATTTAAACAAAACATTAAAAAGGCTTTTTATGTCATTTTACAGATTCATCATCTCTGCACCTGCCTGAAGACAGAGAGTGACCTCTGCAGGATTTCAGCTCATATAACATCAACTTGACAGGTATATGATTTAATGATTACATTCTTTAGAAAAACAGGATTAAGTATTTTTTTTTACATTGATGACAGTTATTGATTAATTAACGTATTTTAGTTTATTAATTAATCAATAATTAAAACAAAACAAAACAAAAAAATAGGAATACATACATGCTTAGCAATTTGTTTTAGTAATGAATGACAATTACACATCATAACTTGATTTATTGATTAATTAATTTAATCAAAACATTAGAAATCAGTTTCAGGCCAGTCTATAGTTTGCTCATAGCTTTTTCTGTTTCCCCTTCTTTAGGAAAACATGATTACCTGTTTATGTTTTGCATTCATGACAGTTTTACATGATTTCATTAATGTATATTCATTTATTAATTACTTCATAATTCTGTACATGATCATTGTCTAACAAGGATAGCACCTGATAAGCACTTAAATATTTAAATACCTTTATTATATTAGGACACTTTTTAATATTTTAGAACACTTTTATTAATGAATATATTGATGATTAGGCCTTTACATTTTGCATGTATGCCAATTAAAAAGGATACTTTCAATGATTAATTCATTCATTCAAACAAAACATTACAAATGCTTTCTATGTCATTTTACAGATTCATAATCTCTGCACCTGCCTGAAGACAGAGAGTGACCTCTGCAGGATTTGAGCTGCTATAACATCAAATTGACAGGTATATGATTTAATGATTACATTCTTTAGAAAAACAGGATTAAGTCTTTTTTCCCCCGCCTTTGATGACAGTTGGTGATTAATTAATTAACGTAATTTATTTTATTAATTATTAAAAATTAAAAAACAAAATACATTATGAATACAGATATGCTTAGCCATTTATGTTTTTGTGAATGAGAATTACACCTCATGACTTGATTTATTGATTAATTAATTTAATCAAAACATTACAAAGCTTTTTAATGTCAATCTAGAGTTTGCTCATAGCTCTTTTGGTTTGCCCTTCTTTAGGAAGACATGATTACCTGTTTATGTTTTGCAGACATGACAGTTTGAGATTATCTCATTAATGTATATTAATTTATTAATTACTTCATAATTCAGTATAAAAAAAAAATAAAAAAAAAAAAATATATATATATATATATATATCCGTTACCATTAAATTCTTGATCTATATATATATATATATATGCTTAGCTCTTTAGCTTTTAATGTATGCAAAATAAAAATAACCCATTGATTGATGAATTAATTAATTTACTTTGGTATTCATGTCAGGTAAAAAAAATATGTACAATACATTTTTTTTCTTACACCTGTATTTACAATTACAGATTACAATGACGGACAACGCAGTAGTCAAGAATTAACGTAAAAGAAGAATGGCAAGGGAACGGAAGAGATGGAGAGATACACAGACCCCTGAGACTTCCCAATGCTAAAGAGAAGAAGATCGACAGAGACTTCTAAATAAAAGAAAAATGACTAAAAAAGCACAAACTGAGTCTGCTAGAGTTTCAAAGAAAACAAAAACAAAAACAAAAAAATGTCTGTAAAACATTCTCTAATGACCCAATGTTGGCTCATGACACCAATGTTCATACAGATGACACCAATGTAGATATAGAAAGTTGTAGTGATATCTATGTTGGGGAAGCTCACGAAAGTGCTTTATTTACAGCACTAACAGTAGACACTCATTATTGTGAATTAATGAATGTGGTTTGGCAGTTTTGTGGGCCCTATCATTTTCTGAAAGAAAGACCAACTGATGGAGAGTTTTTTAGTTGCTGTCAGAAAGGAAAGGTAAGATTTCCAGAAAGACACACATTTCCAGAATATTTAGAAAGTATAATGAGTGATCCAAAATTTCCAAATTATACCAATTTTGAGAAAAAACATTAGGTCTTATAATAATATAATAATTTGCTTCAATGTGTGCAACATTAGCAGAAAATGTCCTAGGACATGGTCCTTACTGTTTTAAAGTACAAGGACAAATTTACCACCGGACTTCACATTTACACCCAGAATCAGGAGAACAAAGGAAATTTGCACAGTTATATGTCCTTGATACAATGGAAGCTGTTGAACAACAAATTTTTGCTTCCTGAAAAAAAACAATGCTTATCCATAGTCTTTGAACAGCTCGATAACATTATGACCAACAACCCATATAGTCAAACATACAAAAAATTAACAGAGGTGGTAAAAGAACAACAGACACATGCACAAATAAATCAACTGACAATGCCAAGAGTAAATATGGTTCTCAAAAGAGATCGCCATACTGATCAAAGAAGGTATAATTTACCAACAGCAAATGAGGTTGCCATGGTCTTTAAAAATGATGATGGGGAACCATCATTTGAGCAGGATATTAGAATACATTCATGCAATCAAGAAAAACCCTTTATAAATATGAATATTTTAAGTAGTAATTTGGATCCAATGACATACCCAATTTTCTTTCCAAATGGTGAGCCAAGATGGCAACCAAAATTACAATTGCAAAGTTATCACAATAGTAAAGTTTGTGTTAGAAACAATTTTTCTATGCTGGAATATAAAGTGGCACAAACTGCTATTCGGGATCATTTTAATCCAATTTTATGTGAGGGCAAACTCACACAATAATGCATTATTGATATCTATCTAAAAGTCGAAGCAAATAATATAAATTTTGTAAAATTTTAACAAAACAAGCTTTGAGTAAAACAATATTGTGGATTGATGGAATATGTTGCTGAATTGGCTGCAAACATTCCTGATGGAAGAGCAATGATTTTGCCATCCTCTTTCCAAGGATCTCCTCACAATATGCGAGAAAGATACAATGATGCCATGGCTATTGTCACTATATGTGGCAAACCAGATTTATTCATTACATTCACATGTAATCCACAATGGCCAGAGATCAAAGAAAATTTAAAACTTTGCCAAAATACTACTGACCGACCAGATTTGGTGGCTAGAGTATTCAAAATAAAACTAAATTCATTAATTCATGATGTAACTAAAGCACACTTATTTGGGAAATGTGTGGCTTTTGTTTATACCATTACATTTCAAAAAAGAAGCCTTCCACATGCACATATACTTTTAATACTGCAAGAAAAAGATAAATTGAATACTGCAGACAGAGTGAATTCAGTAATTACTGCTGAACTGCCACATCCAGAGAAACATTCAAAACTTTATGCGATTGTAACTCATAAATGATACATGGTCCATGTGGAGATATCAATCCAAATTCACCATGTATGGAAAATAAAAAATGCACAAAAGAGTTTCCAAAACAATTTAAAATACAGACTTATGCTAATTGTGATGGATATTCTTTGTATAAAAGAAGAGAAGGACAAACAGCTATTATCCCTGGCCAAAAGGTCGATAATAGATATGTGGTTCCATACAATCCACATTGCTGATAAAGTACAATGCACACATCAATGTGGAAGCTTGCACGTCTATCAAATCCATCAAATATGTGTAAACATATATATACAAAGGATATGATGCAGCAACTGTTGTTGTGCAAGGGGCACAAAATCAACAGGACAATCCAATTTTACATGACCAACTTTCATCTTATTTAGATGCTCGCTATGTAAGTGCTCCAGAAGCAATGTGGCGTCTTCTCAAATTTGAGATGCATGATCGGTCACATGCTGTGTATCGATTAGCTGTCCATTTGCTACAAAGTCAATAAATGCTTTAGCACAAAGTGAATATAGAGCAACAACACTTACTGCTTGGTTTCAATTAAATTGTCAGGACACCGAGGCCAGACAATTTAAAAAAATTGACATTCCATATCACTATGTATTCGTAAATGGCCAATGGCGACAACGAAAAAACATAATAATAAAATTATCCCACAAATTTATACCGTTAGTCCACGAGACATTGAACGTTTCAGTTTAAGATTACCTTTTACATGTTCCCGGTGCACAAAGTTATGAACATTTACGCAGTCAATGACATAGTTTATGATACTTTTCAATTAGCTGCAAGACATCAAAACTTCCTGGCAGATGATACGGAACTGGAGAGATGTCTAGAAGAAGCAGCACTATGTCAAATGCTAAAGCAAATGAGAGAACTATTTGCTTTCATTTGCATCTTTTGCAATGCACCTGATGTGAAGATTTCTTGAAATGTTACAATGAGACAAATGCACTATTAAAAGCATTAATGGAAATTCAGGAAATCTTTCTTTGTCATGGATTAAATTGTGCCAATTTTAATCTGCCTGATCCAGGAATTATAGATGAAATTAATTTTAACGAGTATGACACTGAGATTGAATACCAAAAAGCACAAGAAAAAATTGAAACTTTAAATGGATTACAATTGGAAGCATTTAAAGCCATCACAAATGTTATAAAACAATTAATTAATTAATTACAATATAATTATTCATAATCATATTAATTATGATTATAATAATTATTCTAATCTCATCCTAAGAGATTCTTGCCTTCTACGAAAAAACAAACTTATATATTCAAGAGGCGTTACAGATTAATGGTTACAAAATGTGTATTTATTAAAATACAATAATTAATATGAATACATTAATAATACATGATAATACTATGGATACAACATCTCTTAACTTAGCAGAAAGGCATTCAAAAGCTACCAATTATGTCCATGTGTGTGTCTATGATACTTTACCAGATCATCACAGAGTAGCTATGATGTAACCGCAAAGAGAGAAGAGAGAGAGAGAGCTTGCCGGGCCTGGTATGTTTTTTTTATTCCTGCATTTGAATCCCACCCCCATACTCATGTTCTTTACTTCTTACTGGTCAGTTAGGTCACATGTCTTTCACAAAGTCACCTCACTGGTCAGCTGTCCACACAAAGGATTCCTTCAGCCACATGGGAAACTGGAGAAATCCAGTTATCAAAGTTACACACACCCATACGTACAGTCTGAATTAGACTGTGCTAGTCAAGACTATCGCCATCATGTGGTTGTTTAACAGAACGACCCTATATGTGGTAACTCAGCTTTATATTAGAGCTGATAATTCTGTTATATTATCCATAATTCTGAAAACAGGCAGGTTTAACATGATGACATGCTTAAAGAGCATTATTTCTGTCTAGATGGCCCTGGTGGATCAGGAAAATCATATCTATATAATTTATTGATGAGTTACATTTGAGCACAGGAATTTGCAACCACTGGAATTGCCACACTTTTCTTAGAAGGTGGTAGAACTGTGCATAGTGGATTTAAACTGCCAGTTCCCATTCTAGAAACATCAGTGGCGGATATTAGAATTAATTCATAACAAGCAAAAAAAAATCACAAGAGTAAATGAATCATAATAGATGAGGCAACTATGATGTCATGTCATGACCTGCAATGTATTGATCAATTATTAAAATAAGTTATGGGTAATGATTTGCCATTTGGTGGAAAGTGATGTTGTTAGGAGGAGATTTTAGGCAAACATTACCTGTTGTGCCACATGGAAATAGAACTGATATCATTGAAACATGTATTAAGACAAGTAAACTGTGGAAAATATTTACACACCTCAATTGATTGGCTCATTCAAATTGGAGAAGGAAAACATCCACAAATACATGATTTACCCTAATGATACCATTGAAATTCCATCAACAATGGTTTGCAAGGAATCACTCATATCAGCTATCTTTCTAAACACTCCGAATAACGATGATTACTCAGACATTGCAAACAAAGTGATAATAACATCAAAAAATATAGATGCCTTGAATCTAAAAAACAATTTTAAAATTCATTAACAAAGCACAAAATAATTATTACAGTGCAGATGATTATTCAGTTCTGGCTGATGATAAAGACAGTGAATCGAATTTTAGTATAGAATTTATTAATTCTTAAACTCGCTCTGGAATGCCACCACATGTTTTGCTACTTAAAAAAGGGGCAATTGTCATGCTACTGAGAAATATGAATCCCAAAAAAGGACTTTGAAATATGACTAGGTTAATTGTGAAGGATTTGAAGGATCATTTTATACATGCAGAAATTATGAATGGTACCCATAAAGGTGAACCAGTTCTTATATCAAGAATTGATTTGGCTCCAAGTGAGAGTGGTTTGCCTTTTGTCCTTCAAATGAGACAATTTCCCATTATCATGGCATTTGCAATGACCCTTAATAAATCCCAAGGACAAACTTTTAAGTCTGTGGGTGTATTTTTGAATGAACCTGTCTTTGCACATGGACAACTCTAAGTTGCATTTTCAAAATGCAACAATCCAGAGTAAATTAAAGTTCATATTGAAGAAAACACAAGTCAATGTGATTTATTGGAGGATGGACACATTTTTAGCAAAAACACTGTGTACTATGAGGTGCTGTAAAGATAGAGAACAGTGGTTTTATTTGGAGGACCAAAATTTATGTCACTTGGACTCATTTTAGATGACCACTATTTTACTAAGAAACTCTATACAATGGCAAAAAACATAGAGAACAGTGGTTTTACTTCCAGGACAAACTTTTATGTCACTGGGACTCTTTATAGAGGACCACTATTTCACATAGAAAACTCTATGTGCCATTTGCACAAACTACAAGAATAACAACAAAAAGTAAAAAAAAAACAACAACAACAATATACAGTGGTTATATCCCATAGACAAAATTACAAGTCTGCTGAGCACTTTTTAAGGGAAACACTTGGACATACCAAAAAAAAAAAAAAATGCAATGGCTTCATATATAACAACACTGAAAAAGGAACACTTCTCTTATATTGTTGGGGCTTCCTAATCAGTAGTTGGCGGCTTAGAAACACAGGGCCCAAACAGAATTCTGGGGAACCCGTACTGGATGTAACACACACACAATCAGTCTCAGTACTAATTCCGTTTATTGCTACGTCATTGCATAGAATTTATACTTGCAAAAGAAGGCGGATATTAGAGCGATTTTCACAGTTCACGTTAGTCGGTACAAGGACATATAATCAGGTGTTTTCTGTTTCTTAGAACAACTAGAAATGTTTTGTGTTTTAGTAAGGTCGACAAACATCTCAAGGATAGGAACATGATATTATGGTTAGGCTATGTGTCAGCAAAATATGTTAACCCCTTCATCAGCAGAATATGTTAACCCCTTCATTCCCCTCTTAGATCACCACGTGATCTTTATTTGGGATGTAAGCAGTGGTGTATATATATGATAGGAAGCGAACTGAGACACTGGAAGGTGATAGACCCTCCAGGGTATCAGTACATGAGATATACCTGTGAGCGGGTGGTGTTAAGTCACAGTATTTAGCTGAAAATTCTTAGGAATAAAGCCTTGCAGTATGTAATAAAAGCACAAAGGAATACAAGTAATGACAGTAAACAGAATTATCATCAATATAAGAACAACATTCTTTACCTATTAAAGCACACATACCGCCTTTGGAAGCTAAAACATAATCTAAAGCCATTCTATTTTACAAAGTGACCATTCTAAATTTGCACCTGCTCCTAGTTTAGTTTCCCAATTGCTTCAGCAGAGTTAATCAAGGCCCTCTGTACTAGTAGAGAAAGGATGGATAGTTCTACCTGTAGTTTCCTTACGCCTACATGTGGAAAGGTTATACCTAGGTTGTCTAGGAATATTTTCCACCAGCACTTCTGCTCTATATCCCTCATGGTTCTGATGCGGCCTTGTGGAAGTGTTGTATTGGAGCAAGTGGACCAACCAACAGATTTACATTTTCCTAGGGCCCTAAAACAGTTATATCCTGGGTTAGTGTGGGTTAACATAAATTATACACTCTTATTATATTTTGATGGGAAATATGCGTATGAGATGTTGCATCCATATAGAGTTATGTGGTGTGGCTGATTGTTGATATTGTAAAGAAATTCCATTTGCGGGGTTGTGTACTGCCATTGTAATATACAGTATGTGGCTTTGAGTGAAGTTTTCTACTGGAAGGCTAAATAGAGGCATACCCATTTCCCCATGTGTAACAACGTGTGCACTTACCCAGCAATTGGAAATGTTAAAGGAGTGAGCATATCCTTGTAATGTATTACGTTCCCAGTAATGATTTTGTATAATTGTGTTATCACTTGTGGATCTCTTGTGCCTATGAGGTGAACTAGTATTGGTGTGAGTGTTATTGTGTTTACCACAAACAGACTTTAGTGGTCCCAGTTCGTCTGGGTCATAATGGCAATTAAGAAATGTCTTTAAGGGCAAATAAATCAGGAGCATAATGCACATCAACAGGAGAAAGTTCTTTCATGCCTTCTGTGGATGCAGAAGTAGGTTTGAAATTTTTATTATCGCTGTCTTCCATCGCTTTCACAGGGACTTTGTCACCTGCTTCACCCCTCTTTGGACACAGCTTCAGACGTGATGCGCGGATCCAGATGTCCTGTGAGTCAGTGAGGACGGCAGTCCTGGTTACTGCTACATCGGTAGTCGGTGGTCCGAATGGGAAGCCTCCCTTCTTTGCTCTGTTCAGTTGTCGGACACAGACAAGGTCACCTGGCTGGAACGGATGTGTTGGATCCTGTGAGTGTAAAGGAAAGCGAGAAGACACATCACCATAGATTCCATTCAATTATTCAATCAATTGTTGCACATATTGTTCTCTTATAAGATCAATATCACCAGACATAATTACAAGTGGGCCTTTTACCCAAGGAGTTGGAAATGGTCTTCCCATTAGAATCTCAAAAGGGGACAATTTAGTAGACTTATTAGGAGTCATCTTATTTTCTGCTAGAATGGCAGATAAGTATTTCTGCCAGTTCACCCATGTACCTGCAGTGACCTTTGTAAGTTTCTCCTTAATAGTGCGGTTCATTCTTTCCACTATGCCTGAACTCTGAGGATGGTAAGGGATATGGAATTTCCAGGTTATCTGTAGCCATTGTACCATTTCCTTAATTACCGCACTAATAAAGGCTGGTCCATTATCAGAATTAATTTGCAATGGGCATCCATATCTCAGTATTATCTTGGTAGTTAATATTTTAGCTACCGTCTTAGCATCCTCTCTTTGTGTTACAAAGGCCTCAGGCCACCGTGAGAACTGGTCTACTATCACCAACAGGTACAATTGCTTTGATCCTGTCTTTGGGATATGAGTAAAATCAATTTATAAATAGGTGAATGAAGCTGTTGGTGGAGGCAAATGATCATGTAATGCTTTGTTAGGTACTGTAGAGTTATTCTGTAGACACTGTATACATCTTTGTATGTATGTCTGGCAGTGTGATTTTAAGATTCTGATGCAAAAATGACACTTGCAACTGTTGCTACTCTGTCAGCTAAAGCATTACCTCTAGATATAAAATCATTGCGATTCTTTGTACTTGCTGTGTGTTATCAGTTTTTACTAGTTTCGTTTTCAGTGTACTACTGGATGCAGCAGGGGGGGGGGGGGTTTGGGTTGCAGCTGCAGCTTCTCTCTGTCAGTCCTTCTGCCAGATCAGCTGAAGGTGGGGGGAGGAGGGAATGCTTTCTGTACGGCCACATCACAAGGGGCCAAATGTTTTTGGAGACACGCCAGCATCCCCTGGACCGGAGTAGGGACTACTTTGGAAAATAATGCAACGGGACACATACTACCTCCGTGATCTTGGGCACAGACCGCGGCCATGGTTTTACAGTTGTCCCTTGCATACAAATGAAATGGTTTACAATAATCAGGTAGTCCTAAAGCGGGGGCCTGCATAATGCTAACTTTTAAGGTCACATAAGCTTCAGTGATGCCTGGAGTCCACTGAATATGTTTTGGGCTGTCCCCCTTAGCAGCCGTATGTAAAATGGAGTCATAGTGAGCATTCATTGCCTGCAATAATTAATCATCAACATGTGTTGCCCCCATTTGTATTTTGTTTTTAGTTACCTTGTGACCTTCAGCTGCTAGGTGCTGTAGCAGACTGAGTGAATCCTGTCTATTTGGCTTCCACGTTAGGAGTACATACCAAACAGTAGGTCCTTTTGACGTACTGAATGGGGACAGAACCATGACACGGGTCCATGACTGCAAGGTATTGTTGGAGCACCAGTGAGTAAGCAGCTGGTGAATCCACGTAGCCTTAGGGGAAGACGGGTCCATGTTATTTGGCACCCATCAAAAAGTGAAAACCATAAGTAGTTGTGTCTCATGGTCCAATGGGACCAAAAATAATGCGTTTGATAAATCAATAATAATAAATATAGTGGCGCCATGGAAAATGGCCGTAATGAGAGCAGTGATATCAGGGACAATCGGGGCAATTGGGATGACTAAGTAATTAATTGCCCTTAAATCCTCGACAAATCTAAAGTCATTGTCACGTAATGGAAGGGACGTTAGCCCAATTCCATCCTGACTCTGTATCAGAGTCTAAAAGTCTGTATAAGAAGTCTGATGTCAGTCTGAGCTTGACACATTCACTTCAGATACATCATATATGTAGAAGGATTAATTCGGGGGTTAACGGCTGCCTGTTTTCTCTTTCCGTATTTACTATTTGCAATCTATTCAAAAACAAACTCCATTTTGAATCAAATTCACATACAAAATCTCTCTTCCAAATCACTTACTATAACATTCTAGGAAGTATTCGCTTCAGTCCCGTACTTAACTTACAATAATTCCCAACTAACACTCCACTTCTTCCTGAGACCTCTCCATAAACATATAACTACCAATACTGAAATCCACCTTAAAAAGTTAAACAACAACATTCCATACACATCTTATCCAAACTAAATACGACCTTAAGAATTTTCTGCAAGGAGACAGAAATTCACAGCCTTTTTTTTTTTTTTTGGGGACGCAGAGATAAGTGTTAGCAAGCTTTAAAATAGAATAAACACACTGTCTTACACTTACAAACAAGATAGACCATAAATCCTCCACTGTTACATATTTCTGGAAAAAGATTTCCTTTTTTTATATATATATGCCGGCTTTAGAAATATATTTCAGTGGTGGACACGATTTCTACAACCCTTAAAGACACAAAGGAAAATTCTCTAACCTGCATTTCTCAATTGTATTGCAAAGAAAAGAAAGTACAGCTAACACTCACAAATTTATTTGCAGCAAAACACAAGACAATCCATCTACTTTATAAACAAAAGCAATCAGAATATTATATAAATGTATGTAAAGAAAAAGTTTCTTTATATTTCTGTGTTCTTATCTCGTTTGCTCTTTCACGGGACCTGATGTTACGCTGTGTATATAATTACATATGACAGCTTTGGGTATTGTTTAGACTGGGAAGTAACCATTTACAACTATCCTTCTAAAAAAACTTTAGGTGGTTGTCTCAATAGACAACGTAACCTTATTTGCTATCACGGTTTTTTAATCCGAGAACAGGATTTGTCTGTACTGAGCTGAAATAGCTCGGACAGTTCCGAAAGATATTCTCTAATTAACGGGTTGCCCCTAGACACAGAGATGGTGCGTCTTACAATGTCCAGAGACCTTACTTCCTGTTATTTTACACAGAATAATAAAACATCTCTTATCTTAAACAGCATAGCAATACAGCAAAATTAATGAGCAAGCAAAAGCGGTTTTGGGCACTGTAAGCCAAGCGTCGTCAAGTATATATTTATATCAATTTTATCCTTTCTATTCCCACCTTAGGAATTATATATATATATATATATATATATATATATATATATATATATATATATATATATATATATATATATCCTTGATATATATATGGCCTTCCAGAAGCCTAATTTTACACTCTCTTTCTTAGAGAGTCTCCCTACCTTTTAGGGATTATACCTACAGTCTACCAAAGACTTAATTCTTAATTCTTAATTCTCCCTACCACAGGGAGTGTGTGCCCAACTTATTTACTTGTATACAGTTTACAAAGGACGACGAGAGTGGGAGCAAAGGAAGGTGCAAATAGACACAATTCACTCTACTCACCCACTCCGTCGTACTTTGATCTCTGTATCCCACTCGTCTGACACCAGTTTGTTGGGGCTTCCTAATCAGTAGTTGGCGGCTTAGAAACACAGGGCCCAAACAGAATTCTGGGGAACCCATACTGGATGTAACACACACACAATCAGTCTCAGTACTAATTCCGTTTATTGCTACGTCATTGCATAGAATTTATACTTGCAAAAGAAGGCGGATATTAGAGCGATTTTCACAGTTCACGTTAGTCGGTACAAGGACATATAATCAGGTGTTTTCTGTTTCTTAGAACAACTAGAAATGTTTTGTGTTTTAGTAAGGTTGACAAACATCTCAAGGATAGGAACATGATATTATGGTTAGGCTATGTGTCAGCAAAATATGTTAACCCCTTCATCAGCAGAATATGTTAACCCCTTCATATATCAAAGAAGATATACCACAACAAATTTAGAGAACAGTGGTTTTATTTTGAGGACGGAATTTTATGTCACTCAGTGTAATGATATAGAAATCACAAAGTTGTGGAGACCAGTAGCCAAGGTCAGCAATAATCCAGTTCCGCAAACTTGTAGGTGAAAACAGGAACAAGGTTTATTGAAGTGATCAGGAACCACACAATAATCTGGCAAGGATACAGAGACAGGAAGTGCCTTATATAGGCCAAGAACCAGACAGCTGACCAGACACAGCTAAAGAGAGTTGTCACTGATTGCATTGCTTTTAGAGTCAAGGTATCAGATCTCAGGCAAATCTGCAAGAGGCAGGCTGGCGCAGTGGTAGGGAAGAGGTATAGCAGCCTGGGGACCAGGGTTCAAAACCCAGCAGAGTCAATTCCTCACATTACCCCCGCCTCTATAGGTGCAGCCTCTGGATGCCCTATTACCGGGTTTAGCAGGGTACTGCACATGAAAAGACCGAAGGAGATCAAGAGCATGAATATTGTCCACTGGTTCCCATGAACTCTCCTCCTCACCATAGCCTTTCCAGCGAACCAGATACTGAAGCTTGCTACGGAAGATCCTGGAGTCAAGAATTTTGTCCACTTCGTACTCATCCTCACCATCCACGAGGACTGGAGGTGGGGCAGGCAGGGCTCGGCCAGGGAAAGTGTTGACATGAAAAGGTTTAAGCAGTGCAACGTGAAACACTGGATGTATTTTCATGGAATTCGGGAGTTGTAAACGGAAAGTGACAGCATTGATCTGAGCAATGATCTCAAAAGGTCCCATGAACCTTTGACCCAATTTATGAGAAGGAATCCGAAGCTTGAGATTCCTTGTTAACAGCCACACCTTGTCACCAACGTGATAGACTGGGGCCTCCTTTCTATGCCTATCAGCAGCTCTTTTGTAACATTCCTGAGCCTCCAAAAGAGTCTCTTTCAACAGTGCTTGGGAATCACGTAAGGCCGTTAGCCGGTCAGTGACAGCAGGAATGGAAGTAGTAATTGGGAGACTGACTAGAAAGGTCGGATGGTAACCATAGTTGGCAAAAAATGGGCTCAAAGAAGTGGAGCAGTGTTGGGCATTGTTATTGGCAAACTCCGCCGTGGGTAGAAAATCCAGCCAGTCATCCTGCAGGTAACTAATATAGCACCGCAAATATTGCTCCAAAGTCTGGTTGGTTCGCTCAGTCTGTCCATTACTTTGCGGATGAAAATCTGACGACAGATTTACATTAATACCTAGATTAGAACAAAAATGTTTCCAAAAACGAGACGTAAACTGCACTCCCCTGTCCGAAACTACTTCATCAGGCACTCCATGCAAGCGAAATATTTCCCGAATAACCAGGTCAGCCGTCTGTTTAGCTGAAGGGAGACCACGAGCTGGTATGAAATGACCCATCTTAGTTAACCTGTCCACAACAACAAGAATGGTAGTGTGTTCCTTAGAGGGAGGTAGTTCCACAATAAAGTCCATGGATATAGATCCCCAGGGACGATGAGGAATCGGAAGAGGCTGAAGCAAGCCAACAGGGGATGAGCGAGGAGTCTTATGTCTGGCACATACATCGCAAGAGGACACATACTTCTTAACATCCTCATGATACTTCGGCCAACAAAAGGATCGGGCAAGTAGCTCTTGTGTCTTTCGGATTCCTGGATGACCTGCTGGTTTTGAGTCATGGTAGAGACGTAAAAGGTCCAGTCGCACTGACTCCGGAGCAAACAGACGTTGTTGAAAAACCCAAAACCCATTAAGCATCGTCATATGGAGGTCACGAGGAGGATCACGAAGAACTGGGTATTCAGAGTAGCCCTTTTTAATGCGAGACATCAGATCAGAAGGAAATGTAACTCCTATAAATATATCCTCTGGCAAGATGGTGGTCTTGGTTACGGTAGTATGGAGGGGGTCAGCTATTCTAGACAAGGCATCCGCCTTACCATTCTTGGAGCCAGGACGGTATGTAACCAAAAAATTAAACCTTGAGAAGAATAGGGACCAGCGTGCTTGTCTGGCTGACAGTCTCTTAGTTGATCGAATACATTCCAGATTTTTGTGATCTGTGAGGACAGTAATTGGATGGGTAGCTCCCTCCAAGAGATGTCTCGATTCGGTGAAGGCAGCTTTTATAGCCAATAGTTCTTTATTCCCTATGTCATAGTTTCTTTCTGCTGGCACCATCTGGCGGGAATAGAAGGCACACGGATGTAACAGCATCTTAGGTCCAGTCCTTTGAGACAGTATAGCACCAACAGCTGAATCAGAAGCATCAACTTCCACAATAAATGGTAATTCCGGCTGAGGATGTACCAGGACAGGGGCAGAGGTAAACAGAGTCTTCAATCGGGAAAATGCGGTATCCGCCTTATCGGACCACTGAAAAGGAGTCCCCTTACGTGTGATTTCAGTGATCGGTGTAATAACGGCAGAGAAATTCTTAATGAAACGCCTGTAAAAATTGGCAAACCCCACAAATCTCTGAACATCTTTTTCATTCTTGGGGATGGGCCAGTCCAGCACAGCTTTAATTTTACTTGTGTCCATACTTAAACCTTTGGGAGTTATTACATACCCCAGGAATTGAATGTCTGTTTGTTCAAACTCACATTTTTCTAGTTTAATGTATAGGCGGTGGGTACGAAGGCGCTCTAGAACTATACGGACCTGTTTTCTGTGGTTTTCAAGATTATCAGAGAATATTAGGATATCATCCAAATATGCCACAACAAACTGATCCAGGAGATCTCGTAGTACATCATTGATAAGATGCTGGAAAGTTGCAGGGGCATTACACAGCCCAAAAGGCATTACTAGATATTCGTAATGCCCGTACCTGGTTCTGAAAGCTGTTTTCCATTCATCATTGGGTCTTATGCGAAACAGATTATATGCCCCCCCGAAGATCAAGCTTCGTAAATATTTTAGCTGAGCGAAGTCTCTCCAAAAGTTCAGGAATCAGAGGCAAGGGGTAGCGTTTTTTAACAGTGATGTTATTAATGTCCCTGTAATCAACGCATGGCCGTAGGCTGCCATCTTTCTTTTCTACGAAGAAAATAGGAGCTCCTGCTGGAGAAGTAGATGGTCGAATAAAGCCTTTGGCAAGATTTTCTTGTAGGTATTCACGAAGAGCTTTCAATTCAGGCTCAGAAAGGGAATATATACGGCGAAATGGGATAGCAGCCCCAGGCAACAGCTCTATTGGGCAATCATAAGGCCTGTGTGGTGGAAGCTGATCAGCATTCTTCTTATCACAGACATCTGCAAAATCCCGATATTGTAGAGGAAGCTTAGTCAAGTTTGTAGCAACCATTTCATTAATTGTTGTGGCAACAGGTGTTACCTTAGAGGGTTGACAATTCATTAAGCAGTGTTCTGAAGGAAGGGACAAAGTTCTGATCTTCCAATCAATCTGTGGGTTATGCAGAGCAAGCCAAGGTACCCCCAAAATCACTGGAAACTGTGTTGAGGAAATTAGGTGGAAAGAGATAGCCTCATGGTGATTCACTTCCACAGTCAACTTTAAGGGCACAGTCTCATGTGTAACCGGTCCTGACGTAAGTGGAGAACCATCAACTGTCTCCATTAACACAGGTGAAGAATTAGGGATAGACTGAATTCTATTTCCTGCTGCAAATTTAATGTCCATAAAGTTTCCGCCTGCTCCAGAATCTATCATAGCGGTAGTTGAAATTTTACGATCACCACATTGCAACGTGATAGGCACCACAAAATGAGGATGTTGAGTCAACATACCCTTTTCACCATGAGCCAGAGAAAACAAGGGTTGTGTGACAGAATCCAGTTGATCCGAAATCTGGGATTGGTGTCGAATCTGTGCACCCTCAGCCACCATAGCTATTGTTCTTTTGGATTTGCTAGGGCAATTGATAGCATAGTGCCCTGCACTACCACTATACAGGCATAAATTGTGAGTGCGTCGCCACTGTTTTTCTTCGTTGGATAATGGCCCTCTTATTAGATTTACCTGCATAGCCTCTGGCTCAGACTCTGTAGGTGTTTGTGGGATCGGAGTAGAAGTTCTTGAATAGGAAATTGGAGTAGTACTTCGTCTAAAAGAGCCCTGTCTTTCCAATCTTCTTTCAGAAAGTCTTCGATCAATACGGATAGCCAAACGCACAAATGCATCAAAGTCAGCAGGAAGATCAACACGAGCTAGCTCATCTTTTATAGCTTCTGAGAGACCTTTTCTGAAGTGGAACCTCTGGGCTGATTGGTTCCAGGTAGTATCAGCAACCCACTGTCTGAATTCAGCAGCATATTCAGCCACCGAGCGCCTCCTTTGATGCAAATGAAGGAGAGTGGCTTCTGCTGTAGCACATCGATTGGGGTCATCAAAAACTAGGCACATGGCCTCAAGAAAGTAATTTAGATTACCCAAGACTGGACTGTCTTGTTCCAGAAGAGGGGAGCCCCAAGCCAGGGCTTCATCTTTGAATAAGGAAAAAATAAATCCCACCTTCTCTCTTTCAGATGGAAATTGGTGAGGTAACATCATGAAGTGCAAACGGCATTGATTTAGGAAACCCCTAAATTTTTTGCGATCTCCTCCAAACTTTTCTGGCAGGGGCAAGCGGGTCTCTTGTGTAGGTGTAACAGTAGCAGCCGCAGTATCACGTGCCCTGTAGCTGGTATACTCACTGTGCATTGACTGAAATTTATTTTGCAGTTCAGCTACCTGGTCCTGCAGCACTTGGATGGTCTGTGCCTGGGTCTGCACAGTTCTTGCAAATAAAGCAACCTGCTGGGCCAATGCAGAATCTGTCCCGGCGGTCTCCATGAAAGGTCCAGATTATTCTGTAATGATATAGAAATCACAAAGTTGTGGAGACCAGTAGCCAAGGTCAGCAATAATCCAGTTCCGCAAACTTGTAGGTGAAAACAGGAACAAGGTTTATTGAAGTGATCAGGAACCACACAATAATCTGGCAAGGATAAAGAGACAGGAAGTGCCTTATATAGGCCAAGAACCAGACAGCTGACCAGACACAGCTAAAGAGAGTTGTCACTGATTGCATTGCTTTTAGAGTCAAGTTATCAGATCTCAGGCAAATCTGCAAGAGGCAGGCTGGCGCAGTGGTAGGGAAGAGGTATAGCAGCCTGGGGACCAGGGTTCAAAACCCAGCAGAGTCAATTCCTCACATTACCCCCGCCTCTATAGGTGCAGTCTCTGGATGCCCTATTACCTGGTTTAGCAGGGTACTGCACATGAAAAGACCGAAGGAGATCAGGAGCATGAATATTGTCCACTGGTTCCCACAAATTCCTCACACTCAGACTCTTTTTAGAGGACCACTATTTCACTAAGAAACTCTATAAAATGGCAAAAAACATAGAGAACAGTTGTTATACTCCACGGACGAACTTTTATGTCTGGTGGTCTCTTTTTAGAGGACCACTATTTCATATAGGAAACTCTATGTGCCATTTTCAAGAACTACAACAGTAAGAACAAAAAGAACAATTAACATATTGGAATGTGTTAGAACTTACCTTTTTACATTGGCCCCACAAAACGATTAGGCGGCATTTTCGTACTATTCAAGGTTAAATGTTAGTATTTTTAGTTACTATTTGAGATGTTAACATTGTATTTTAAAAATTAAGCAAAGTTGGTTCATTGTATATTGTATATAGTTAATGATTTATGTTAGTAGGAGGATAATCATTTGTTAATGAACTGAAATTTATAATTAAATACAGAGTATTGATTCAGGGAGTAATCCGATCAGCAGTTAATGGGGTCAGCAAGGAATTCATTTTTTTCCCTCTTTGATACAATTGGCCAAGTTTCAATGTTTTTTTTTTTTATTGTTTGCCTTCCTCTGGATTTAATACCTATGTGGTTTACCAGTAATTTAAAGTTGAATGTTACAAAGCATTATGTAATTGTTGCAGATACTTATTCACAGAAAGTTTACTTATGTTATTCATGTATACCAATGAATTAGAAATGTTAGTATTGTTAAAAAAAATGGTTCAAGATTGTTTCAGATATAAGTTGCATGTTACAAAGTTTTATGTTATGGTTTATGTAACGGCTACCCCGGTAGTGAGAGGGTACCAGCCGTTGGAGACGTCCTTTTCCCTGGCAAGCTGCTGTGTAAAAGTGAAGTTGGTATAATCCCATCCAAGAGTTCCAGAGGGAAAGTCAGGTTCAGCATTAAATATCCATATAGAAGCACTGCGCAGTCTCAGAAGCCCAGACCACCCATATTGGACGACACTTTCTTGGGGGTCAAAGAATACTGTCTTTATTTTGTTATATGCAGAAATATATATACACCTCTTTCCACAGGTAATACACATGCCCATATTTGGCTACACAATACACATAGAGAGACAATAGGTGTGGTCACACCTCCCTGAGGCTACATGGTTACTTTTGATACAATCACAGACATTGATAAGATAATGCTTCTCTTTGTTCCATCTTTCACAATGTGAACACTTTACACAATAGGGCTCTCCTGCCTCTAGGAGACGCTAATAGGATTATGTATTATGCTAGGTGTCTGCGATAGTCTGAGCTAATATCCTGCAGAGCATAAACCAACATATCTACAGTATAGCAATGTGATCATATTTTAACCATAATAATTAAATAACCATAACACAGGGTAAAACAGTGATGGGTTCCGTTACAGTTTACAATATGTATTCAGCAATTGTTATATTGTTCTTGCATATATGACAATTACAATAGTTAATATTGAACAAAAGATATGCTTTACCTGTTGGTGAAATACAAGTTAAAAGTAAAAAAAATAAAAAGTTTTATTCAAAATGTTGTACTTTTTGTAGATAACAGAAAGGTTAAGAATGTCAGAGACTCTCACTGTGCGGCAAACAGTTTTAACAGCATTACAATTGTATTGTCCCATCATTTTTTGACGGGCAAGTCGCTAGTCATAAATTTACAATTTATGTATTACACCATTTTGTACAAATTCACTTTATATTTCAGAGCTGTTTTATTAGCATACATTGAGAGTTAAAGAAAAACAACTCCCAAACTTTCTATCCTACATTTAAATGAGCATTATGAGTTGCATTTGCATAAAAAAATATTTAATTGGCTAGACGAGCCAAAAATTTTGTTTTAAGTCAAATAAGCAAGATATGTGCTTTTAGCTTGCAGGCTTAAGTCAAATGTTAAACAATCCAAAATATATAAATTCTGTACACAAAAGTGGAATGGTGACAGGAAGCCAGAACTTATCCAACAAGTATTGTAAACCTATTCTCAAAACTATAAGGCAACCAGCCAATCCTCACTCCAGAAGATACAACACTTTTTTGATCAGCTGTACATTATCATCAAAGATAAGACAAGAACTGAAACACCTTAAGGCTTTGATAACAGCACTTGTGATCAAAATCATTATTAACATTTGAAAACCTGAAAACCTCCCAGGGCCAAATTACATATCTAATATCGGTTTATCAGGATTACCTGTTTTTGTAGGCCAAGGAAGGCCCTGCTGTTAGTTCCAATTAATCCATGGTCTGTAGTAACTCACAGACTGAATATGTCATGGGTGAGACCTAGGAGAGACAGGTCTGCTCCTGTGTGTCATAACTCCCCACCCTAGTACCTGCCAAGTGCTGCCGCTCTGCTAATCAATTTCAACTGAGACTTTTAAGATCCGGCTGAATTCACAGCAAAGTGCCATTTGTAAGTTTACTCTGCTGCCAGTCTTTGTCCTGCCTGGTTTCCTGTTTCAGTGTCATGTGCCGCTGCTTCTGTTCCTATCTGTCTGGAGTTCTGCCTGTGTTCTGCTCTGCTGCCGTTACTGTCTGGCAAGAGTTCTGCCTGTAATTTCTGCTTTGTTTCAGCTATCAAATCCAACTGTGTGCTAGTTCCTACCTTCAGCTACCAGTCTGCTTTTGAGGACCTTTGTTTACAGTTTATGCTGGTGTATGGCTGCCTGTAGCACTGCCATTTTGTTTTCAGAGCTTTACAGTAACGTTGCTATTGATTTTGCTATGGTTTCTGTGCATTGGACTTTTGATTTAAAGGGATGCTCAACAAAATTTGTATATACTGTTATTTGTTCATTAAATACATTTTGCAACCTCACCCCAGAACGGTCTGAATTTTTAGTACCTGGTTCCTGACACTATGTAAAAAAAAAATGTTGAGGACCTTGTTGCATCACACCTAGACACTCACCGTAATCATGTGTTTGAAGGCTATTCCCCATCACTGGAAATGAAGAGAACAGATATTGTACTATTCCTTAAAAATAATAATGACTCCCTAGAGGAAAATAATGATAGCCTTATGTTTTTTTAAATGGGGATTTTGAAATTTAACAAAACCTATGACCCTTGAAATTATGGGTTACGTTTCTTGGCTGGTTCATAAAGACTATAAAGTCCACTATAAAGTCCACTCCCCCAGCATAATTACCAGTCATTGAAACAAAAAAGGAGCTTATCCTATGAGGAGTTTCACCTGACAAATATGCAATTTAGCCTGGGCATGAGCTTTAAAAAAAATGACTTTTCATCCAATCAGAATAATAAAATTTGACTTCTCGTACCCTATTGGGTGAAATCAGCCACTTATATTAAGATACAAATGTATTTAAAGTAAGCAGTAAGCAAAGTAGGTGGAGCTTTATAGTATTTTGTTCCAAGAGATTTATATAGATCCTCATAATATATTTTTTAAATAGGTGTATTTGTTATATTGGGAGGTGTAGGAATGCGGGTTGGTTATGGGTTGCAACTGTTATATGAAAAAATAGCCATTAAGAATAATGGGAGCATAAACATTAACTAGCTCAAACATTTCTTGCCCATTTGCAGTAGAATATATACACCATTGAGGTATGCTATAATCTCTAGCGCTGTATAATTAAATATTTTGTGAAGTAAAGTAGCGTTGCTTCATTGTTTCAAAGAGAAGTACAGCCTGCATCTGCATCTATAAGAACAGTCTGGCGCATGTGTCAGGTGTCCAGTGCGACATTGTAATGTTAGGTTTCAGTTTGAGAAGATGATGCAGATCTTTCTTGGATAGTTCCCTCACATTCCATGATATAATGCAAAGAGTGCTTTTTGTCAACTCTACTGTTGTTTGTAATGTCCTTGTATAACAAAAAAAGGTGGGCAATAGTAAAATGTAAACTTTATTGGTTGAAAAAAAACGACGATTAAAACTTTAAAAAGGGAAAGAATAAAAACTGTACAAATACCTTTGAACAGAAAAACTGCAAACCTAATGACCACTGGACAACTGTCACTCATTAAGTGGGGGTTGAGCAGTATTATAAATGAGACACAGAGAGTGTCTATGTATAGGCTTGTAGTACTATGCAACAAAAGGTGTAAATCATTAGAATAGTGGGCCAAACCTTCCTAAATTACCTTGTGCTATAACTATATATCTCTCCCCAGTAACGGCTGTGAAACCTAGTATAACAACATAAGGAAGATATAGGTAGCTTGGTAGTATGCTTCTAAACACCAGATTTATTTGCATACAAAAAATCCTCAGTTTGGCTCTTAGATCACCAGGTACTTCATTGCCTCTTATTAGGGTACAATGCCCCTATTATTTGAATGATATAGGTATAATTCAACCATTCAAACGATATGGCTCTTAAATGTACAGATATTGCATTACCTCTTGTTAGAGTATAACACCACAACTATTTTGGTGGTGTAAGCATAATTAGGGCCATTCTGAACAAGCTCACTCTCTGTATACTCGCATATAGTATAACAGCGTCTCCCTGTGCTGGGGAGATTCGCGCTGCCTAGTTGCGTCGTGCGTAATAACGTCACGTTACGCTAGCCTACGTCCTAACATGTTTCTACGTGTTCAACGTCTTTTTCAAAGGATTAAGGCGTGTGTAGGGGCAGGAAGCTATTTAAAGCATATGGTAGCCATGGTAACCTGGACTACCTGATTGCTACACCTAAATTAACCCTATGAGTGAAAGTGTGAAAGTATGTATGGCAGGATAGGACTGAACAAAGAAAGAAATGGTCCATATATATTATTAGCATAGTAGATGGAGCAACATCAGTGGGAAGGGGGAACCTTAAAGAATAGGTGTGTATCTGGATACAGGATACTGAAAAGAGAATATATACAAGTATATCATGATGTGCAAAGAGAAAAAGTGCATATTGTGCATGTAGATAACTAGATGAATTAAAACCCCTGTATAAGGGCATAAAATAGCCAGGGTATAAAGACCCTGTATGTAAACCATAATTAGGTCAAAATTGACATATTAATGAGACCATAGTGAAAAGTGACTAAGTGCATGAATGAATAAATGGCAAGAAAAATCTAGTATGGCCATATATATTATAACTCAGAATGTGAGGGTGAGTGGTGTTGACCACTAAAATAAAATGATGGTCACGTGAGACCAAAAGTGAAAAGAATAATTCTATTTCAGGTAAAGATGTGACACATGAGTGGGCCACATCTACCTGAAAAAGATTATAAATAAAGCAAAAAATATTTTATGCAAAGATGAGACATATATGAAGTAAAATTAAAGTGCATATATCATGATCCTGATTCAGAAATTACTTGGTGGTATTTCTCATATAATTAGAGGGTCCAAATCTAGGGCCCAGAAAAAGGCCTGTATAGACAACTTATGTAAGATAAAATTACACAAGACTATATGAAGGCCGTATAGGAAAAGCCTTTATTCAGGCCATCAGGTACCTGTGCTCTTAATTTATAAATCCATTGTGATTCACGCTGTAGTAATTTATTTTGAAAATCACCCCTTCTAGGTCCAGTTTTCACAGAATCAATAATACAAAATTTTAGTACTTCTGGATTGTTGTTGTGACAGTAATTCACATGTCTTGCTATGGGAGTGTCATATTCGTTTTTAATAGAATATATATGTTCCCCCAATCTTCGACGGAATTCCCTGCAGGTTTTCCCTACATAGATCTTGTTACTTGTTTATGTATAACAAAAAAAGGTGGGCAATAGTAAAATATAAACTTTATTGGTTGAAAAAAACGACGATTAAAACTTTAAAAAGGGAAAGAATAAAAACTGTACAAATACCTTTGAACAGAAAAACTGCAAACCTTTTCATTATGGTCTCATTAATATGTCAATTTTGAACTAATTTAGGTTTACATACAGGGTCTTTATACCCTGGCTATTTTATGCCCTTATACAGGGGCTTTAATTCATCTAGTTATCTTCATGCACAATATGCACTTTTTTTCTTTGCACATCATGATATACTTGTATATATTCTCTTTTCAGTATCCTGTTTCCAGATACACACCTATTCATTAAGGTTCCCCCTTCCCACTGATGTTGCTCCATATACTATGCTAATAATATATATGGCCCATTTCTTTCTTTGTTCAGTCCTATCCTGCCATACATACTTTCACACTTTCACTCATAGGGTTAATTTAGGTGTAGCAATCAGGTAGTCCAGGTTACCATGGCTACCATATGCTTTAAATAGCTTCCTGCCCCTACACACGCCTTAATCCTTTGAAAAAGACGTTGAACACGTAGAAACATGTTAGGATATAGGCTAGCGTAACGTGACGTTATTACGCACGACGCAACTAGGCAGCGCGAATCTCCCCAGCACAGGGAGACGCTGTTATACTATATGTGAGTATACAGAGAGTGAGCTTGTTCAGAATGGCCCAAATTATGCTTACACCACCAAAATAGTTGTGGTGTTATACTCTAACAAGAGGTAATGCAATATCTGGACATTTAAGAGCCATATCGTTTGAATGGTTGAATTATACCTATATCATTCAAATAATAGGGGCATTGTACCCTAATAAGAGGCAATGAAGTACCTGGTGATCTAAGAGCCAAACTGAGGATTTTTTGTATGCAAATAAATCTGGTGTTTAGAAGCATACTACCAAGCTACCTATATCTTACTTTTGTTGTTATACTAGGTTTCACAGCCGTTACTGGGGAGAGATATATAGCTATAGCACAAGGTAACTTAGGAAGGTTTGGCCCACTATTCTAATGATTTACACCTTTTGTTGCATAGTACTACAAGCCTATACATAGACACTCTCTGTGTCTCATTTATAATACTGCTCAAACCCTACTTAATGAGTGACAGTTGTCCAGTGGTCATTAGGTTTGCAGTTTTTCTGTTCAAAGGTATTTGTACAGTTTTTATTCTTTCCCTTTTTAAAGTTTTAATCGTCGTTTTTTTCAACCAATAAAGTTTATATTTTACTATTGCCCACCTTTTTTTGTTATATATATTTAGAGTGTTATGCACTAATGGGCTTTATTCCCTAAATATTTTTTCTGCTTGTTGAATAGGTGGTTCAATCCACATTTAGGGTTACTAACTAACAAGTCTACACTTTAACCCTTTTATCCAAATTTCCAAGTAATAACATGGCAGGATCTAACATCACCAATCTGGATTTTACACAATTACAAATAGAGGCAGAGGCTACTTTTCTGCCCTCTACACAACCCAGAATAGAAAATAAAGATGTTAATTCAGCATTCTATGAACTTCAAAAAAGTATGAGAAAACAAATTAAATCCATTTGGGAAATATCCAGTTTACAAAATTACATAAAAAACAAATTGATCCCTAGAGGCCTTAGAACTAACATCACACCAGCCTTAAATATACATGATGACATTTTCATGTCCAAGTGGAAGGATATCCTTTTTAAATGTTCTATGGAACTTATGTCATTAATTATTGAAACCCACCAAAGTAATCTTGAAGACATCAAAAAAACTGTGGTACTTAACCAAGTGGAAGTTGATAAATTTAGAGATATCTCTGACTTTGAGAATTTATGCACTAAATTGAACTCAAATATAGAAAAGTTCAAAAAGGACATTAAAGATCGAAAACATAGGAAATTCCTAAGAGATCAAAATGATTATAAAATAGGAAGAATATACAAAAGATTACCATCTAATCCTCAATATCTAACAGGATCTGAGTTAAGTTCGTCTGATTATGACACCTCAGATATAGAAGATCATACTACCAGAAAGAATGTTAGGGGTGCAAGAACCTATCTAAAAAGAGGAATGCATAAAGATAGGAATCCCAACTGGAAGCGAGAACAATATGAACTACGCTCCAGAAGAAACCAATATGATTCTGATAGACAGACAGGATTACATCCCATGTATGATAATGAAACTCCCTCATATCCTTTTTTAGGGAGAGGACGATCTCAAACAAGGAGATCAATACAGATCAATACCAATCAGTTCCTTTAGATACTGACAAGTCAGAGGATACTCTGAGAATTATAAACCTATCCCACTTTGTTTTACATAAAGACCATATCACAGTTTTAAGTAAAGGCCTTACATTTGTACCAACATCTAAGGCAAATATCTTTACTCACATCAAAGATTTAAATCTTTTCTCTAGGAAACTAGCTCTTCACAAATTTTATAAGAGGAAACGAGATAGAGAAATTATGAGCCTGGGAGTCCCACAAGATGACATAGAAATAGTACAAGGCCTTATAGAGCTTTTGGAGGAAAATTGCACTCCAATCATAGAACCAAAGAAATGGAAGATTAAAAGCACTTTTACTCCTCCACTTAAAGACTATGCAAATATTTGGGTTTTCCTACAGCAAGTTTCTAAGGACATAGAGGAAATTGACTACAGGAGTTACAAAAAAGAATATAACCTCACTAAGCCGGAATATCAAGCTCTTATAGAACTTAGGGATGATGTGTCTCTACACATCAAGCCAGCAGACAAGGGAGGCAATATAGTCCTCATGGATAATGATGACTATAAGGAGATGTGTATGAGAATTTTAAAGGATAAAACTACTTACAACATCATTACAAAAGATCCGACTCCTGAATTTAAATTGAGACTTAAAAACATCCTAGTAGATGTAAAAAATAAGGGAATAATTGATGAGCAGACTTTTCAATTTCTATTTCCCAAATTCCCTATGGTCTCAGTGTTCTATTCTCTCCCTAAAGTTCACAAGAAAACCTATCCCATCCCAGGTAGACCTATAGTTTCCGGGACTAATAATCTTTCCCACAACTGCAGTATATTTGTGGATTATCATCTTAGGGAATTTGTGATGGGCTTACCATCCTATGTCAGGGACACTCCTGATATTCTCAGGCAATTAGAAGATCTATCTGTACCTCCTGAATCATGGCTGGTGTGTATTGACGTTGAGGCCTTATACAGCAGTATTCCACATAACTTTGGAATCAATGCAGTAAAATACTTTTTACAGATGAAAGGTTCTCCTTTTGATGAACTAAACATGTTGCTAATAGCACTATTGGAATATGTTTTAAAACACAACTTCTTCCTATTCAACCAAAAATGGTACCACCAACAACAGGGAACAGCTATGGGTACACCATGTGCCCCTAGCTATGCGAACTTGTTTCTGGGGTGGTGGGAAGACAAATACATATATGATGACAATGCACATCCCTTTGGAGCAAATATACTTGTCTGGAGGAGATTTATAGATGATATTATCCTGGTCTGGACTGGTAACAGACAGGAATTGAGTTCATTTATACAATTTCTGAACACTAATGAATTAGGCCTCAAATTTACCTTTGAGACCAGTCAGAGTGAGATCTCTTTTTTGGATCTAATAATTAAAAAGGATGAAAGAGGGAAAATATGTACATCTACATTTAGAAAAGAAACAGCATCTAATACTCTGCTGAAATGGGAGAGCCAACACTTTGAGCCACTTAAGAGAGGAATTCCTAAGGGACAATACCTCAGGATCCGGAGGAATTGCAGTTCAGAGGAAGAATTTAAAATTGAAGCGAACAAACTTAGGGAACGTTTTAAAGCAAGAGGTTACCCTAATAGAAGCCTTAAGTTGGCTTATAAACATGCTATGAACTGCAATAGAACCGATCTGCTAAATGTAAATAGAAAAGCTCAAGGTAAAATGGATACCCCCACTAACAGGACTATATCTAATGAATCTAAGATTACTAGATGTATAATGACATTTGGTCATGACTCTGAAATAATCAGAAACATCCTTTCTAAACACTGGCATCTCCTCACAAGTGATAAAGATCTTAAAGACACCCTCACTTCCAAAGCAAGTATCACTTATAGAAGAGGAAAGAACATTAAGGATATGCTTGTACATAGTGTATATACAGACAAGACATCTGAACCTAAAACTTGGCTCCAACCACTGAAGGGAATGTATAAGTGTGGGAACTGTAAATTTTGCAAATTTGTGAGACCATGCAAACAGTATATACATCCGACCAATGGTGCTATTTTTGATATTGATAATTTTTTCAACTGTAAATCATCAGGAGTTATATATATAGCTACTTGTTTATGTAATAAGATCTATGTAGGGAAAACCTGCAGGGAATTCCGTCGAAGATTGGGGGAACATATATATTCTATTAAAAACGAATATGACACTCCCATAGCAAGACATGTGAAATACTGTCACAACAACAATCCGGAAGTACTAAAATTTTGTATTATTGATTCTGTGAAAACTGGACATAGAAGGGGTGATTTTCAAAATAAATTACTACAGCGTGAATCACAATGGATTTATAAATTAAGAGCACAGGTACCTGATGGCCTGAATGAAGGCTTTTCCTATACAGCCTTCATATAGTCTTATGTAATTTTATCTTACATAAGTTGTCTATACAGGCCTTTTTCTGGGCCCTAGATTTGGACCCTCTAATTATATGAGAAATACCACCAAGTAATTCCTGAATTAGGATCATGATATATGCACTTTAATTTTACTTCATATATGTCTCATCTTTGCATAAAATATTTTTTGCTTTATTTATAATCTTTTTCAGGTAGATGTGGCCCACTCATGTGTCACATCTTACCTGAAATAGAATTATTCTTTTCACTTTTGGTCTCACGTGACCATCATTTTATTCTAGTGGTCAACACCACTCACCCTCACATTCTGAGTTATAATATATATGGCCATACTAGATTTTTCTTGCCATTTACTCATTCATGCACTTAGTCACTTTTCACTATGGTCTCATTAATATGTCAATTTTGACCTAATTTAGGTTTACATACAGGGTCTTTATACCCTGGCTATTTTATGCCCTTATACAGGGGCTTTAATTCATCTAGTTATCTTCATGCACAATATGCACTTGTTTTCTTTGCACATCATGATATACTTGTATATATTCTCTTTTCAGTATTCTGTTTCCAGATACACACCTATTCATTAAGATTCCCCCTTCCCACTGATGTTGCTCCATCTACTATGCTAATAATATATATGGCCCATTTCTTTCTTTGTTCAGTCCTATCCTGCCATACATACTTTCACACTTTCACTCATAGGGTTAATTTAGGTGTAGCAATCAGGTAGTCCAGGTTACCATGGCTACCATATGCTTTAAATAGCTTCCTGCCCCTACACACGCCTTAATCCTTTGAAAAAGACGTTGAACACGTAGAAACATGTTAGGATATAGGCTAGCGTAACGTGACGTTATTACGCACGACGCAACTAGGCAGCGCGAATCTCCCCAGCACAGGGAGACGCTGTTATACTATATGCGAGTATACAGAGAGTGAGCTTGTTCAGAATGGCCCAAATTATGCTTACACCACCAAAATAGTTGTGGTGTTATACTCTAACAAAAGGTAATGCAATATCTGGACATTTAAGAGCCATATCGTTTGAATGGTTGAATTATACCTATATCATTCAAATAATAGGGGCATTGTACCCTAACAAGAGGCAATGAAGTACCTGGTGATCTAAGAGCCAAACTGAGGATTTTTTGTATGCAAATAAATCTGTTGTTTAGAAGCATACTACCAAGCTACCTATATCTTCCTTATGTTGTTATACTAGGTTTCACAGCCGTTACTTGGGAGAGATATATAGCTATAGCACAAGGTAATTTAGGAAGGTTTGGCCCACTATTCTAATGATTTACACCTTTTGTTGCATAGTACTACAAGCCTATACATAGACACTCTCTGTGTCTCATTTATAATACTGCTCAAACCCCACTTAATGAGTGACAGTTGTCCAGTGGTCATTAGGTTTGCAGTTTTTCTGTTCAAAGGTATTTGTACAGTTTTTATTCTTTCCCTTTTTAAAGTTTTAATCGTCGTTTTTTTCAACCAATAAAGTTTATATTTTACTATTGCCCACCTTTTTTTGTTATATATATTTAGAGTGTTATGCACTAATGGGCTTTATTCCCTAAAGATTTTTTCTGCTTGTAATGTCCTTGTCCTATTTATGCAATATTAGGTAATTATTTTAGGAAATTGCAAGGGAGCGGTGCATGTCAGTATGGATATCCTTCACTGTTGTCAGCTAATAGGCATCATAAGAGTCATAATACATAATGGACATTGTATCCTTCACAATACACTAGAGTTCGACATAAGTATCATTGGTAATCATAGAACAGAGAGCAGAATTTTTTAAAAAAATGTTTTGTAAAAGGCCATATAAGCCAGCCAAAATCATAAGATCCCAAAGTCGTGTTAAGTGAATAGTGACAAGAGTAACTCATACATACATCCCTATTAAATTCCAAGCCCGTAGTGGCACACCCACAAAGCCTGCAGGCTTGAAATTCTGCTGCTTTACAGAGCTATTACATTCAACCATGGCGCTAGCTACCGGTCGTACATGCATGCCATTAAACCCTTTCTGTGCACAGAAGCTGTTAAGAGGCTGGCCGAGTCGCGATCGCCCATTACTATCCAATCGAGGTATAACGTAGAGCGACACAAACCTCTTAGCCAATAGAATTCGGTCTAGCTGATGTAACGGATCTACTGGCACCCCGACCGGGTACCTCCGTTGATAGACGCGTCCTAGTTTGCGTCGAAGCCTACAAGCACTGCACCGGACACCAAAACCACCACAGACTCCAAGGATAGTACATCAGGAACAAGCGTTCAGTAGTTACAGCTCAAGGGAGTATGCAGAAGCATAGCAATCCCCAGTATGATAGTGATCCCCTCAAATAACGAGACAAGGCTACGTTTTTAAGGGTCAAGTAGAACTATAACTTTAATGACAGGGGATCTCCTTTTATGCAATGGTGCCCTCTGAAGGGCTACACCCACATAATTATCACAACAGCCAATTATCTACATGGTTCAACCCCCACGTCTCCTCCCCTCAGATAACAGGTAACACAATTAAAACAGACACAATTTTAACCACATTCTGGATGTACCCCAAAAACAGGGGGTACACCTTTAAGTCCCACACCATTCAATAGCTCTCACCCAGGGGAACAACATATACAAAAATGGGATGAATCAGACCAGGGGTTCAAAAGTTAGTAAAAGTATGTTTTTACACATAACACACAGACATTGCACATATCCCCCATACAATACACATAGAGGGACAATAGGTGAGTCACACCTCCCTGACCACTTGGATACAATCAGACATTAATTAGATCATTCTTCTTTGTTCTTATCAGAGAATGAAAACACTTTGGAAAATGCAAGGATCCTTTACAACTTTCTTATCTCTTGAATCTCTGTAACAGGATTATCTATTAGCCTAGGTCTGCAAAAGTCTGGCTAATATTCTGAGCCAATATATTCCGTAGAACATCAACCAACATACATATAGTAGGATCATATTTTAACCATAATAATCATAAAACAGTTTAAAACAGTGATGGGTTCCGCTACAAGCTGCAGATGACTGACGGAGATTGTAAATTTGCGATCCACCCGCCCATGCGTTGACTGTGATGTATTTTCTGTTGAAGTAGCCCGCAGGTCCTGGAGTTGGAGTTTTTTGTGCAAGAGAGAGAAAGAGGGAGCAGGAGTATTTTCAGAGCAGTAATTTGCAGTTTTGTTCATTTATATCATACCATTTACTATCTTACACTTAATCCTTGATTACACATATTTACAGATTACACATAATCGCCATACACATCATTTAAACAACACACATAGAGACATATAGAGCTAGGTCACTACATACACCCCCATCCCATCCCCCACACCCCATCCCCCAACAGTTATTAATTACACATAATACAAACATTTTTTTCCCCATTATACATATAAAGCCAAACTTTGATTTATCCTTATTTTATTTTGGGGATTATTATGGAGGGAGGAGAGAGGAAGGGAGAGGAGTGGAGAGGTGGCCCTGGGGATAAGTGATGGATATGAGGAGGAGGTGAGGAGGGGTGGAGGAGAGGAGCTGAGGAGAGGGGGAGGTGAGGAGGAGGTGGTTGAGGAGTTGGAGGAGGAGGTGGCATAGGAGGAGGAGCAGGAGGAGGTTGAGGAGGAGGTGGCAGAGGAGCAGGAAGAACAGGAGGAGGAGGAGGAGGGGGTGGAGGAGAAGGAGGAGGAGGGGAGTGTAGAGGAGGAGGTGGGTGGTGGCAGGGTGGCCCGAGCAGCAGGACAGAGGGGAAGGGGCCTGATCCCAGGGGCAGTGGTAGTTCAGGGGAGAGACAGGCCTCAGCGACAGGTCAGGGAGGCAAGGATCTATTTCCACAGTCAGGAGGGCAAGAGGCCAAGAGCAAGCACAGGGCCCACAATTACACGCACCGGGAAAAAGTGGTCCTCTTCGGTGCTATCCGTGATTCTTGCAGGGGGGAGGGAAGTTAGGCCAGGGCCTAGGGCTCAGGCATGGAAGGAGGTAGAGGCTGAGGTGACAGGAGTAGGCACTGAGGCATTGGGATGTGAGGTCTGTCAAGCACTGGTTTGAAAACATCAGGGCCAAGTTGAGGAGGATGATGGCTAAGGAGCACAAGAACTAGACCGTGACCCATAATGAGTGGGAGAGGGTCACCAAAGACCTTCTGAGACAGGTGCCTGCTGCTGGGGTTTCGGACCTGGTGGCCCAACAGCACCCAGGCTCCATGTCAGGTGAATATACCCCCAAAAAATAAAAAAAATATCACATACCCCAACATGCCACCACATGTACATTACACCCTGTGACGAAGTGCCCTTCGCCACTTTGTCTTGGAGAGGACTGTTTGCCAGCCTCCTGCCCTGCGACTATGGCCCTGGGACATATTGCCCTTTAAACACAGTATTCGGCCATACCAGAGTGTATGTCACTCATTCTGGCCCTTTACATACAGGGGGGTCATTCGGTACTTGCCCTGTGTGAACCATGATACCACAGATAGCTATGCCATGGAGCCCATTCATATAATGAAAGACTATGGGAAAGACTTTAGCTACATGGCAATTGAACTGTGTGAAGAGGATCTGAGCGCTATTCGGTAGTTTTGTGCGCTCAGATCCCAGCTGTAATGGAACCCATCACTGTTTTACCCTGTTTAATTCTTATTTAATTCTTGGTTAAAATATGATCCTAGTAATATACTGTATGTATGTTGGTTTATGCTCTGCAGAATATTGGCCCCAGGCTAGTGCAGACCTTGGCAGGAGAGATAATCCTGTTACAGATAAGGTAGTCGATTGTATAAAGTGTTTTCATTCTCAGATAAGAACAAAGAAGGCTGATTTAATCATTGTCTGATTATATCAAGTTGCCTCAGGGAGGGGTGACCACACCTATTGTCCTATATGTGTATTGTGTGGGGGATATGTGAAATGTCTGTGTGTTATGTGAAAAACATACTTTTACTAACTTTTGAACCCCTGGTCTGATTCATGCCATTTTTTAATATGGTGTTCCCCTGGGTGAGAGATATTGAACAGTGCTGGACTTAAAGGTGTACCCCCTGTTTTTGGGGTACATCCAGAATGTGGTTAAAATTGTGTCTGTTCTAATTGTGTTACCTGTTACCTGAGGGGAGGAGACGTGGGGGTTGAACCATATATCTAATTGGCTGTGATAATTATGTGGGTGTAGCCCTTCAGAGGGCACCATTGCATAAAAGGAGATCCCCTGTCATTAAAGGATAGTTCTACTTGACCCTTCAAAACGTAGTCTCATCTCGTTCTTAGAGGGGATCGCTATATCCTACTGGGGATTGCTATGCTTTTGCATACTCCCTTGAGCTGTAACTACTGAAAGCTTGTTCCTGATGTAATCTCCTTGGGGGAGAGGTCTTCCCCACACGATTCTGGATGCTGGAGATTCATACAGGGTGGAAGGAAGACGGCGCGGCTCCAGCTAAACTACGGAGGTTGTGGAGTCTGTGGCTGTGGTGGTGTCCGGTGCAGTGCTTGTAGGCCTCGGCGCAAACTAGGACGCGTCTATCAACGGAGGTACCCGGTCGGGGTGCCAGGAGATCCGTTACACACACACTACACATGCACATGATAACCAACAAGGACACTGACATGTCAGCTTCATAGAATTAACAAGATGGATACGTCATTAAATCCATTAAGCTGACAAATCACTATCATTCCAACAGTAATCAACCAGATAGTGCATGTATTGGTGAGCCCACTGCAGGCTATACAGTTACCGACCGCAGCCGGAATCAAGATAGCGTTAGGAGCCAAGAATGATCAAGACAGAGAGCCAAAGAATAGAATATTCTCAGTTGCAATTAGGATTATCATCCAGGTTCAAGCCTAGATGTCAGATAGTTAGGACACAAAGCAATATATCATTCATCATACTAATGACATATACCTTTCTTTTCTCTCTTTCAGCATCAAGGTCTGGGTCTGGGTCCAGTGGCGAGCCAGAGGTGGGGGCGTTGGCTCCATCGGAGCAGGAAGTGGAGGAGCAAGCCCCTGCCCAGCAGGGACCGGCACAGGTGGAGGAGTAGACAAGCGGAGCCGAGGGCCCTTGTTCAGAGGAGGAGGATGTAATATGGCTAGTGGGGTCACCATTCGGCCTGCCAGCCACACCACCTGGATTCGACCCCACTATTCCCCTTCTTCAGAGACTAAGGCTATTGCTAGGGCCTTCCCACTGGAATGATGACAGCAGCCAGCCACCACCTCCTCCTCCTCCCCACAGCAGTGCACTGGACTGGCCGCCACCACCACCACTGGGCCCATCCACACCACATCCAATACTGCAACAACCTCCAGCCGGGCCACAGACACTCCCCATTCCCACACCGCCACCTCCTCACCATGTCACAGCCCAGGGACATCCATCCCCAACATCAGGCCCGGCTGCACAGCGGAGATGCTGGCTCTCATGTGTCAGCAGGTGGACTGTCTTCGGGTCATCCAGGCCAGCATCTCCACCAATCATATGGAGCTAATGCGCAGCCTGGCAAGGCACAATAGGGATTAGAGGAGGTATCAGCTAATGACTGAGTCCTACCTGGTTTGGGCTGCTCATGATTGGGGCGGACCAGAGCACATTCCAGGGAGACACTGTGGAGGCCATACGAAGCTCTCTGGTGCCCAGCCCCACCTTCTCCAACCCAGATACATCCCCCAGCCACCAGCAGCATGGCACATCCTCTCATCCCACCCTGCCTCCACCACTGCTTGTGCTGCTACCTCCTGGGGGGTTGCCCCCTGCTCTCCCCCTTCACCACCAGCAGGGAGAAGGCTGAGCCCTGTGCCTAGGCAGAGGAGGACCTAGGGGCTGCACAGATGTTTGTGTCTCCTCAAAAGCACTCCTCAGTGACAATCTATTTGTTCACAATGTTAACCTAATGGCTTCATAGTCTTGGATCTTGGCCTATGTGATAGTGATATTTTGTTTGGATACCTCTCATCACATGGTTCATGATCCTCTTCTCTGTGGACACGTAGGGTTCTGTTTAACATGTCACCAATTGATGGTCACTGAGGAATGCTGTTGAGAAAAGATGCTGCAGTCCCTATAATATTTTAATGTCTTATTTTGTAGGTTTTGTATTTTTTGTTTACTTTTTTTGTATTAGGTACAATTCAGGTCCATGAAGGCATCTTCTGCATCTGCAAGCATCGTGAAGGAAATGTATGAGGTGTAAGGTTTTCTCAGTGCCTCTCAAGTAGACATTTTTTCAATGAAACCCCCCACCCCAACATGTAGCTCCCACAATCCTAAAGCTATTATATAGCCAGATTTCTAAAACATTATTGTTGTTAGCTGAAATGTAGACTAATACCGCTATGGCGGTGGACTTTCAAGTTTTTACAATGGCATGGTAATGACAGCTAGCATTGATATATGCGCTAATGAAGTATGTGATCTTGACCTCAATATCAGCTACTGACCCTCTGTGTCCTCCCCCTATTAAATTGGTATTTTCCCATATTTCTGATTATCCAGATACCTAGCTAATAGTTAATAATGCTCGCAGATGGAAATCAGATGAGTTGGTATATTGTTACAGTTACAGTATTTAGCACTGTACTGTACATGCATGTTGATTATTTATTTGTATCTTCCTCCTCCTTTTTTTTTTAGTAGACCACTTTTTTCAGATGTTTTTTTGTCACCACACTGTATGTGTAAAACTCGATTAGATCACACAGTCCAGAGGTTTCATTGAGCAGATCAAGACAAGTTGTAAGTGCTATGCACATTAATGGTTTCTGTAAGTAAATTGAGTGATTTTTGATGATCCTTCTTTTTATCAGATTCCTGTTGCAGTGGTGTAGTGACCACATTTGACCCTGGTTGGTGCTATGCATCATGCTTATTCTGGACTATGACATTACCACCTTTAGGAATCCACTTTTTACCACAAGCCTTGTGCTCTCCCAGGATCCGCTCACATCACACCCATGATATTAATGCACAGTCTTGTCCATTTCTGATTGTGCTCTGTGTATGAAATAAAGCTTTGTTATACCGTTCTAACAGTGTCAGTGTGTTTTCAATGGTTGGGGTTATGGGACATCCACATATATCACATTTGTGTCACATTCCTATAAATGTAAATTAACGAGCACTAGTTACTATGCAGTAGATCAATACACATAACAATAATAATAGTTATAATATCATTAGATATCATATCATAATATATATCATATATAATAATAATAAATGGTTAATACACATGCATAGTCCAATTAGTGATACTGTGGAGTATCAACATTCCCTTGAGGGCCTGATAGGAATATGACAGGTGATACTGGAATGGGTTGCCAGTTTCTTCTCTAGTTGACTGTGATTTGCCTGATCTCTCTGCTATGACCTGCCCACCTACAGTAATGGCCCTACATGGTATAGCTCACAGCTTTATTAAGGTACACAAGCCCCCTCACCACCAGTACTTAGCAATGCTGAAAGGGACCAGAGGAAAACACACCACACTAATCTACTCTAACCCATCAAGAAGGGCTACAAAAACACATGGAGGCTGGGCAGAGGCATGTGGATTAACAGCCAACTCACCTCCATCTCCGCTATGCCAATCCTGGAGAGATCCATACCATTGGTGGTGGAGGGGCTTGTGTACCTGAATGAAGCTGTGAGCTATACCATGTAGGGCCACTTTAGGTGGGCAAGTGATAGCAGAGAGGTCAGACAAATCACAGTCCACTAGAGAAGGAACTGACAACCCACTTCAGTATCTTTGGCATGCAAACCTTGTGGAACAGCACAGGCAGAGACCTAGCTAAATGTGCTGCAGTACATAGGGTCACATAGAGTCAGACAAGATCCCCCTGACCACCCTTTAAGCTCAGTAATGTTATAGTATGTTCATAGTTATGTAATATGCTATGTCGTTTTGATTACACAATACACTAGAGTTCGACATAAGTATTATTGGTAATCATAGAACAGAGAGCAGAATTTTTTTTAAAAATGTTTTGTAAGAGGCCATATAAGCCAGCCAAAATCATAAGATCACAAAGTTGTGTTAAGTGAATGGTGACAAGAGTAACTCATACATACATCCCTATTAAATTCCAAGCCCGTAGTGGCACACCCACAAAGCCTGCAGGCTTGAAATTCTGCTGCTTTACAGAGCTATTACATTCAACCATGGCGCTAGCTACCGGTCGTATTAAACCCTTTCTGTGCACGGAAGCTGTTAAGAGGCTGGCCGAGTCGCGATCGCCCGTTACTATCCAATCGAGGTATAACGTAGGGCGACACAAACCTCTTAGCCAATAGAATTCGGTCTAGCTGCAGATGACTGACGGAGATTATAAATTTGTGTTCCACCCGCCCATGTGTTGACTGTGATGTATTTTCTGTTGAAGTAGCCCGCAGGACCTGAAGTTGGAGTTTTTTATGCAAGAGATAGAAAGATGGAGCAGGAGTATTTTCAGAGCAGTAATTTGCATTTTTGTTTATTTATATCATACCATTTACTATTTTACACTTAATCCTTGATTACACATATTTACAGATTACACATAATCGCCATACACATTATTTAAACAACACACATAGAGACATATAGAGCTAGGTCACTCCATACACCCCCATCCCATCCCCCACACCCCATCCTCCAACAGTTATTAATTACACATAATACAAACATTTTTTTCCCCATTATAAATATACAGCCAAACTTTGATTTATCCTTATTTTATTTTGGGGATTATTATGGAGGGAGGAGAGAGGAAGGGAGAGGAGTGGAGAGGTGGCCCTGGGGATAAGTGATGGATAGGAGGAGGAGGTGAGGAGGGGTGGAGGAGAGGAGGTGAGGAGAGGGGGAGGTGAGGAGGAGGTGGTTGAGGAGTTGGAGGAGGAGGTGGCATAGGAGCAGGAAGAACAGGAGGAGGAGGAGGGGGTGGAGGAGGAGGAGGAGGGGAGTGTAGAGGAGGAGGTGGGTGGTGGCAGGGTGGCCCGAGCAGCAGGACAGAGGGGAAGGGGCCTGATCCCAGGGGCAGTGGTAGTTCAGGGGAGAGATAGGCCTCAGCGACAGGTCAGGGAGGCAAGGATCTATTTCCACAGTCAGGAGGGCAAGAGGCCAAGAGCAAGCACAGGGCCCACAATTACACGCACCGGGAAAAAGTGGTCCTCTTCGGTGCTATCCGTGATTCTTGCAGGGGGAGGGAAGTTAGGCCAGGGCCTAGGGCTAAGGCATGGAAGGAGGTAGAGGCTGAGGTGACAGGAGTAGGCACTGAGGCAAGGTATGTGAGGTCTGTCAAGCACTGGTTTGACAACATCAGGGCCAAGGTGAGGAGGATGATGACTAAGGAGCACAAGAACTAGACCCTGACCTATAATGAGTGGGAGAGGGTCACCAAAGACCTTCTGAGACAGGTGCCTGCTGCTGGGGTTTCGGACCTGGTGGCCCAACAGCACCCAGGCTCCATGTCAGGTGAATATACCCCCAAAACATAAAAAAAATATCACATACCCCAACATGCCACCACATGTACATTACACACACTACACATGCACATGATAACCAACAAGGACACTGACATGTCAGCTTCATAGAATTAACAAGATGGATGCGTCATTAAATCCATGAAGCTGACAAATCATTCCAACAGTAATCAACCAGATAGTGCATGTATTGGTGTGCCCACTGCAGGCTATACAGTTACCAACCGCAGCCGGAATCAAGATAGCGTTAGGAGCCAAGAATGATCAAGACAGAGAGCCAAAGAATAGAATATTCTCAGTTGCAATTAGGATTATCATCCAGGTTCAAGCCTAGATGTCAGATAGTTAGGACACAAAGCAATATATCAATCATCATACTAATGACATATACCTTTCTTTTCTCTCTTTCAGCATCAAGGTCTGGGTCTGGGTCCAGTGGCGAGCCAGAGGTGGGGGCGTTGGCTCCATCGGAGCAGGAAGTGGAGGAGCAAGCCCCTGCCCAGCAGGGACCGGCACAGGTGGAGGAGTAGACAAGCGGAGCCGAGGGCCCTTGTTCAGAGGAGGAGGATGTAATATGGCTAGTGGGGTCACCATTCGGCCTGCCAGCCACACCACCTGGATTCGACCCCACTATTCCCCTTCTTCAGAGACTAAGGCTATTGCTAGGGCCTTCCCACTGGAATGATGACAGCAGCCAGCCACCACCTCCTCCTCCTCCCCACAGCAGTGCACTGGACTGGCCGCCACCACTGGGCCCAACCACACTTTATCCAATACTGCAACACCCTCCAGCCGGGCCACAGACACTCCCCATTCCCACACCGCAACCTCCTCACCATGTCACAGCCCAGGGACATCAATCCCCAACATCAGGCCAGGCTGCACAGCGGAGATGCTGGCTCTCATGTGTCAGCAGGTGGACTGTCTTCGGGTCATCCAGGCCAGCATCTCCACCAATCATATGGAGCTAATGCGCAGCCTGGCAAGGCACAATAGGGATTAGAGGAGGTATCAGCTAATGACTGAGTCCTACCTGGTTTGGGCTGCTCAGGATTGGGGCGGACCAGAGCACATTCCAGGGAGACACTGTGGAGGCCATACGAAGCTCTCTGGTGCCCAGCCCCACCTTCTCCAACCCAGATACATCCCCCAGCCACCTGCAGCATGGCGCATCCTCTCATCCCACCCTGCCTCCACCACTGCTTGTGCTGCTACCTCCTGGGGGGTTGCCCCCTGCTCTCCCCCTTCACCACCAGCAGGGAGAAGGCTGAGCCCTGTGCCTAGGCAGAGGAGGACCTAGGGGCTGCACAGATGTTTGTGTCTCCTCAAAAGCACTCCTCAGTGACAATCTATTTGTCACAATGTTAACCTAATGGCTACATAGTCTTGGATCTTGGCCTATGTGATAGTGATATTTTGTTTGGATACCTCTCATCACATGGTTCATGATCCTCTTCTCTGTGGACACGTAGGGTTCTGTTTAACATGTCACAAATTGATGGTCACTGAGGAATGCTGTTGAGAAAAGATGCTGCAGTCCCTATAATATTTTAATGTCTTATTTTGTAGGTTTTGTATTTTTTGTTTACTTTTTTTGTATTAGGTACAATTCAGGTCCATGAAGGCATCTTCTGCATCTGCAAGCATCGTGAAGGAAATGTATGAGGTGTAAGGTTTTCTCAGTGCCTCTCAAGTAGACATTTTTTCAATGACAGTCCCCCACCCAACATGTAGCTCCCACAATCCTAAAGCTATTATATAGCCAGATTTCTAAAACATTATTGTTGTTAGCTGAAATGTAGACTAATACCGCTATGGCGGTGGACTTTCAAGTTTTTACAATGGCATGGTAATGACAGCCAGCATTGATATATGCGCTAGTGAAGGATGTGATCTTGACCTCAATATCAGCTACTGACCCTCTGTGTCCTCCCCCCTAAATTGGTATTTTTCCATATTTCTGATTATCCAGATACCTAGCTAATAGTTAATAATGCTCGCAGATGGAAATCAGATGAGTTGGTATATTGTTACAGTTACAGTATTTAGCACTGTCCTGTACATGCATGTTGATTATTTATTTGTATCTTCCTCCTCCTTTTTTTTTTAGTAGACCACTTTTTTCAGATTTTTTTTTGTCACCACACTGTATGTGTAAAACTCGATTAGATTACACAGTCCAGAGGTTTCATTGAGCAGATCAAGACAAGTTGTAAGTGCTATGCACATTAATGGTTTCTGTAAGTAAATTGAGTGATTTCTGATGATCCTTTTTTCATCAGATTCCTGTTGCAGTGGTGTAGTGACCACATTTGACCCTGGTTGGTGCTATGCATCATGCTTATTCTGGACTATGACATTACCCCCTTTAGTTATCCCCTTTTTACCACAAGCCTTGTGCTCTCACAGGATCTGCTCACATCACACCCATGATATTAATGCACAGTCTTGTCCATTTCTGATTGTGCTCTGTGTATGAAATAAAGCTTTGTTATACCGTTCTAACAGTGTCAGTGTGTTTTCAATGGTTGGGGTTATGGGACATCCACATATATCACATTTGTGTCACATTCCTATAAATGTAAATTAACGAGCACTAGTTACTATGCAGTAGATCAATACATATAACAATAATAATAGTCATAATATCATTAGTTATCATATCATAATATATATCATATATAATAATAATAAAGGGTTAATACACATGCATAGTCCAATTAGTGATACAGTGGAGTATCAACATTCCCTTGAGGGCCTGATAGGAATATGACAGGTGATACTGGAATGGGTTGCCAGTTTCTTCTCTAGTTGACTGTGATTTGCCTGATCTCTCTGCTATGACCTGCCCACCTACAGTAATGGCCCTACATGGTATAGCTCACAGCTTTATTAAGGTACACAAGCCCCCTCACCACCAGTACTTAGCAATGCTGAAAGGGACCAGAGGAAAACACACCACACTAATCTACTCTAACCCATTAAGAAGGGCTACAAAAACACATGGAGGCTGGGCAGAGGCATGTGGATTAACAGCCAACTCACCTCCATCTCCGCTATGCCAATCCTGGAGAGATCCATACCATTTGTGGTGGAGGGGCTTGTGTACCTGAATGAAGCTGTGAGCTATACCATGTAGGGCCACTTTAGGTGGGCAAGTGATAGCAGAGAGGTCAGACAAATCACAGTCCACTAGAGAAGGAACTGACAACCCACTTCAGTATCTTTGGCATGCAAACCTTGTGGAACAGCACAGGCTATTAGCACAGGCAGAGACCTAGCTAAATGTGCTGCAGTACATAGGGTCACATAGAGTCAGACAAGATCCCCCTGACCACCCTTTAAGCTCAGTAATGTTATAGTATGTTCATAGTTATGTAATATGCTATGTTGTTTTGATTACTGTATGTATGTTAATTAATGTATGTTATGTTGCATGTTTGGTTCATCAACAGTTAAATATTTTAGAATGTTGTGATGTCAATCAGTACAGCCAGATAGATTCAGTTATGTAGTCAGTCAGTTAATATCCTGCTGTGTGGAAGAGTCTGCTCTGAGTGTGTATGCTCCTAAAGAAAAGGGAAGTAACATATATATGTATGTGTCAGCATTTCTAGCAGAAGACATATATATATAATAGGATCCTTAAAGAATATAAGAGCTATCACTGTCTGACTGGATTGAAGACTCACAGATAGAGATGTCCTGAATAGTTCGCCGGCGGACTGTTCCCGGCGAACATAGCATTTTTGTGTTCGCGGCGAACTGCAAACATATCCGATATTCGACCCGCCCCCTATACTTTATCATTGAGCAAACTTTGACGCTGCATGTCACAGTCAGCAGACACATTCCAGCCAATCAGCAGCATACACTCTCTTCCAGAGCCTTCTAACTCATGGACAGCAGCCATTTTGGAATCATAACTAACTTGCAGTCTTACTGAGAGGAGGCTGAGTGTAGGTGATACTGCATCAATAGGGAAAACCATAGCTAGGCTACTGTACACAGTGTGCAATACAGTCCTGAAGGACTCTTTTGATCTCTGCTGCAAGGACACCCCTGTGTCTCTTCCCCCTCTTATCATCATCCTCCCCTCACCTTAGCACCCAACCCTAACACCCCTCACACTTATCCATAACACCCATAAACCTAACACCTAACCCTAACACCCCTCACACTTATCCCTAACACCCCTCACCCTAACCCTAACACCCATCACACTTATCCCTAACACGCCTCACCCTAACCCTAACACCCCTCACACTTATCCCTAATACCCCTCACCCTAACCCTAACACCCCTCACACTTATCTCTAACACCCCTCACCCTAACCCTATCACCCCTCACACTTATCCCTAACACCCCTCACCCTAACACCTAACCCCCTCACCCTTATCCCTAAAACCCCTTACCCTAACACCCCTCACACTTATCCCTAACACCCTTCACCCTAACCCTAACACCCCTCACATTTATCCCTAACACCCCTCACCCTAACACCTATCCCTAACACCCCTCACCCTAACCCTAACACCCCTCACACTTATCCCTAACACCCCTCACACTTATCCCTAACACCCCTTACCCTAACCCTAACACCCCTCCCACTTATCCCTAACACCTAACCCTAACACCTAACCCTAACACCCCTTACACTTATCCCTAACACCCCTCACCCTAACCCTAACACCCCTCACACTTATCCCTAACACCCGTCACACTTATCCCTAACACCCCTTACCCTAACCCTAACACCCCTCACACTTATCCCTAACACCTAACCCTAACACCTAACCCTAACACCACTTACACTTATCCCTAACACCCCTCACCCTAACCCTAACACCCCTCACACTTATCCCTAACACCCCTCACCCTAACACCTATCCCTAACACCCCTCACCCTAACCCTAACACCCCTCACACTTATCCCTAACACCCCTCACACTTATCCCTAACACCCCTTACCCTAACCCTAACACCCCTCACACTTATCCCTAACACCTAACCCTAACACCTAACCCTCACACCCCTCACACTTATCCCTAACACCCCTCACCCTAACACATATCCCTAACACCCCTCACCCTAACCCTAACACCCCTCACACTTATCCCTAACACCTAAACCTAACACCCCTCACACTTATCCCTAACACCCCTCACACTAACACCTATCCCTGACAACCCTCACCCTAACCCTAACACCCCTCACACTTATCCCTAACACCCCTCACACTTATCCCTAACACCCCTTAACCTAACCCTAACACCCCTCACACTTATCCCTAACACCCCTTAACCTAACCCTAACACCCCTCACACTTATCCCTAACACGTATCCCTAACACCCCTCACCCTAACCCTAACACCTCACACTTATCCCTAACACCCCTCACCCTAACCCTAACACCCCTCACACTTATCCATAACACCCCTTACCCTAACACCCCTCACACTTATCCCCGTGTCTCTTTCCCCCCTTATCATCATGGGAGGGGGGAGGATGATGAGGGAGGAGGGAAGAGACACAGGGGAGGATGATGAGGGAGGGGGAAACAGACACAGGGGAGGATGATGAGGGAGGGGGTAAAGAGATACAGGGGAGGATGATGAGGGAGGTGGGAGGATGATGAGGGAGGAGGGATGAGACACAGTGGAGGGTGATGAGGAAGGGGGGAAAGCGACACAGGGGAGGATGATGAGGGAGGGGGGAAGAAACACAGGGGAGGATGATGAGGGAGGGGGTAAAGAGATACAGGGGAGGATGATAAGGATGATATAACTTATGCAAGTGCACAGTGCCACTCATATCTGTTGTCACAGTAGCTTGCACGCATAGTACCAATCTGTCAAAATCTGTAATGATGAATCAGGTCTTTAGTTAGCCTGGTTCCCTTATCCTTTACAGGTTGAGACATAATGTTTGGGTGACTCCAGACCAACACATGAGTACAAGCAGCACACAAACTCAAAGCCGCCATCCTCCTCCTGGTCCAGCATCCTCAGCCACATCAACAACTGCTGTCCTCCTTGCCCCCTCTCAACCATCCGCCACTCTGTCTCTCACCTTGAGCAGTTCCTGCTCATCTGCCCATAGTCAGGTGCCTGTAAAGGACATGTTTGAGCGTAAGAAGCTAATGTCACAAAGTGCCCCAAATTTGAAGTGATACGACCAACTGAGCATCTTTTTCCATCTCCCGGTCCCAAAAATCCAGGCCTTATACACGTGCCCTGATAGGTGACGTAACAAGTATTAAACTGATAAGAGTAGTACTTACAAACAAGCCACTCCTATATGGTGGCACCTTTGATTGCACGTGCCGTGCCCCAAAATTGAAGTGATACGACCAACAAAGCATCTTTTTCCATCTCCCGGTTCTAAAAATCCAGGCCTTATACACGCCCCCTGATAGGTGCTGTAACAGGTATTAAACTGATAAGAGTAGTACTTACAAACACGCCACTCCTATCTGGTGGCACCTTTGATTGCACGTGCCGTACCCCAAAATTGAAGTGATACGACCAACAAAGCATCTTTTTCCATCTCCTGGTTCTAAAAATCCAGGCCTTATAAATGCCCCCTGATAGGTGACATAACAAGTATTAAACTGATAAGAGTAGTACTTACAAACACGCCACTCCTATCTGGTGGCACCTTTGATTGCAAGTGCCGTGCCCCAAAATTGAAGTGATACGACCAACAAAGCATCTTTTTCCATCTCCTGGTTCTAAAAATCCAGGCCTTATACTCGCCCCCTGATAGGTGATGTAACAAGTATTAAACTGATAAGAGTAGTACTTACAAACACGCCACTCCTATCTGGTGGCACCTTTGATTGCACGTGTCGTGCCCCCAAAATTGAAGTGATAAGACCAACAAAACATCTTTTTCCATCTCCCGGTTCTAAAAATCCAGGCCTTATACAGCCCCCAGATAGGTGCTGTAACAGGTATTAAACTGATAAGAGTAGTACTTACAAACACGCCACTCCTATCTGGTGGCACCTTTGATTGCACGTGCCGTGCCCCAAAATTGAAGTGAAACGACCAACAAAGCATTTTTTTCCATCTCCTGGTTCTAAAAATCCAGGCCTTACACTCGCCCCCTGTAGGTGCTGTACAGGTATTAAACTGATAAGAGTAGTACTTACAAACACGCCACTCCTATCTGGTGGCACCTTTGATTGCACGTGCCGTGCCCCAAAATTGAAGTGATACGACCAACAAAGCATCTTTTTCCATCTCCCGGTTCTAAAAATCCAGGCCTTATACAGCCCCCAGATAGGTGCTGTAACAGGTATTAAACTGATAAGAGTAGTACTTACAAACACGCCACTCCTATCTGGTGGCACCTTTGATTGCACGTGCCGTGCCCCAAAATTGAAGTGATACGACCAACAAAGCATCTTTTTCCATCTCCTGGTTCTAAAAACCCAGGCCTTATACTCGCCCCCTGATAGGTGATGTAACAAGTATTAAACTGATAAGAGTATTACTTACAAACACGCCACTCCTATCTGGTGGCACCTTTGATTGCACGTGTCGTGCCCCAAAATTGAAGTGATAAGACCAACAAAACATCTTTTTCCATCTCCCGGTTCTAAAAATCCAGGCCTTATACAGCCCCCAGATAGGTGCTGTAACAGGTATTAAACTGATAAGAGTAGTACTTACAAACACGCCACTCCTATCTGGTGGCACCTTTGATTGCACGTGCCGTGCCCCAAAATTGAAGTAAAACGACCAACAAAGCATTTTTTTCCATCTCCTGGTTCTAAAAATCCAGGCCTTACACTCGCCCCCTGATAGGTGCTGTACAGGTATTAAACTGATAAGAGTAGTACTTACAAACACGCCACTCCTATCTGGTGGCACCTTTGATTGCACGTGCCGTGCCCCAAAATTGAAGTGATACGACCAACAAAGCATCTTTTTCCATCTCCTGGTTCTAAAAATCCAGGCCTTATAAATGCCCCCTGATAGGTGCTGTAACAGGTATTAAACTGATAAGAGTAGTACTTACAAACACGCCACTCCTATCTGGTGGCACCTTTGATTGCACGTGCCGTGCCCCAAAATTGAAGTGATACGACCAACAAAGCATCTTTTTCCATCTCCTGGTTCTAAAAATCCAGGCCTTACACTCGCCCCCTGATCGGTGACGTAACAAGTATTAAACTGATAAGAGTAGTACTTATAAACACGTCACTCCTATATGGTGGCACCTTTGATTGCACGTGCCGTGCCCCAAAATTGAAGTGATACGACCAACAAAGCATCTTTTTCCATCTCCTGGTTCTAAAAATCCAGGTCTTATACACGCCCCCTGATAGGTGCTGTAACAGGTATTAAACTGATAAGAGTAGTACTTACAAACACGCCACTCCTATCTGGTGGCACCTTTGATTGCACGTGCCGTGCCCCAAAATTGAAGTGATACGACCAACAAAGCATCTTTTTCCATCTCCTGGATCTAAAAATCCAGGCCTTATACACGCCCCCTGATATGTGCTGTAAGAGGTATTAAACTGATAAGAGTAGTACTTACAAACACGCCACTCCTATCTGGTGGCACCTTTGATTGCACGTGCCGTGCCCCAAAATTGAAGTGATACGACCAACTAAGCATCTTTTTCCATCTCCTGGTTCTAAAAATCCAGGCCTTATACACGTGCCCTGATAGGTGACGTAACAAGTATTAAACTGATAAGAGTAGTACTTACAAACAAGCCACTCCTATATGGTGGCACCTTTGATTGCACGCACCGTGCCCCAAAATTGAAGTGATACGACCAACCAAGCATCTTTTTCCATCTCCCGGTTCTAAAAATCCAGGCCTTATACACGCCCCCTGATAGGTGCTGTAACAGGTATTAAACTGATAAGAGTAGTACTTACAAACACGCCACTCCTATCTGGTGGCACCTTTGATTGCACGTGCAGTGCCCCAAAATTGAAGTGATACGACCAACAAAGCATCTTTTTCCATCTCCTGGTTCTAAAAATCCAGGCCTTATAAATGCCCCCTGATAGGTGACATAACAAGTATTAAACTGATAAGAGTAGTACTTACAAACACGCCACTCCTATCTGGTGGCACCTTTGATTGCACGTGCCGTGCCCCAAAATTGAAGTGATACGACCAACAAAGCATCTTTTTCCATCTCCTGGTTCTAAAAATCCAGGCCTTATACTCGCCCCCTGATAGGTGATGTAACAAGTATTAAACTGATAAGAGTAGTACTTACAAACACGCCACTCCTATCTGGTGGCACCTTTGATTGCACGTGCCGTGCCCCAAAATTGAAGTGATACGACCAACAAAGCATCTTTTTCCATCTCCTGGTTCTAAAAATCCAGGCCTTACACTCGCCCCCTGATAGGTGCTGTAACAGGTATTAAACTGATAAGAGTAGTACTTACAAACACGTCACTCCTATCTGGTGGCACCTTTGATTGCACGTGCCGTGCCCCAAAATTGAAGTGATACGACCAACAAAGCATCTTTTTCCATCTCCTGGTTCTAAAAATCCAGGTCCTTTACACGCCCCCTGATAGGTGCTGTAACAGGTATTAAACTGATAAGAGTAGTACTTACAAACACGCCACTCCTATCTGGTGGCACCTTTGATTGCACGTGCCGTGCCCCAAAATTGAAGTGATACGACCAACAAAGCATCTTTTTCCATCTCCTGGTTCTAAAAATCCAGGCCTTATACACGCCCCCTGATAGGTGCTGTAACAGGTATTAAACTGATAAGAGTAGTACTTACAAACACGCCACTCCTATCTGGTGGCACCTTTGATTGCACGTGCCGTGCCCCAAAATTGAAGTGATACGACCAACAAAGCATCTTTTTCCATCTCCTGGTTCTAAAAATCCAGGCCTTATACACGCCCCTGATAGGTGACTGTAACAAGTATTAAACTGATAAGAGTAGTACTTACAAACACGCCACTCCTATCTGGTGGCACCTTTGATTGCACGTGCCGTGCCCCAAAATTGAAGTGATACGACCAACAAAGCATCTTTTTCCATCTCCCGGTTCTAAAAATCCAGGCCTTATACACGCCCCCTGATAGGTGCTGTAACAGGTATTAAACTGATAAGAGTAGTACTTACAAACACGCCACTCCTATCTGGTGGCACCTTTGATTGCACGTGCAGTGCCCCAAAATTGAAGTGATACGACCAACAAAGCATCTTTTTCCATCTCCTGGTTCTAAAAATCCAGGCCTTATACAATGCCCCCTGATAGGTGACATAACAAGTATTAAACTGATAAGAGTAGTACTTACAAACACGCCACTCCTATCTGGTGGCACCTTTGATTGCACGTGCCGTGCCCCAAAATTGAAGTGATACGACCAACAAAGCATCTTTTTCCATCTCCTGGTTCTAAAAATCCAGGCCTTATACTCACCCCCTGATAGGTGATGTAACAAGTATTACACTGATAAGAGTAGTACTTACAAACACGCCACTCCTATCTGGTGGCACCTTTGATTGCACGTGCCGTGCCCCAAAATTGAAGTGATAAGACCAACAAAGCATCTTTTTCCATCTCCCGGTTCTAAAAATCCAGGCCTTATACAGCCCCCAGATAGGTGCTGTAACAGGTATTAAACTGATAAGAGTAGTACTTACAAACACGCCACTCCTATCTGGTGGCACCTTTGATTGCACGTGCCGTGCCCCAAAATTGAAGTGATACGACCAACAAAGCATCTTTTTCCATCTCCTGGTTCTAAAAATCTAGGCCTTATACACGCCCCCGATAGGTGCTGTAACAGGTATTAAACTGATAAGAGTAGTACTTACAAACACGCCACTCCTATCTGGTGGCACCTTTGATTGCACGTGCCGTGCCCCAAAATTGAAGTGATACGACCAACAAAGCATCTTTTTCCATCTCCTGGTTCTAAAAATCTAGGCCTTATACACGCCCCCTGATAGGTGCTGTAACAGGTATTAAACTGATAAGAGTAGTACTTACAAACACGCCACTCCTATCTGGTGGCACCTTTGATTGCACGTGCCGTGCCCCAAAATTGAAGTGAAACGACCAACAAAGCATCTTTTTCCATCTCCTGGTTCTAAAAATCCAGGCCTTATACTCGCCCCCTGATAGGTGATGTAACAAGTATTAAACTGATAAGAGTAGTACTTACAAACACGCCACTCCTATCTGGTGGCACCTTTGATTGCACGTGTCGTGCCCCAAAATTGAAGTGATAAGACCAACAAAACATCTTTTTCCATCTCCCGGTTCTAAAAATCCAGGCCTTATACAGCCCCCAGATAGGTGCTGTAACAGGTATTAAACTGATAAGAGTAGTACTTACAAACACGCCACTCCTATCTGGTGGCACCTTTGATTGCACGTGCCGTGCCCCAAAATTGAAGTGATACGACCAACAAAGCATTTTTTTCCATCTCCTGGTTCTAAAAATCCAGGCCTTACACTCGCCCCCTGATAGGTGCTGTACAGGTATTAAACTGATAAGAGTAGTACTTACAAACACGCCACTCCTATCTGGTGGCACCTTTGATTGCACGTGCCGTACCCCAAAATTGAAGTGATACGACCAACAAAGCATCTTTTTCCATCTCCTGGTTCTAAAAATCCAGGCCTTATAAATGCCCCCTGATAGGTGCTGTAACAGGTATTAAACTGATAAGAGTAGTACTTACAAACACGCCACTCCTATCTGGTGGCACCTTTGATTGCACGTGCCGTGCCCCAAAATTGAAGTGATAAGACCAACAAAGCATCTTTTTCCATCTCCCGGTTCTAAAAATCCAGGCCTTATACTCGCCCCCAGATAGGTGCTGTAACAGGTATTAAACTGATAAGAGTAGTACTTACAAACACGCCACTCCTATCTGGTGGCACCTTTGATTGCACGTGCCGTGCCCCAAAATTGAAGTGATACGACCAACAAAGCATCTTTTTCCATCTCCTGGTTCTAAAAATCTAGGCCTTATACACGCCCCCTGATAGGTGCTGTAACAGGTATTAAACTGATAAGAGTAGTACTTACAAACACGCCACTCCTATCTGGTGGCACCTTTGATTGCACGTGTCGTGCCCCAAAATTGAAGTGATAAGACCAACAAAACATCTTTTTCCATCTCCCGGTTCTAAAAATCCAAGCCTTATACAGCCCCCAGATAGGTGCTGTAACAGGTATTAAACTGATAAGAGTAGTACTTACAAACACGCCACTCCTATCTGGTGGCACCTTTGATTGCACGTGCCGTGCCCCAAAATTGAAGTGATACGACCAACAAAGCATTTTTTTCCATCTCCTGGTTCTAAAAATCCAGGCCTTACACTCGCCCCCTGATAGGTGCTGTACAGGTATTAAACTGATAAGAGTAGTACTTACAAACACGCCACTCCTATCTGGTGGCACCTTTGATTGCACGTGCCGTGCCCCAAAATTGAAGTGATACGACCAACAAAGCATCTTTTTCCATCTCCTGGTTCTAAAAATCCAGGCCTTATAAATGCCCCCTGATAGGTGCTGTAACAGGTATTAAACTGATAAGAGTAGTACTTACAAACACGCCACTCCTATCTGGTGGCACCTTTGATTGCACGTGCCGTGCCCCAAAATTGAAGTGATACGACCAACTAAGCATCTTTTTCCATCTCCCGGTCCCAAAAATCCAGGCCTTATAAACGTGCCCTGATAGGTGACGTAACAAGTATTAAACTGATAAGAGTAGTACTTACAAACACGCCACTCCTATATGGTGGCACCTTTGATTGCACGCGCCGTGCCCCAAAATTGAAGTGATACGACCAACCAAGCATCTTTTTCCATCTCCCGGTTCTAAAAATCCAGGCCTTATACACGCCCCCTGATAGGTGCTGTAACAGGTATTAAACTGATAAGAGTAGTACTTACAAACACGCCACTCCTATCTGGTGGCACCTTTGATTGCACGTGCAGTGCCCCAAAATTTAAGTGATACGACCAACAAAGCATCTTTTTCCATCTCCTGGTTCTAAAAATCCAGGCCTTATAAATGCCCCCTGATAGGTGAAATAACAAGTATTAAACTGATAAGAGTAGTACTTACAAACACGCCACTCCTATCTGGTGGCACCTTTGATTGCACGTGCCGTGCCCCAAAATTGAAGTGATACGACCAACAAAGCATCTTTTTCCATCTCCTGGTTCTAAAAATCCAGGCCTTATACTCGCCCCCTGATAGGTGCTGTAACAAGTATTAAACTGATAAGAGTAGTACTTACAAACACGCCACTCCTATCTGGTGGCACCTTTGATTGCACGTGCCGTGCCCCAAAATTGAAGTGATACGACCAACAAAGCATCTTTTTCCATCTCCCGGTTCTAAAAATCCAGGCCTTATACTCGCCCCCAGATAGGTGCTGTAACAGGTATTAAACTGATAAGAGTAGTACTTACAAACACGCCACTCCTATCTGGTGGCACCTTTGATTGCACGTGCCGTGCCCCAAAATTGAAGTGATACGACCAACAAAGCATCTTTTTCCATCTCCTGGTTCTAAAAATCTAGGCCTTATACACGCCCCCTGATAGGTGCTGTAACAGGTATTAAACTGATAAGAGTAGTACTTACAAACACGCCACTCCTATCTGGTGGCACCTTTGATTGCACGTGCCGTGCCCCAAAATTGAAGTGATACGACCAACAAAGCATCTTTTTCCATCTCCTGGTTCTAAAAATCCAGGCCTTATACTCGCCCCCTGATAGGTGATGTAACAAGTATTAAACTGATAAGAGTAGTACTTACAAACACGCCACTCCTATCTGGTGGCACCTTTGATTGCACGTGCCGTGCCCCAAAATTGAAGTGATACGACCAACAAAGCATCTTTTTCCATCTCCTGGTTCTAAAAATCCAGGCCTTATACTCGCCCCCTGATAGGTGATGTAACAAGTATTAAACTGATAAGAGTAGTACTTACAAACACGCCACTCCTATCTGGTGGCACCTTTGATTGCACGTGTCGTGCCCCAAAATTGAAGTGATAAGACCAACAAAACATCTTTTTCCATCTCCCGGTTCTAAAAATCCAGGCCTTATACAGCCCCCAGATAGGTGCTGTAACAGGTATTAAACTGATAAGAGTAGTACTTACAAACACGCCACTCCTATCTGGTGGCACCTTTGATTGCACGTGCCGTGCCCCAAAATTGAAGTGATACGACCAACAAAGCATCTTTTTCCATCTCCCGGTTCTAAAAATCCAGGCCTTATACACGCCCCCTGATAGGTGACTGTAACAGGTATTAAACTGATAAGAGTAGTACTTACAAACACGCCACTCCTATCTGGTGGCACCTTTGATTGCACGTGCCGTGCCCCAAAATTGAAGTGATACGACCAACAAAGCATCTTTTTCCATCTCCGGTTCTAAAAATCCAGGCCTTATACACGCCCCCTGATAGGTGCTGTAACAGGTATTAAACTGATAAGAGTAGTACTTACAAACACGCCACTCCTATCTGGTGGCACCTTTGATTGCACGTGCCGTGCCCCAAAATTGAAGTGATACGACCAACAAAGCATCTTTTTCCATCTCCTGGTTCTAAAAATCCAGGCCTTATAACTGCCCCCTGATAGGTGCTGTAACAAGTATTAAACTGATAAGAGTAGTACTTACAAACACGCCACTCCTATCTGGTGGCACCTTTGATTGCACGTGCCGTGCCCCAAAATTGAAGTGATACGACCAACAAAGCATCTTTTTCCATCTCCTGGTTCTAAAAATCCAGGCCTTATACATGCCCCCTGATAGGTGCTGTAACAGGTATTAAACTGATAAGAGTAGTACTTACAAACACGCCACTCCTATCTGGTGGCACCTTTGATTGCACGTGCCGTGCCCCAAAATTGAAGTGATACGACCAACAAAGCATCTTTTTCCATCTCCTGGTTCTAAAAATCCAGGCCTTATACTCGCCCCCTGATAGGTGACTTAACAAGTATTAAACTGATAAGAGTAGTACTTACAAACACGCCACTCCTATCTGGTGGCACCTTTGATTGCACGTGCCGTGCCCCAAAATTGAAGTGATACGACCAACAAAGCATCTTTTTCCATCTCCTGGTTCTAAAAATCCAGGCCTTATACTCGCCCCCTGATAGGTGCTGTAACAAGTATTAAACTGATAAGAGTAGTACTTACAAACACGCCACTCCTATCTGGTGGCACCTTTGATTGCACGTGCCGTGCCCCAAAATTGAAGTGATACGACCAACAAAGCATCTTTTTCCATCTCCTGGTTCTAAAAATCCAGGCCTTATACACGCCCCCTGATAGGTGCTGTAACAGGTATTAAACTGATAAGAGTAGTACTTACAAACACGCCACTCCTATCTGGTGGCACCTTTGATTGCACGTGCCGTGCCCCAAAATTGAAGTGATACGACCAACAAAGCATCTTTTTCCATCTCCCGGTTCTAAAAATCCAGGCCTTATACACGCCCCCTGATAGGTGCTGTAACAGGTATTAAACTGATAAGAGTAGTACTTACAAACACGCCACTCCTATCTGGTGGCACCTTTGATTGCACGTGCCGTGCCCCAAAATTGAAGTGATACGACCAACAAAGCATCTTTTTCCATCTCCTGGTTCTAAAAATCCAGGCCTTATACACGCCCCCTGATATGTGCTGTAAGAGGTATTAAACTGATAAGAGTAGTACTACTTAACACACCTTATAATAATGCATAGAGAGGCAACGCAGTGAGAGGAGTCTGAAGAAGAGGAGTCAGAGGAGGAAGGTGGCTTTGAAGAGGTGGAAGACCAAACACATCAGGCGTCCCAGGGGGCTTGTTGTCACCTTTCGGGGACCCTTGGTAGCTGGGTGGAGGAAGAGACCTTCAATGACATCAGTGAGGACAAGGAACGGGAGCTAGCTTGGTATCCAACCTTGTGCAAATGGGGAGTTTGCGATTGTGCAAATGGACTGTTTGCGGTTGTTTGCGGTGCGTTAAACAGGGAGTTTGGTCTGTCACTGTGAAGCGGGCCTAACCCTTACACTACCTGATCGATACAACATCATACCTGATGTTTTAAAGCACGTTATTCCAAACAATTTAGGAATGTTAGGTATTTTATGCCCTTTATGGTTTAAAACCAGACTCTGCATCAACTATGTAGTTTTTCGTGGGAGTTTTGCCATGGATTCCGTCCGGGATGCCACAGTCCAGGTGTTAGTCCCGTTAAAACAACTTTCCCATCACTATTGTGGCCAGAAAGTGTCCCTGTGGGTTTTAAAATTCGCCTGCCCATTGAAGTCTATGGCGGTTCGCCGATGTTCACCGGTTCGCGAACATTTGCGGCGGTTCGCGTTCGCGGTTCGCGAACCGAAAATTTTATGTTCGCGACATCACTACTCACAGACTGTTACAGAATGTTATCAGTTCAAGTTTAAACATACACCCATTGAATCTGTTATGATGATTCCACAGCAATAAAAGCAGCTCCTGATTTTTTTTATAATGCTGAGCCTGCATTCATATTACTAAATACTGAATCTGAGTAAGAGCATTTAAGAGATATCAGCTGTCTCAGTGAATGGGATCAAAATAATCTGAAAGGTCTTAAGGGTAGGTTTGGCCACAACAGCCTTATCAAGCCCTACTGAAGAAAGCAGATCTTCACAGGGGATTTAGTGGCAAGCATAAATCCGGGATTTGCTTCTCTATAACCCCACAATATTTGTATCTGTCATGACACAGGGCTAACTCTCCATCCATGACCTAAGCAAGGCCCAGTTGGTATGTGCGGATAATGGTTAAATACAATTACCTATAACATAATAATTAGACACAGGCTGCTTCTTGGGCTAAAATATAATTATTAAACACAGACTACTTCTTGGGAAGAAAACTGGCCACAGCGTTTATTAGTAAACAAATAAAACATAATAACCATAACCATTAATAAATTAACATTACCACGTGAGGAGAGGAGCCTGGCCAGAGACAGTACGACCTACTCCCTGAAGCCTCATCTAGGGCTTACCGTGTTGTAACATTCGTTCCACCGTAGGGTAGGATCTTACCCATTTTACCGCTGTCTCGGTGACTCCCCCCACCACGGAGAAGACTGCAGAATACCTTTTGCAGTTTCGATTCCCCCCCAACAAAGACCATGGGCAGCCGCATACCCCCATAAAACACGAGCACTCCAAGCTCCATATCTGCTCATGAACTTGAGCCTGACCAGGGCTGAACTAGAATCTGAACTGAACTGCTTTCTTACTCAGAACAATCATGTAACTTGACGTATGTGACAAATACAAAAATGCCTGCTTCTTTTAGCCTTTGATTAACCTGTTGCTTGCTGGGTAGGTTACCAGGATCACTACTATCACTTGGGTCAATACCAAGGTAGGAAGTGGGAAGTGCCACTCGCTACCCGCTCCTCTGACCAAGGTCGTTACACATCCCAGGAATACCGATTGTCCTTCCATCCGAACCGGGGCCACGCCCAGCTATGGGCCATGATTGACATCTGAGGCAAAGCGCTTCTATGGTCAGTTTTATCCATGGCCAATAACCTCACAGCACATGAATTTCCAATTCTCCAAACCGCATTCTCCGAAAGCCTGTAGGGTTGTTATGGTGGCTGCTTTTGCACAAAGCGAGTGGGTACCAAGTTCCAATGTGGAATATACCCAAACGCTGTTGTAGAATCATGATCATAGAGAACCAATCCTATTTCAAGTAAGGAAAGGTGCAAAACCAACTATGCCATTTTTTTTGACCATGAGAGCCGTAATCCACAAAGGTTAATATACCTTGTTTGTTTTTCAGCCAACCTCTTGCTACCAGTGATACACCAACTACGCTTCCTGGCCCAAGAAAGTCCTCACGCCACAAAGGGGGAGCATTGGTGTGCTTGCTGTACTGCGAAATACCTCCCTTCCTCCACCTGGTCAATCTACAGTCACATGATCACCTTGGATCCCAGGACCAATCCTCCGAGATCGACATACCTTGTCTGTTTACCAGCCGCCCTCTCCCTACCAGTGAGAAGAGTTGGCTGTACAGAACCTCAAGACTTCACACTTGTCACCGACCTCTTTCCATCACCGTGGAATACCGCCACAAGGTAACATGATCACTCTAAGGATCGAAGAACACATATGTTTACACGATCAACCTTTTGGATCTCAAAACCAGCCATATGGTCACGTGATCACCCTTTGGATCCCAAGTCCAGGCACCTGAGGCCACCATTCCTTGTGTGAGGAATTGACTCTGCTGGGTTTTGAACCCTGGTCCCCAGGCTGCTGGGCCTCTTCCCTACCACTGCGCCAGCCTGCCTTTGTGAAATTCCTGGAGATCTGATAACATTGACTCTGCTAGCAATAGCATCAGTGTCTAGTCTCTTCAGTTGTGTCTGGTCCTTGGCCTATATAAGGCACTTCCTGTTTATGTACCTTGCCAGGTTATTGTGTGGTTCCTGATCACTTCAATAAAGCTTGTTCCTGTTTCACCTACAAGTTGCTGAACTGGATTATTGCTGACCTTCGCTGCTGGTCTCCACAACCTTGTGATTCCTATATCATTACAACTTGTCTGTATACCAACCAACCACTCGCTAGAGGCAGACCCGCGGGAATGAGAGATGGCCACACAGACCCCAAGCCTTTTACTGAGCAGATAGCTCCCTCCTGAACCATGGTATCTCCGGGCCTTGGGAAAAGGCTACCAATCTCCTGCCATCCCTTTGCCGTACCTCCTGTTTGCCTTTTTCATTATCTGTTCCATATCTCACCATGTCAGGTACTATGGATCCGGCCCATTTCCAGGTGGCCACAACCTGGTGCCCCACCTTCGGGGAACACTCACTCTGGGTCCTGTTTTACAGAGGGGGCATTTACCAGGCCGCTATCCCACTCTGAGAGCCATCTCTTTTTTGATATAAAATTAATAGCACAAAGAACCCAAAGCCTTGAATATATCATTCACAGGGAATGGTGCTATACCAGAGTTTCTAGGTGCTTCCTACCTTCACTGCAGTTCCCAGACAGCATGGAGTAAGCTGCCGCATGAGAGAGAAGGAGCCGCTGACGTCACCTTGAGTCACTGCACACTGCGAAATGGAGCTGAAACATAAACAATAATGATGTGGACCCTGATAATACACATAACGCAATATACATATATATACCCCCTTTACCAGCCCTAGGGCCCTAACATAAAAGGGGGGTAGTACACATGCAGCCCATGGCGGGGACTAAGCCCACTAAAACAAAACATGCCAGAAGCACCACACCGCCGTCATGCGCATGAGCAACAATACACAGTATTGAACACCCACTGACAGGTACATACACAACCAGTACAACCACACACAGTACTTAACACCCACTGGCAGGTAATCCTGTGTGACAGTGATTGTCTGCTCTGATAGGGGATAGGGATCAGGACATATCAGGTATTTAATGAGGACATAAAGACAGATCAAATAAAGCATGATTAAAAATGTGTAGGCTCAGTGTCCCATTACAGACATGAAGAAGCCCTTTTGGATTACTCCTGTACAAGGCCCACAACATAGCTAATCCAAGCACACAACAACACACACGCAACCTGCAGCATATGCCCACCGCACCCCAGCTGCACTGGAATACCAGGAGAGGAGAAGACGACGCGTGGCCTGCAGAGCCCCTTCACCAGGTGGGGATCTTTACACCTCCCCCGTCCGGGAGCCCGATACCAAGCTGGCGTGCCGCTGCTGCGGCCCAGCTAGCACCACTACAGCCGGACTCCTACAGCAGCCGCACAGCCCTCAGACCAGGAGGGAGGACCTTGCCATCTGAGCACTGCAGAGTGGAGGCAGGTAATAATGTTGTGCAGGTCACAGCAGCCCCATTCACAGGCCCAAGGTTATCTGCAGCTGAGTAGGTTGAGGTGTTTCAGAGGTTTCAGATGTGGAGGGCTGTTATGCAAGATCTAACCACAGATCAGTTGGAGACCCTCAGAACCAAATAGTGCAGGAGATCCAGTGGGAGATGAGGAGGGTACTTAATTGCCCTTCCCAAGTTTCTGTGAATGTGGAACTTCTATCCACACTAGAGGTGGAATATTTAGAGTTGCTGGATAAGGCATCTCTGGAGAAATGTTGGCCACCAAGTTGGAAGGAGTCCTGTCAATCAGACAGAGATAAAGATGACCTACCAGTGTCCCAGGAAGTGTTGGGAGCCCAGGATTTGGTGGTTGATTGCTTGTCCTCAGAAAATAGATTGTTTGGGAATTGTTGCTCTGAAGGAGGACCCAGGTGGCTGGTTTCAAGACCCCAGCCCAGTAGAATGTGTGGACTTGCGTAATTATGCTTAAGGGTTCTGGGAAAAGGATGGTATGGATTGTACTGATAACCCTGGTACAGTGGATGTACATATGGGCCAGGCCCAGTTAAATGCTGCAACGATTGGGAAAGATGAGGATGGTACCATTCATTATGGGTACATACCAGAGGCAGTGGAGTCCCAGACAGAAATAGCAGACAAGGTGGAGGGCCTGAGAGGGAGCCACCATGCTCCCGGGTTCTGGAAGGAACCAGAGAGGGACTGCGAACCAGTAATTGATAATTAATGTCCAGGGGCAAGCCATAAATCAAGGAGCAGTTTAGAGAACTATGAGACCATGCCAGTGGACCCAGTGAACAAGGATCCCGATGGAGGTGAGCGCTATGACCAGATGGTGGGACCCAAGAAAGTAGGATGTGAGGCACTGATCCAGATGCCATCCCAGGAAGCTTAGCTTTCAGTACAGGCCACTATTATTATTATTATTATTATAATTTTTATTATTATTATCTTTATTTGTATTGAGCCAACATATTCCATAGCGCTGTACAGTGGAGAAGAACAAGGAAATATACAATATAGAAAAATGACAACAGGAAGAAAATGGAGGGCCCTGTTTTGAGCTACAAGTCTTGTAAGAAGGGCTTTTTCCAAAAGCAGCAGTGGCGGCTGGTGACTTTCCAACTTGGTGGGGCGGAAAACAGAGATCTGGCCCCTCCTCTTACATTGACTCAACCCAACATTATAAACCCCTCCCCTTCACAACATGTTACCACAACATGTATAGACCCTGCCTAGTTACACAGTCTCCACCCACAAAAGTGATCCCATAGTGAAAGACAGGGATAGAGATAGACACGGGGGGGGGGGGGGGGGGGGGGTTGGTTAGTGAGAGAGGTGGATAGAAATTCCAATAGAGGGATCTAGAGAGAGAGGGAGGGAAATAGAGAGAGAGGGATAAAGAGAGAGAGAGAGAGAGAGAGGGATAGAGAGAGAGGATGGGATAGAGAGAGAGGGAGATAGAAGGTTAGAAAGATGGATTGTGAGTCTTCTTCTATCCCTCTCTCTCCTTCTCTATCCATCTCTCCTTCTACCCATCTCCTCCCTCCCTCAATACCCCCCATCTCCATACCTCTCTTTCTATTACAGAGCCTAGGTCAGGTATTTTACAACTGGGCCAATAATGATCCAAACAGATACTATGATAGCAGCAAATATACTGAGAGAGTAAAACTACATAAATAACGAATTTGCTAAATGAGCAAATTGATTAATTAAACAAACAGAGACTAAACAACACGTGGGAGGAACATCTTGCACCTACAGAAGGACAGGATGATAATTCACCATCAACAGACCACAACCAGAAAGTTGCACCCCAAGTTGTTTCTGCATGACTCAGTACTGTTTGGTTTCTCGCTCCATTATAAACATTATTATCTTTAAAAATACATTTGAATAAAGTTTGTAAAAAAAAAATATTTATTCAGTTTGTACGATGCCTTTACATAATTAATATTAAGTTACAAAAAGATTTTTGAGTGGTTAATTAGCATATATTTCTAATTCTGCTCCTTCACACACACACACACACACACATATACAGTGGGGTCAAAAAGTATTTGATCACCTGCTAATTTTTAACGTTTGTCCACTGACAAGGAAATGATCAGTCTATAATTTTAATGGTAGGTGTATTTTAACAGTGAGAGACAGAATAAAAAAACAAAAAACAAACAAGAAAAACGTCAAAAAAGTTATAAATTGATTTGCAGGTCAGTGAGGGAAACACGTATTTGATCCCCTATCAGTCAGCAAGATTTCTGGGTCCCAGGTGTCTTTTATACAGGTAACGAGCTAAAATTAGGAGAACTCTCATAAAGGGAGTGCTCCTAATTTCCACTTGTTACCTGTATAAAAGACACCTGTCCACAAAAGCAATCAATCAGATTCCAAAATCTCCACATGGCCAAGACCAAAGAGCTGTCCAAGGATGTCAGGGACAAGATTGTAGACCTACACAAGGCTGGAATGGGCTACAAGACCATCGCCAAGCAGCTTGGTGAGAAGGTGACAACAGTTGGTGAGATTATTCGCAAACTCCCTCGGTCTGATGCTCCTCTAATCAATATCTCACCTTGTGGAGTTTCAATGATCATGAGAACGGTGAGGAATCAGCCCAGAACTACACAGCAGGATCTTGTTAATGATCTCAAGGCAGCTGAGAAAATAGTCACCAAGAAAACAATTGGTAACACACTATGCCGTCAAGGACTGAAATCCTGCAGCGCCCGCAAGGTCCCCCTGCTCAAGAAAATACAGGTACAGGCCCGTCTGAAGTTTGCCAATAAACATCTGAATGTTTCAGAGGAGAACTGGGTGAAAGTGTTATGGTCAGATGAGACCAAAATCGAGCTCTTTGGCATCAACTCAGCTTGACGTGTTTGGAGGAGTAGGAATGCTGCCTATAACCCCAAGAACACCATACTCACTGTCAAACATGGAGGTGGAAACATTATGCTTTGGGGGTGTTTTTCTGCAAATCAATTTATAACTTTTTTTACATGAGTATTTATTGATTTTTTTTGTTATTCTGCCTCTCACTGTTAAAATACAACTACCATCAAAATTATAGACTGATAATTTCTTTGTCCATGCAGAAACATTCAAAATCAACAGGGGATCGATTACTTTTCCCTCCACTGTATATACACACGCATATATATATACACACACATTATATATATCTTCCACATACAATAAGATCTCTCCCTCAAAAGTAAATATGCCCTCTCCTCATAAATACATATGGACATAGAGAGATACTAAGACACAGGACCCCTTCTGGATCGCTACTTTGTCATGGTGAAGGGGCTTGTTACCTAAATGAAGCTATAAGCAATTTCATTTTAGAGAGGTCAGACAAAATGTAGTCCACCGGAGTAGGGACTAGCAGCCCACTCCAGTATCTTTGCTAATGAAAACTATATGGATAAGCACAACCAGAAACACAGGCAGATGTATTTGGTGTGCTACATCTATGTGGTCACTGAGAGTCAGAAAAGGACAGAACAACAACAGCAAGACACAGAGAGGGATATGGACTCACTGAAAAATTTTACTTGTTATGAGCAATACAATACATAGGTTTCTATATGTAAATAGGAAATGATTAAACAATTTATAAAAATAAATTGACAAGAAATTAGTCTAGCACTAGATTCTTGATAGAGGAACTGCAGACTTGTGTCAGAGGAAATACATAATCATTATAGGAAGAGAAATGTGTTTTTTTAAATATATATTTTTGGTACTGTCCACATTCAGTCATCTTTAGTCATCTTTAGGTAATATTGTAATTCCAGTCTTATCTCTTATCTTTTATTTATATGGATCCAATGTTTTGTTTTATTACACACTTGTACATAAGTTCAGTAACATTGAATTTATAGTCTTTATAGTAAATTGTAATGTGCAGAATGGAAGCTCAAAATGTATTTTTTTTTGCTTATATACATGCATCTATTTAGTTTTTTTAGAACAAGAAATACATAGACCTTTATATGTTAACTAGCGTCTTGCCCGTCAAAAATGACGGCAAGACATTTTTAAGCCTGGCAATGCTGTTTTTCACACAATGCGAGGCTCTGCCCCCTCTGAGCACCTTTGGTGCTCATTGTGAGCCGCGCGCTGAGCTTCTTCGGCGCTCTCCTCCCGTCTACTTTATGGGCCTCGCGATGAGCGCCTTTGGTGCTCATTGCATGCCTTGGCAACCTACAACTTTTGTGCTTGGTAATGACCACCTCGACCCCTGTGTCTGTTTCCCCCTATCTCCCTCCTCTCCCTGCCCTGTGTCTTTTGTTTTTTCTTATTTCCCTCCCCTGTGTGTCTTTTCCTTTGTCTCTCAGCCTTGTGTCTCCACCCTCTCCCCCTGTCCCTTCCCTGTGTCTTTCTCCTCTGTGTCTCTGCTGACGTTTTGCGTGGCGAGCGCTGACTGCTGTTTGTTTTATTTTCAAAGTCCTGCATGCCGCGCGTTGTTCGTGTAAGTGTTACTGGCTTCTGCATCATGTATTTTCTAAATGCCTGGAATTGTTCGGGTAAGTGTTACTGGCTCGTTTTGATCCTGTTTTAAAATGTTTATGTTTTTTTGGCTGCCATTTTTTTCCTCACTTAGCCAATTTTAGATCTCCGAAAAATGCCAATTAAGCCTCAAATTTGTTTGCAACTCACAGGCTCCCTGACTCTCCCCTGTGCTGTGTGTGAGTGTTGAATTAAATTTTTTTAATTATTTGGCGTTTTTTGGGGATCTTTTAATGGTTGAAAAAATTTCGGCTGTTAAAATCGTAAAGTGTTGCATGCCTTGCGATCAGCGTTAACGAGTTACGCGCTTCAGTGATGATCGCGGCCATTGACATGACGTCTAGGCTGGGCCTTCAATGAGCACCTTTGGCGCTCATTGCAGCCCCAAAGTAGTGCGTGCCTTTGGCGCTCAATACAGCAAAGTTGTGCAAGCCTCATGATGAGCAATGAGTGCCTTTGTCGTTACTGTGTAACTTTTAACATGGCGTGACGGACAAAAATGCAAGATGTCAATTATTATATGTGACTAGCAACTTGCCCGTCAAAAAATGACGGTTAATAAAAGAAAGTGTTGAAATGCTGTTTGTCACACAATGTGAGTGTACTGTGTGCCTGAACTAACTAAATTCATTAAAAAGCAGAAATCCACATTACATAAAATAAAAAAAAACTAAAATCACCAAAAATAAAAAGTGTACATTACAGAAAAAAAAAAAACCTAAGTCACAAAAAATAGAAAAAGGAACATTAGAGAAAATAAAAAAATACATTACATTCCCCCCCCCCTACTACATTTAAAAAAAAATTACACACCTGAAAAAGAAATACATATAATACAATACAATTAAATAAAATACAATACAATTAAATAAAATACAATACAATACAATACAATTAAATACAATACAATACAATTAAATACAATACAATACACCCCACTATGTAATATACACCCCACTATGTAATATACACCCCACTATGTAATATACATCCAACTATATAATATACATCCCACTATGTAATGTAATATACATCCCACTATCTAATATACAATACTATCTAATAATACATCCCCCTATCTATCTAATATACAATACATGCTATCTATATATAGCTACCCTAAATCTAAGCTACAATAAAATAATTAAGACCACTTAACTTTGAGATGTTTCTTCAGATCACCAACCTACGGTAAAAAAAGATTAAAAAAATTAATACAACAAGTTTACATGAAATAAGTAAACATTGTAAACTTTTTAAATATTCTAAATATTATACTCACCTTTCCAGCATGTCCCGTTCCAGCATGTCACGTCCTAGCATGTCACGTCCTCCATCTTTGCGTCTTCTCCGGCGCTGCTCCTGTTAAAAAAAACATTACATTACTAAACATACATAAACCTAAAACACAGTGAAATAAACACAATCTACATTATACTTACCTTTCCGACATTATGTCTCCGGCCTCCTGGTGTTCTGCTCCGGAAGCATCCGCGCGTAAAAAACAAAAACAACAAAAAACGACACACATCCGCCCTGGCGGATGTCTCCAATGCTAATGAGCTTCCTACGGAGTGCTCCAGAATAAAATTGGCAATGGCGGCTTCTGATTGGCTGAAAAGGCTGTCTATCAAATTCAGCCAATGAGAAGACCTAAATTGTGAACCAATGAAAAAAGTATACACCCCAAAATACCACGCTGATTGGATAACACACCTGTCAATCTTTATTTGAACCAATCCTAAGACTTTATTGCCATCAGCCAATCACAATAGAATATACCCCCAAGTACTGATTGGTGAAGACATCTGCGCCTTCCCATTGGCTGTAATATTGATTGATATTAACAATAGCCAATGAGAATGTGCAAATCCTTCACCAATCAGTACGTGGGGGTGTATTCCATTGTGATTGGCTATTGTCAGTGCAACCAATCAGAATGCGCAGATGCTCCAACCAATCACCCTGTGGGGGTGTATTCCATTGTGATTGGCTGAAGGCATCTGCGCCTTGTGATTGGTTTAAATAAAGACTGACAGGTGCATTATCCAATCCGAGAGGGATTTTAGGGTGTATCCCTTTCTGATTGGCTCACACAATGGCGCCTCCTGATTGGGTGAATTTGATAGACATCGTTTTCAACCAATCAGAAGTCGCCATTGCCTATTTTCTTCCGGAAAAGTCTCCAGGAGCCTCATTAGCATCCGGGATGTCCGTGACTGCGGATGTAAGTATATATATATATTTTTTTTTATATATACAGGGCGTGGCAGAAGAGGATCCGGAGGAGGCCGGAGACATCGCGGGGAGGGTCCTATAAGGACCTGTAATGCGTGAATTTAGAATTTTCATTGCAGCGGGGGTCCCCGATCACGTGCAATCGGGACCCCCACTGCGATGGTTAATGTGGGGTTAATGCAGGGCTCCGAGCTTATCTCGGATCCTGTGGGGTAAATGCGGGTTTCCAAGCTTGTCTCGAATCCCTTCTTGGGTAATGTGTTCGTGGCTGGGCTGAGAGCCTCGTTTTCGTTTTTTTCGGCGGCCATTTTTTCTCTCGCTCAGGGGATTTTCGTGTGTCTGATCTCGGGAATTTGGACTTAAATGGAGGTGTAACTTCACTTTCAGAGGTTATGGGTGCCCCCCATTGCTATGGGTAAGCTTTTTATGTAGTTTTTGTGAGTATTTGGTGTGTTTTGACTGTTTTTAGGTGCGCGCGGTTCCACCATTTTTCGTGCGTGTGGTTGTTTGTTACGTTAAGGTTGGTTCCGAGGTGGTACATACGACATTGGAGACTTCACCTTCTGCAAATGCAGACACTCACTTCGCGAGGGACCGCATTTGTGGACAAACACATACGACATGGGAGACTTCACCTTCCGCAAATGCGCCCCTCGCTATGCGAGGGTCTGCATTTGCGGCCAGAAGCTCGCAAAGCGTGACGACGTCTCGTAGTTTGACAACTATTATATGTGACTAGCGAATTGCCATTCAAAAAATTACGGCAATGAAATTGTAAGTGAGCTAATGCTATTTGGTGTATAATAATAAAATAACTAATACATTAATAAATTAATATACTTTACCTATTTTGAAGCATTGTGTTGAAGAGCTGCAATCTGTTTTGATGTTGCTGCAGCATTAGTGGTGTGGAGCTGCTGTGTAAGCGTGGTGAATTTGTGCAGTGTAATAGTGTGCATGCGCGAGACAAAACCGTTAGCGTAGTTGTGTAGTTCCGAATTGTTCTAAAATGGCGGCTAATGTGTGGTATGCGTCTGTAGCGGAATATCCGTAGGTGTTTTGTGATGTTTTGCGTGTTTCTTGTGGTGTTTTGCGTGTTTAGAGTGCTGTAGCCTCGTTTTCGTTTTGTTCGGCGGCCATTTTTTCTCTCGCTTAGATAATTTTTTAGTGTCTAAACTCTATTATTATGAGTTAAATGAAGGTGTAACTTCATTTTTTGAGGTCCTGGATGCCCCCTCTTGCTGTAGGTAAGCTTTTTATGTATGTGTTGTGTGTATTTATTATGGCAGCTCTCAGTGATTGCACATCTTCCTCAGACCACATTATCTCCCTGTCACTCACAGTCAGCTACCCAGGCTCGGCTCCTCCAGCTCTGAGGCCTGCTCCAGTCCCCGAATCCCCGGTGTTTCCTGTTCCCAGGCCGGCCTAGCCCCGGCTCCCCAAGGTAGCCGCACTGATCAGAGCTCGGAGCTCCGTGCACGGCCTGAACCTCCGCCACTACCCGCGCTCTCACCACATTCCCGCGGGATTGCCGGGCTCCGGGATAGTTCGGCTAGTGGCAGTGGCGGCGTTTGGCTCCCCCTCCGGAACCCGAACCGGGGACTGGGCGGCCCTGCGTGGGGCATTGTGGGTGAGGAGGTGGCTGCTTCATCGCAACAACTGAGGCCCTTGCCCGCAGCCCTCGCAATGTGAGTGTACTCTGTGCCTCAACTAAATAGACCCCTCTAACACAGTAATAAACACATGTAATAACACTATAAGTGCCATGAGGGTCATCCAGGACCCTCATGACCCAAAGTGTAAGCACTGCACCATTTTAACCCGGTCACTTATGGGGGTCTATCCAGACCTCATAAGCCTCTATTTAACTCCATCAGTCCCATAAGGGTATGTTATGACCATTATGGGCCTGTTACAACCCAACATTAACCACATAAGTGCCATGACGGTGCTCAAGGACCATCATGACACTAAGTATAAACACTACACTGCACTATAACCCCCCAATAAAACATAAAATATCAACTAAACACCCTCTACACTAACCTAATAACACCTACACTACCTACCTACCTACCCCCTAATAACCCCCTCCCCACCACTGTAATTACAGAAATAAAAAAAAAAACTAAAATCTACATTACATAAAATAAAAAACCTAAAATCACCAAAAATAAAAAATGTACATTACAAAAAAAAAAAAAAACCTAAGTCACAAAAAATAAAAAAAGGAACATGACAGAAAATAAAAAAATACATTACAACCCCCCCCCCCCACTACAGAAAAATAAATAAATTACATACCTGAAAGGGAAATACATATAATACATACAAACAATACAATACAATTAAATACAATACATACAATATAATACAATTAAATACAATACAATTAAATACAATACAATACACCCCTATCTAATATACATCCCCCTATCTAATATACATCCCCCTATCTAATATACAATACTATCTATCTAATATACATCCCCCTATCTATCTAATATACAATAAATACTATCTATGTACTATACATCCCCCTATCTATCTAATATACAATAAATACTATCTATGTAATATACATCCCCCTATCTAATATACAATACATGCTATCTCTATATAGCAACCCTAATTCTAAGCTAAAATAAAATAATTAAGACCACTTACCTTTGAGATGTTTCTTCAGATCAATAACCTAGGGTAAAAAAGATTTAAAAAATTACTACAACACATTTACATAATATAAATTAACATTCTAAACATTCTAAATATTCTACTCACCTTTCCAGCATGTCCCATCCTCCATCTTTGCTTCTCCGGCGTGGCCGCTGTTAAAAAAAACATTACATTAGTTCACCTACATAAACATAAAACCAAGTAAAATCAACACAATTTACATTGTACTTACCTCCCCGCGATGTCTCCGGCCTCCTCGTGTTGTGCTCAGGATGGGCCCTGGAAGCATCCGCTCTCTTTAAAAAAAAAAACAACAACACACATCCGCCCTTACGGATGTCCCCGACGCTTATGAGCTTCCTACGGAGTGTTCCAGAATAAAAATGGCAATGGCGGCTTCTGATTGGCTGAAAACGCTGTCTACCAAATTCAGCCAATGAGAAGACGCCAATTGTGAACCAATCAGAAAGGAAAACACCCCAAAATCACACGCTGATTGGATAACGCACCTGTCAATCTTTATTTGAACCAATCCGAAGGCTTTATTGCCATCAATGAATCACAATGGGATACACCCCCACGCGGTGATTAGCTGAAGACATCTGCGCCTTCCCATTGGCCGTAATACTGATTGACATTGACAATAGCTAATGAGAAGGCTCAAATGCCTTCACTAATCAGTATGTGGGGGTGTTTTCCGTTGTGATTGGCTATTGTCAGTGCAACCAATCAGAATGCGCAGATGCCTCCAGCCAATCAGCCTGTGGGGGTGTATTCCATTGTGATTGGCTGAAGACATCTGCACCTTGTGATTGGTTTAAATAAAAACTGACAGGTGCATTATCCAATCAGAGTGGGATTTTAGGGTGTATCCCTTTCTGATTGGCTCACACATTGGCGCCTCCTGATTGGGTGAATTTGATAGACAGCATTTTCAAGAAGGCGCCATTGCCTATTTTCTTCCGGAAAAGTCTCCGTGAGCGTCATTAGCATCGGGATGTCCGTGACTGCGGATGTGTGTTCTTTTTTTATTTTTTTTTATTTAGGTCACCGTTCCAGGGCGTTGCAGAAGAGGAGGAGGTCGGAGACATCGCGGGGAGGTAAGTACAATGTAGATTATGTTTATTTTATTTTGTTTTTATGTTTATGTATGTGTATTAATGTTATGTTTTTTTTAACAGGTGCCGCGCCAGAGAAGAGTTAAAGAATAAGGACGGGGCATGCTGGAAAGGTGAGTAGAATATTTAGAATGTTTAGAATGTTTATTTATTTACTGTAAATGTGTTGCACTGTTTTTTTTTCCCCCCTAGGTGGCTGATCTGAATGGACAACTGCAGGTAAGTGGTCCTAATTATTTTATTTTAGCATAGAATTAGATAATTTTATATATAGATAGTATTTATTGTATGTTAGCTAGGGGTATGTGTTTTATATAGATAGCATAGCATGTAAATTATATTAGATTGTGTGATAGTATATATTTGATAGTATTTATTGTATATTACATAGATTGTGTGATGTATATTATATTGATGGGATGTATATTAGATTATGGTATTTATTTAGATAGATTGGGGGATGTATATTAGATAGGATGTATTGTATATTAGATAGGGGTGTATTGTATTGTATTTAATTGTATTGTATTGTATTATATTGTATGTATTGTATTGTATGTATTATATGTATTTCCTTTTCAGGTGTGTAATTTATTTTTTTCTGTAGTTGGGGGGGAGGGGCTGTAATGTGTTTTTTTATTTTCTGTAATGTAATGGCTTATGGGGGTCTATACTGACCAGCATGAATGACAGGGTTAATGAAGGGCTTATGGGGGACTGTATTGACCCCCATGAGTGACAGGGTTAATGAAGGGCTTATGGGGGTCTATATTGACCCCCATGAATGACAGGGTTAATTAGGGGTTTATGGGGGTCTGTATTGACCCCCATGAGTGACAGGGTTAATGAAGGGCTTATGGGGGTCTATATTGACCCCCATGAGTGAGGGGCTTAATGAAGTGCTTATGGGGGCCTGTATTGACCCCCATGTGTAACAAGGTTAATGAAGGGCTTATGGGGGTCTGTACTGACTCCCATGAGTGACAGGGTAATGAAGGGCTTATGGGGGTCTATATTGACCACCCTGAGTGAGGGGGTTAATGAAGTGCTTATGGGGGTCTGTATTGACCCCAATGAGTGACACAGTTAATGAAGAGCTTATGGGGGTCTGTATTGACCCCCATGAGTGACACAGTTAATGAAGGGCTTATGGAGGTCTGTATTGACCCCCATGAGTGACATGGTTAATGAAGGGCTTATGGGGGTCTGTATTGACCCCCATGAGTGACAGAGTTAATGAAGGGATTATGGGGGTCTGTATTGACCCCCATGAGTGACAGGGTTAATGAAGGGCTTATGGGGGTCTATATTAACCCCCATGAATGACAAGGTTAATTAGGGGTTAATGGTGGTCTGTATTGACCCCCATGAGTGAGGGGGTTAATTAAGTGCTTATGGGGGTCTGTATTGACCTCCATGAGTGACAGGGTTAATCAAGGGCTTATGGGGTCTATATGAGTGAGGGGGTTAATGAAGTGCTTATGGGGGCCTTTATTGACCCCCATGAGTGACAGGGTTAATGAAGGGCTTATGGGGGTCTGTATTGACCCCCATGAGTGACAGGGTTAATGAAGGGCTTATGGGGGTCTGTATTGACCCCCATGAGTGACAGGGTTAATTAGGGGTTTATGGGGGTCTGTACTAACTCCCATGAGTGAGGGGGTTAATTAAGTGCTTATGGGGGTCTGTATTGACCCCCATGATTGAAAGGGTTAACGAAGGACTTATGGGGGTCTGTATTGACCCCCATGAGTGAAAGGGTTAATGAAGGGCTTATGGGGGTCTATATTGACCCCCATGAATGACAAGGTTAATTAGGGGTTTATGGGGGTCTGTATTAACCCCCATGAGTGAGGGGGTTAATTAAGTGCTTATGGGGGTCTGTATTGACCCCCATGAGTGACAGGGTTAATGAAGAGATTATGGGGTCTATGTGAGTGAGGGGTTAATGAAGTGCTTATGGGGGCCTTTATTGACCCCCATGAGTGACAGGGTTAATGAAGGGCTTATGAGGGTCTGTATTGACCCCCATGAGTGACAGGGTTAAGGAAGGGCTTATGGGGGTCTGTATTGACCCCCATGAGTGACAGGGTTAATGAAGGGCTTATAGGGGGTTATATTGACACCCATGAATGACAAGGTTAATTAGGGGTTTATGGGGGTCTGTATTGACCCCCATGAGTGAGGGGGTTAATGAAGGGCTTATGGGGGTCTGTATTGACCCCCATGAGTGACAGGGTTAATTAAGGGCTTATGGGGGTCTATATTGACCCCCATGAATGACAAGGTTAATTAGGGGCTTATGGGGTTCTGTTTCGAACCCCATGAGTGAGGGGGTTAATGAAGGGCTTATGGGGGTCTGTATTGACCCCCATGAGTGACAGGGTTAATGAAGGGCTTATGGGGTCTATATGAGTGAGGGGGTTAATGAAGTGCTTATGGGAGCCTTTATTGACCCCCATGAGTGACAGGGTTAATGAAGGGCTTATGGGGGGTCTGTATTGACCCCCATGAGTGACAGGGTTAATGAAGGGCTTATGGGAGTCTGTATTGACCCCCATGAGTGACAGGGTTAATGAAGGGCTTATGGGGGTCTATATTGACCCCCATAAATGACAAGGTTAATTAGGGGTTTATGGGGGTCTGTATTGACCCCCATGAGTGAGGGGTTAATTAAGTGCTTATGGGGGTCTGTATTGACCTCCATGAGTGACAGGGTTAATGAAGGGCTTATGGGGTCTATATGAATGAGGGGGTTAATGAAGTGTTTATGGGGCCTTTATTGACCCCCATGAGTGACAGGGTTAATGAAGGGCTTATGGGGGTCTGTATTGACCCCCATAAGTGACAGGGTTAATGAAGAGCTTATGGGGGTCTGTATTGACCCCCATGAGTGACAGGGTTAATTAGGGGTTTATGGGGGTCTGTACTAACTCCCATGAGTGAGGGGGTTAATTAAGTGCTTATGGGGGTCTGTATTGACCCCCATGAGTGAAAGGGTTAACGAAGGACTTATGGGGGTCTATATTGACCCCCATGAGTGACAGGGTTAATTAATGGTTGATGGGGCTCTGTATAGAGCCCCATGCGTGATAGTGTATATATATTTTTTTATAACGGGTCCTTTCAGAGGTCCTGGATGCCCTCCCTTGCTATTGGTAAGCTTTTTATGTATATTTTGTGAGTATTTGGGGTGTTTTGACTGTTTTTGTGAGTATTTGGAGTGTTTTGAGGTGCGCGCGGCTCGGCTGTTATGGTCGTATTTTTCGTGCGTGTGGTTGTTTGTGCCGTTTTTTTTTTTCTAAGTCGTGCGTGTGTGTGTGTTTTTAACCGCGTGTGAGGCGCCTTTGAGCCTCCACCTCTGCAAATGCATCCCTCACTTAGTGACAACGATTCGTAGTTTGACAACTATTATATGTGATAGTTTCATGTATTTTGTATGGGTCAGAAATTGTAACTGGATATTTTGCCTACACAATGATACTGCACTCTTAACCATTAAAATAGGAAAAAATCCGGTAGTTGTGTTATGATATTCACTAGTATAACCAAAGTCTTGACAAGCCAACAATTACACTGCTGGCCAGCACTCTGGGCACCTCTATTGTGAGGTACAGGAATGAGGTCATAGTGTGATGACATAACAGTGGAAGGAGCCTATAAAAGCCCAGACTGCAGGTCTTTTCATTCATTTCACAGAGACATCTGAAGATCAAGGTTGACTGATAAAGAGAGCTGCAGGATGCCGGTTACCTGGCAAAGTGATTTGCACTGTGTCGGTCCCACTAAAATGATCTGAAGTTCATCCATCTGATGAGGTGTGATGGCCCAGCAACAAAAGAACTGACCAAGATGAAAATTCACACCATCTAGTGAGAAAGGCAAGTCACCATATGTACTCTGCACCATCATTTAGGAGGATGGAAAACCATGTGGAAAATATTTATATTTTTAAAATAGATCCAGAATTGATTTAGATATTGTCATTTTAGTTTAGCCTTTGGAGCTGGCCCACAAGGATCCACATAAGTCTGCAGTTTGTCACTGTTACACATTGTATTATAGATTTTCACTGACTCTAAAAGCAGAGTAAATCTTTACTACAGATTTATCTATACTACAGATTTAGGGGGCAGCAAGCTGTAAGTGGTAGCCTAAAGGACATATTTTCAGCCCTGAAGATTATTAAAGGTCTCTGTGATGCCTTAACAGCAGGAGGTAGATGTTATAAATCAGGAATTAATAATTAAAATAAAATAATATTTAAGTAAAACTAAATTTATAGTCAATGTAAAAAACAGTATTGAATATCAAATGTACTTTTAATCATCAGTGCTCCCTACTCACTATTGGGTAAATGGGGGGGGGGGGGGGGGGGGGGGGAGATAGTTTAATCTAACAAATTGTGCTTATAAATTATTGTTCTTAAAACCCATTTAGACTCAGTCTTTCAAACAAACCCCCCATGTATATATATATATATATATATATATATATATATACTAGCGACTTGCCCGTCAAAAAATGACGGCAATGTGATGTATATGTTTGTCAAGTTGTTTAGTTATTAACATATATTTTTGTCACTTGTAAGTATTTTAATCTGAACGTGTATTTTTGTAAAATGTTGATGTAATGGTTTTTTAAAATGTAATTTGTATCTGAAGAATTGTTAACTTTAATATACATTGAATGAATAGGAAAGCAAAAAGTAAAAAGCCTTATTTAAACGTCGCGAATTTTAACATGAAGTTTAAAATATATGTAAGCAATAACCTTCAAAGTATATATTTTTAAACTTGAACTTTATTTTTTATGTAAGTTTAGAAGTTGACAAAACATTGGTATAATTTTTAACATAGTGAATACATTTTGTAACCTAATTTTTTATTAAAAGTATTAACATTTGAATGTAAAAACAATTGACCTTTAAATTAATCAGTATTAAAATGCAATTTCTATCACAATAATTGTTAACTTGAATATACATTGAATGTAGAGGAAGGCATACAGTAAAACTCTTCTTAAAACGTACGTAATTAAAGTAATTCATTACTGAGCACATAAACTGGCGATAAACATTAATGTAGGTAGTAATCTTAAGATAACAGACAATATTTACATTGTGACTTAAAAGGTGCTTGACCTCTTAACATCCACTTTGTAATCTGTTGAATGAAATAACTTGAAAATATATGTTTTAAACTTGTAACATTAAAAACATTAACATAGTGACTTAACATTTTAACATAATTTTTACTAACAATGCAAGGCAAGTATTTTGTGAGGCGAATCATTCATAAACAGTACTTCCATTAATTATGACTGAATTAAACAACCAATTGTTATGTATTTTGGAATGCTTTTAAAAAATGTTGGCATCTTTAATTTGTATCCTGCAAAGTTATAGTACTTCATAGTAGACAATGTTTTTAGTAAAAATACGTCCATCTTCTAATAAATCACCTTGACTTTCATTGTTTTCAATGTAAACTTTAATAGCCTGTGGATTTTTGCACCGTGACAACGCAACGTACAATTGACCATGTGCAAAAACTGGTTCTTCCAAGAAAATACCCACAGATTTGAACGTTTGACCTTGTGATTTATTAATGGTCATGGCAAATGCCATAATAATGGGAAATTGTCTTCTTTGAAGTATAAAAGGGAGACTACTTTCACTTGGTGCTAAATCTATTCTTGGGATGAAAACTCTCTCTCCTTTATGGGTCCCAGTTAAAATTTCAGCATCTATAAAATGGTCCTTTAATTGTTGAACAATTAATCTTGTGCCATTGCATAGTCCTTTTTTGGGGTTCATATTTCGCAGTAACATGATAATTGCACCTTTCTTTAGCTGCAAAATATGTGGTGGCATTCCAGAAGGAGTTAAAGAGTTTATGAATTCAGTTGAAAAGTTTGCCCGACTTTCATTGTCATCAGCAAGTACAGAATCAGCACTGTGATAATTTCTTTGTGGTGCATTAATTTTTTTAAGATTTAATTATTGAGTATTAATGCATCTTTATTTTTACACGTCAGTATAACTTGGTTGGCAAGCTCGGAATATTCTTCGTTATTTATGCTCCCTTCAAATATAGCCGATATAATATCTTGTTGACAAATCATATGAGGTGGGATCTCTACAGTGTCGTCAGGTAAATGTAGTATTTTTTCTGTTCTGCCTTCTCCAATTTTAATAAGCCAATCATTGAAATCAGTTTGGCCTTCTGATCTCATATTTTGTTGCAGTTGAAGATGGGTAAAATGTTTCCATACTGTACTTGACTTTATACATGTTTCGATAATGTCAGTTCGATTTCCATGTACAACGACAGGTAATGTTTGTCTAAAATCGCCACCCAACAACATTACCTTTCCACCAAATGGAAAAATATTATCCATGACTTCACGAAGCAAACGGTCAATACATTGGAGGGCATAGCATGACATCATTGTGGCCTCATCTATTATAATTAATTTACATTTCTTCAATTTCTTTGCTTGTAAGGATGTCATGCGAATATCTGACACAGAATTTTCTAAAATAGGCACTGGCAGTTTAAATCCACTATGAACAGTTCTTCCACCTTCTAATAAAAGTGCAGCAATTCCAGTAGTGGCAAACGCCATTGCTATTTTTCCTTGTGCTCGTACTGAACTCATTAATAAATTGTACAAATATGTTTTTCCTGATCCGCCAGGTCCATCAAGATAGAAATAACGCTCTGTCACCATGTCATCATCTATAGCATTTTTAATGGCATGAAATGCTTGCAATTGTAGTGTATTTAAAGTTGCAAGTCTTTCTTCTGTTCTTTCTGCTTGTAGTTGAATGTCATAGTCTTCAAAGTTAATGTCATCTATAAGACCTGGATCAGGCAAATTAAAACTTGCACAACTTAATCCATGAGTTAAAAAGACTTCTTGGATTTCCATTAACGCTTTTAAGTGTGCAATGGGTTCATTGTATCGTCGTATAAAGTCTTCAGCCATATTACTTTTAAAAGTCTCCCACAAAGCTAATGCATTTGGAGCATTTGAGAAGATACAAATAAAAGCAAATTGTTCTCTCATCTGTCGTGGCATTTGACATTGTGCTGCTTCTTCTAAATATCTTTCCACTCTGTATCATCAGCGAGTAAGTTTCTATGTCTTGCAGCTAAATGGAAGGATTCATATACAATGTCATTAACAGTTCTTAATTGTTCAAAACTTTATGCTCCTGGAACATTTAAAAGTAATATCCGTAAGCAAAAACGTTCAACATCTCTTGGACTGACTGTGTAAATTCGTGGAATTATTTTAATGCCTCTGGTTTTTCTTGGTCTCCATAATCCATTCACAAAAACATAGTGATATGGAATTTCAATATATAAGTATTGTGTTGCTTCAGCATCAGTGGAATTTAATGCAAACCATGCAGTTAGTAAAGTGTGACGATCTTCACTTTGGGCCAATGCATTCATTTCATTTCCAGCATGGAAATAGACTAAATGTCGTTGTGGCAAATGTACTGCTAACCTATATACTGCATGTGATATATCATGCATTTCAAATTTTAAAAGCCGCCACATAGCTTCTGGTGCACTGACATAGCGAGCATCTACATGAGATGCAAGTTCATCATGTACTAACTCACTACTTTCAGGGTTGTCTGCACTTTTGACGACTACAGTAGCTGCATCGTAACCTTTGTAAATATATTTGTAGACATATTTAATGGATTTGATGGAAGTGCAGGCTTCTACGTTGATGTGGGCGTTGTACTTCATGAGTAAATGTGGATTGTAGGGTACTACATATCTATTGTCCACTTTTTTTCCACGAATAATGGCACTATCTCCTTCTCTTCTTTTATAAAGTGGATATCCATCACAATTTGCATATGTTTTGTCTCTATAATCTTTTGGAAAATCGTTTGAACATTTATTATTTTCCATACATGGTGATTGTGGATTAAGGTCTCCACAGGGTCCATGAATCATGCGATGAGTAACAATCTCATATAGTCTACCATATAGTTCTGGATCTGGTAGTTCAGCAACTATTACTGCATCCACTTTGTCCGAAGTATCTAATTTATCTTTCTCTTGAAGTATTATGAGAAGATGTGCATGTGGAAGGCCTCTTTTTTGAAATTCAATGGTATATACATAAGCAAGACATTTGCCAAATAACTGATTTATAGTGAAGTCACGTATTAATTCATTTAATTTGATCTTAAAAACTCTGGCTACTAAATCTGGTCGATCTGAAGCACTTTGTCCAAGAAGTAGATTTTGATTAATTTCTGGCCATTGTGGATTACATGTAAATGTCACAAATAAATCTGGTTTTCCAAATTTTGTCACAATAGCCATAGCATCATTGTATCTTTCTCTCATATTTCGAGGAGATCCTTGAAAGGAAGATGGTAAAATGATGGCTTTGCCAGCTGTCATGTCTCTGCTTGTAGCCACGTCAGCAACATAGTCCATGAGTCCACAATATTGTTCTACACGTAGTTTATCTTGTTGATATTTTATAAAGTTTAAATTATTTGCCTCAACTTGCAAATATGAATCAATAATCCATTGTTGTGTTAGTTTTCCACCACATAAAATTGGATTCAATTCATCTCTAATGGCAATTTGAGCTACTTTAAATTCAAGCATAGAAACATTATTTCGGATTCTGGCTTTAGCATTTGGGTAACTGGGAAGGGTTAATTTTGGTTGCCAACCTGCTTCTCCATGTGGGAAAAAGATGGGATATGTCATTGGATCTAAATTTGGACTTAAGATATTAATATTGATAAATGGTTGCTCCTCATTTCTGGGATATACTCTAATGTCTCTTTGAAATGGTGGTTCTCCTTCATCATTCTGAAATACCATTGCAACTTCATTTGATGTTGGCAAGTTATAACGACGTTTATCAGTATGTCTGTCTCTTTTAAGCACCATATTAACCTTTGGTATGGATAATTGATGTCTTTGTGCATGAAGTTGTTGTTAATTTTCTACTTCTGCCAATTTTTTGTATGCTTTACTGTAGGGATTGTTGTCCATAATGTTGTTTAGCTCTATGAAAAAACTGGGTAAGCATTTTTTATTTTCTTCCATCTGCATACGTTGGTCAACAGCTTCCATTGTATCTAGGACATATAGTTGAGCAAATTTTCTTTGCTCTCCTTGCTCTGTATGTAAATGTGAAGTCCGATGATAAATTTGTCCTTGAACTTTAAAACAGTAAGGACCATGTCCTGGTACATTAGCAGCCAATGTTGCCCCCATAGATGCAAATGATATGGCACTAATGTAGGATCTTATGTTTGTCTTAACATTTTTGTAATTTGGAAAAGTAGGTTCAGTCATAATATTTTGTAAATAGCTTGGAAATTGTTTCCTTTCTGGAAGTTTGAACTTGCCTTTTTGACAACAACTAATAAATTGTCCATCTCTGGGTCTCTCCTGTTTAAAATAATAAGCCTCACAAAATTGACATTGAGTACTCATGTCCCCACAACTATGAACCTCTACTGCTAAAGACTTGAGTAAAGGACAATTTCCAAAGCATATCAGATGTTGACTTTCATATTCATCAGGTGAAAAGTCATGAAATGTTTCAACAACAGGTTCTAAATGTTTAGTTTTTTTCGTGGCTTTTCTTGGTATATGTTGTCCTTGTTTTGTTGAAATGTCCTGTAAGTTTGTAAATGCTTTGTTTTTGTAGTTGCTTTTTTTGGTCTGTCTTGACTGGTATCTTGTAAAATGTCATCTGATGTTTGAGGAACAGTTTGTAAATGCTTTATTATCTTTTTATTTTTTTTGGTTGTATCTTTCATTTTTGCAGCTGATATTCTTTTATTTGCAAGTCTTTTGCGTTCTTTTTCTCGTCTAATTTCTTTCTCCTCCGGTGTCTGCTGGGGTGCCCATCTCTCTTGTCTTTCTCTAGTTTGAAGTCTTTTCTTCTCTTCTTTGGTCTCGTTATCAGCCATATTAATCTGTAAAGGAAAAAAAATAAATGTAATTGTGTATATTTTAATTTGTAATTCCTGTTAAAGATTCTTGTGCACAATTGGTGAAATAAAAGGCAAATCATTAATGTATCAGTTATATTTAGTTAAAATTATAATTCCTGTCCTCACTGGCTAAGAATTTGGCCAATGGAATACTGCTGTAAATAAGCATGTAACATATTTTTTTAAAATAATGGTTTTATTTATTAAAAACGTTGTTTGTGGATAGATATTTGCCACTGCAAAACTTCTTTGCTAAAAAAAAATTGATGTGGTTATTGAGCTATGTATTGCATAGTAGCAATTTAAATAGAATAAGGGAGATAGTAAAATCATTTTTTTATTTTTCTGTTGACACGGATGCAACTGAAAGCAGTTTCTTTAGTTTTCTACTTTAGTACTTATTATACTGTACCTTGGTTGAAGTGTGATTTAAATCCAAATGTTTGTTGGTCCTCGGTTCAAAATCGTTGTCCAATGGTGTGGTCCTCTGTTGGAAGTCCTCGTCCGATGGTGTGGTCCTGTGTGTAAAATTCTGGTCCTATGGTCTGGTCCTCTGTTGAAAGTTCTGGTCCGATGGTGTGGTCCTGTGGCGATAGCCCTCGTCCGATGTTGTGGTCCTGTGGCGATAGCCCTCGTCCGATGTTGTGGTCCTTTGGTGAAAGTCCTCGTCCGATGGTCTGGTCCTGTGTTGAAATTCCTCGTCCGCTGGTCTGGTCCTGTGTTGAAAGTCCTCGTCCGATGGTCTGGTCCTGTGGAGAAAGTCCTCGTCCGATTGTCTTCACGCAGTATCTGTTGTAATATAAAATAGAAAATGTTGTTTGAGTGAAATGTCTTTTAAATAAGTAAAAAATGTATGAATTTGGCTGTATTGTATCAGTTATGGTTATTTTTTTCTATTTTTTTTTTTTTACTTTCTGTACAATCCCACGACTTTTGTTATTCTTATTTAAGGTTCTTAGTAAGACTTGTGGGTTGTGATATATTAAATAAGAATATGAATTTATTTTGCTATGTGTTTATGTTAGTTTTTGTACAATCCTGTTTTGTGCGCACCACTTGTGGTATACTTATTTACCTTTATTGGGATGGTTATAGTTAGTGAAACATGAAATAATATAATTAATGTAGTTTGCTATGTGTTTGTGTTAGTTTTTTACAATCCTGTTTTGTGCGCACCACTTGTGCAAAAGTTATTTATTCTTCATTGTACTGGTTATAGGTTGTTAAACATTAAAGAAGAATGTTAATGTAGTTTCCTATGTGTTTGTGTGATTTTTTGTACAATGCTATTAGGTGCGCAACACTTTTGTTATTCTTATTTTTGCTTCTTTGTAAGGCTTATAGGTTGTTAAACATTGAATAAGAAAGTTAATTTATTTTGCTATGTGTTTGTGTGAGTTTGTTCCAATTCTGTTTTGTGTGTAGCAGTTTGGGTCTCATTCAATTGCGATTTGGCTAATTGAATCGTGCCCTAAATAAGCACATAGCATATTTTTTTAAAGAAGTTTTTAGTCAGTGAAAAACTTTCTTTTGGATAGATTTTTAGTAACTAAAAACCTCTTTAAAAAAAAATGTTATGTTCTTATTTAGAGCCCTATTCAATTGGGCAAATTGCAATTTAATGAGGGCCTTTGTGTGTACCATATGTTGCATATGTTGCATAGTTTGCCCCTCATTCAATTGCATTTTTTACAATGTAATAGTACTCTAAGGCCGTCATTGAATTGCAATGTTGAAAATTGAATAGAGTTCTAAATAAGCACATCACATATATTTGTTAAAGAAGTTTTTACTTATTAAGCATCTATCCAAAAGCAAGGTTTTCACTAACGAAAAGTTATTTAAAAAATATATGTTATGTGAGTATTTGGATCCCTATAGAATTAGCAAAATGGCAATTGAATAAGGGCCTAAAAGTGCTTATTTATAGCCATATTAAATTGTCCAAAATAGCAATTGAATGAGTGCATTTGGTTACTGCATTTGTTATATTGTCAGCTCCTCATTCAATTGTGTTTTGGCCAATGGAATAGAGCTCAATATCACCACAGAGCATATTTTTTTACCGAACACAGAGCATATTTTTTTACCGAATTTTGTATTTAGTGAACTTGTATCCAAAAGCAACGTGTTCACTAAATAAAAAGTTCCTTTAAAAAATATGCTCTGTGCTTATATAGAGCCCTATTGAAATGGGCAAATCACATTTGAGTGAGGCCCTTGGCCATTAAACATATATATGTCCTCATTGAATTGCAATTTTGCCAATTGAAGAGGGCTCTATATAAGCACATAACATATTTATTGAGCAAAGTTTGTAGTTATTGAAGACCTTGATTGTGGGTAGAAGTTCAGTAACTAAAAAGTTCAGTATAAAAAATATGTTATGTGCTTATATAGAGCCCTATTCAATTGAGCAAGTCGCAATTGAATAAGGCTCATGGTTCTTTCTTTTTTATACTTAATACTTTACCTTGATTGAAGTGTCGAATGACAGACGGTCCCCTCCTGCCAATCTTAATCCGCCGGTCTTCTTGTAGTGTCTGTTTGAAAAAGAAAGTGAAATAGTTATTTGTATATTTATAATTTTTCATCTAGCAAAGCATGGCCTTTTGAGCATGTAATGTCTTGTTGTATCTTACCTTTTCTTCTTTGTTGGTGTTCTTTAAAAGGGATTGTGCTTCACAGTGCACGGTGCAAATTGTTGAGTGACGCTGTTGATGCAGAGTCTGTTTGAATATGAAAATAAATAGAAAGATTCAGCTTTATATGATCTATTGAATAGCAGTAAATTAATGTCATTTAAATATACTTCTGTAATTATTTTCAATTGACCTTATTTTTTGGTGGGGGCTACACACATATGTCACATACATGAAGCACATTCCATAGTTTAATGTAATTATTTTGTGTGCGTGTGACATATCAGTATAAATGACTCATATTTAAATTGTTAAATTAACCTTATATTTTTTTTTTCCAACACACATAAATGTCTGTGTGTGAGATGTAACTATAGATGATACACATATATGTGCGTGTCACATATCAGTATACATGACATATAATGTCATTTAAATGTAGTTGTTTACTGATTTTGTTTTAAGCTAATTTTGTTGCAGTGGCAATACACATAAATGTGCTTGTCACATGTCAATATACATGATACACATATATGTCCGTGTCACATGTCACTATGAAGGGGCAATACACATAAATGTGCGTGTCACATGTCACTATACATTATAAACATATATGTCCGTGTCACATGTCACTATGAAGGGGCAATACACATAAATGTGTGTGTCACATGTCACTATACATTCTATCCATATATGTGCGTGTCACATGTCACTATACATTATAGACATATATGTGCGTGTCAGATGTCACTATACATTATAGACATATATGTGCGTGTCACATGTCACTATACATAAACCTCTGTTTAATATTGAATTATGGTTTTTTGTTGTTTTGCTAAATGAACCGTATTTTTTTTGTGAGCCTATACACATAAATGTGCCATATATGTCACTACATAAATCCTAGTTTATTTTTTTATTTGTTTGACCTGTCCTGATAATAAAATGTAATATATTATAGCTTACCTCTCAGTTGTAATTTGCACAATGTAAAGTAGTAAATTAGTAAAGAATTGTCTTCTCAAGTAAAAGCAGCAGTTATCTCAGAAGTCACTCCGTTCATCACCTGAGGAGAAATGTATTTTTTTTGTGTGAAATAGGCAGTATTTATAAACTTGTAGAAAGTTCTGGAAAGTGAGACCGTTAGAACGCAATACGCATGCGCTATTTGCGTTCCAGCTTACAATTTGCGTTCCATCCGCCATTTTCTGCGTATTACTGTTCAAAATGGTGTTTAATATGATTGTGATACGTTCCGCATAGTATGTGTTTCATTATTGCGAGTAAGTGTAGTGTAGTTACGTCTGAAGCCTCGTTTTCGTTTTGTTCGTCGGCCATTTTTTCTCTCGCTTACCGATGATATTAGTGTCTAAAGTGTTTTATTTTGATTTAAATGTAGATGTAACTTGTTTTTTTGAGGTGCTGGATGGTTCCTCTTGCTGTAGGTAAGCTTTTTATGTGTTTGTTGTGTGTCTTTCTTAAGTTTTAAATGTTTGTATGTCGGCGTGTTGCGTCCGATGTTTGCGAGGTCGTAATGTGTGGTAACGTGTCTCGTATGGTGTTTGCGTGTGTAGCCTCGTTTTCGTTTTATTCGTCGGCCATTTTTTGTGTCGCTTAACAAATTATTTAGTGTCTAAACTCTTTTATTTTGAGTGCAATTAAGTTGTAAGTTGCATTTTTGAGGTCCTGGGTGCTTCCTGTTTCTGTAGGTAAGGTTTTTATGTATGTGCTGTGTGTATGTATTGTGTTTTTAATTTTGTAATGTTCGCGAGTTGCGTCCGAGTGTTGCGAGGCCGTAATGTGTGTGAACGTGTGTCGTATGTTGTTTGCGAGTGTCGTAATGTGTGTGTCGTGCTCTTTGGGTTGCGACGTGAACTTTGCGAGATTCGCAGTTCTTTGGGTTGGGAATTTGTGTTGTGAATTTTGCAAGGGTCGCAGTTGCTGCAACTGAAGACCTCGCTTTGCGAGGTCCTCAGGTGCTGGCATGGAGCGCCTGTGGCGCTCCAAGCCAGCAACTGAGAACCTGGCACAGTGCTCTCGCTTCGCGAGGGCCGCGTCTCGCTACGCGAGCCACGGCCCTCGCTTCGCAGGAACAAGCAGGAACTGAAGACAGTTGCAGTAGAGGCCTGGCAGAGCATCACCAGGAATGAAACCCAGCGTCTGGTGATGTCTATGCGTTCCAGACTTCAGGCTCTAATTGACTGCAAAGGATTTGCAACCAAGTATTACAAAGTGAAAATTTTATTTATGAATGTTAATCTGTCCCATTACTTTTGGTCCCTTAAAAAGTGAGAGGCACATATACAAACTGTTGTAATTCCTACACCGTTCACCTGATTTGGATGTAAATACCCTCAAATTAAAGCTGAAAGTCTGCAAATCAATTGTGGTAGTGTATAGAGCCAAAAAGATTAAAATTATGTCGATGTCCCAATATTTATGGACCTGACTGTATATTTCTTTATACACTGAAGGCTAAGACAAATTCATTGACAGTAAGCTTAATGTTGCAAATTGGATCTTTGGATTTTATCACTACAGAGACATCCCACTAAGACAAGGTCTTCCATAGTGGTCGAGCGACTGTAGATGAAGAGCGACTATGGTTCAGACAAGAGACTGTAAAGAAGTGGTGATAAGCTGATGATAGCACATAACAGGCCATGATGGGAGCAAATGAGGAATGGCCATATGAGGGGCATGGGCTTGGTAATAAATAAAGGAGCAATTTTCGATTCACCATAGAAAAATGGCAGTGAGAGAAATAGGGGGACAAATCCAGGCAATAACTAGTAGCAGGGCGTTTAGCGTTGAACAGCTATTGTGCCCTAGATTGGGCTGAATGGCTGAACGGGGCTGATGATGAAGGGTTGGAGAAGGAGTGGCCTTGACAAGGCTGTTGAAGTGACAGTGGTTAGGGAAAAGCCAGGAAAGGAGTGCCTATTGCATGGAGTTAAAAAATTGCATGGTTAGCGGGTTTGGCAGTGCGGAATGAAAATGAACCATGTTGTGGCTTGATGGGGATCGTAGAAACCTGTAATGTGGGCTTAGGCTAATAGATTAACTGGAAGCTGGTGTGGAAATTGTGGGCTTGGCAGGTTATCTATGTGGAGATTGTGAAGGAAAATTGGTCAAAAATGAAAAAAAATCTGAAAACCGCCAAGTAAGGACCAGGCAGTACAGGAGAGGGAAGAGGAAGGAGCCCTGGTAGTCCCCCAAAAAACATGCAATGACAGAGGATCAGAGGACACAGGGGTGAATCTTGCAATAAATATATGCTCAAACATAAGTACTGCTATGCAGTTAGACTACTAAAAAGTAAAATAATGAGGAGGTTGATCTTAACAGCTAATTTACAAAGTCTCTATAAGATTATGTTTGAAAGTTCAGCAATGCAAAAGCGTAGAGCTTAACATTGTGCCTATGAATAATTCATTGATATATCAAAAGCACTAGAGATAATCAACCGATACAACATCAAAAAGAATTGGGTAAAAGATGTCTCATCAAGAAAAATTAACAAGAAAGCACACACATTCCACTGAATTTAAGTAAAAGTAAAATGAGATGAAAACTCTTGGAAGAAAAATATACAAACCCTCATTTTATATTAATATCTTTCCTTGCATAATATATGTGTTAGAGATATCTTCAGGAAGTCAGGGAATTCTTGTCTTATGTCTTGATTCCATGCCTCACATTATCCTGATGGGTAAATTTAAGAGCCAGTGTTCTTAATCTAGTCCATGTTTCTTCTTTCCTTTCTTTCATCTTCTAAACAGCTTAATGTCCATCTCCTCCACCTATTTCTCCTTCTTAATCTGTTTAGCCCTTAGTGCATCACATGTTGTAAGATCTAATGCCCACAGGGAGAATCAACTGCCATATAGTGGCAGTTGATAGAGGCAATACAATCAGATTTCATATAGTGGAATTGGATGAATGTCCCTAGTTGCACACAATGTCTTCATGGGTAATCAATCACAAATCCATATAAAAGATTCTGAAACCCCCAGTGGCAATCATGTCCCAAATAAATTGAATATGATGCCTCTGGGACAAACAGATTGTGGTATCTGTAATACTGTATGTAAACCCCTTCAAAATAGTTTTTTATTTATTCAGTAGGTACTGGGATTTAGTATTTAGTACTCTTTATGTTTCTCACAATGAGACTGGGTGAAATTTGGTTTTAAAAATTTGAAATTCTTAAGATTTTTTAGCAAACATTAGTAGTTTGGTGATTTTGTGGAATACAGCCTGTTAGCTGTAGGCACAGACATATGAGGACCTAATATACTTGGTGTCTTTTTAATCAGAAGATTTTGAGCCTTTGTATTTTGTATTCTGTGTGTTTCTAACTATAAATATGGGCGCTTTCTTTCTGTAACTTTAGAAATGCTTGTTTTGACAATGCAGGGGTAGGGGCTATTACTGCGCAGGGCCACCTCCTATAGTCTACAGATTAACTACCCACAAGGACCATTTGGGTTCTTGTAAATCTCGGCACCAGCACCCTGATATCTGGCTTCTGTATCAGTCACGGTCATCCCATAAGGAATCAGCACTTCCAGGAGTCTCAGTAACCTTCCTGTGGTAGTGACCAGGACAAGTTACTTGTCGAGTGGAGATAGGATCAGTATCGCAGCCACCAGGAGCAAATAAAAGAAAACATACAATTGCTATATGTCTCAGCAGTCAAATCATTTATTTTTGGAAAGTCAAACAATATTTATAGCAGTTAGATACAGAGGGGGTGTATACAACACAACAATGGATGAAAATTCACACCATCTAGTGAGAAAGGCAAGTCACCATATGTACTCTGCACCATCATTTAGGAGGATGGAAAACCATGTGGAAAATATTTATATTTTTAAAATAGATCCAGAATTGATTTAGATATTGTCATTTTAGTTTAGCCTTTGGAGCTGGCCCACAAGGATCCACATAAGTCTGCAGTTTGTCACTGTTACACATTGTATTATAGATTTTCACTGACTCTAAAAGCAGAGTAAATCTATACTACAGATTTATCTATACTACAGATTTAGGGGGCAGCAAGCTGTAAGTGGTAGCCTAAAGGACATATTTTCAGCCCTGAAGATTATTAAAGGTCTCTGTGACACCTTAACAGCAGGAGGTAGATGTTATAAATCAGGAATTAATAATTAAAATAAAATAATATTTAAGTAAAACTAAATTTATAGTCAATGTAAAAAACAGTATTGAATATCAAATGTACTTTTAATCATCAGTGCTCCCTACTCACTATTGGGTAAATGGGGGGGGGGGGGGGGGGAGATAGTTTAATCTAACAAATTGTGGTAAATCTTCAGGGTCAAATTATACCAACTAATTGCTCCCTAGTGGCTGGAGACTTCTGGGATAACATATTTTTTCTTTGCAAAAAACTTTTTATTTAAATGCTTATAAATTATTGTTCTTAAAACCCATTTAGACTCAGTCTTTCAAACAAACCCCCCATGTATATATATATATATATATATATATATATATATATATATATATATATATATATATATATATACACATACATACATACAGTCAGGTCCATAAATATTGGGACATGGACACAATTCTAACCTTTTTGGCTCTATACACCACCACAATGGTTTTGAAATGAAACGAACAAGATGTGCTTTAACTGCAGACTTTCAGCCTTAATTTGAGGGTATTTACATCCAAATCAGGTGAACGGTGTAGGAATTACAACAGTTTGTATATGTACCTCCCACTTTTTAAGGGACCAAAAGTAATGGGACAATTGTCTGCTCAGCTGTTCCATGGCCAGGTGTGTGTTATTCCCTCATTATCCCTTTTACAAAGAGCTGATACAAGCTCCAGAGTTAATTTCAAGTGTGCTATTTGCATTTAGTATCTGTTGCTGTCAACCCTCAATATGAGATCCAAAGAGCTGTCACTATCAGTGAAGCAAGCCATCATTAGGCTGAAAAAAAAACAAAACAAACCCATCAGAGAGATAGCAAAAACATTAGGTGTGACCAAATCAACTGTTTGGAACATCCTTAAAAAGAAAGAATGCACCAAGGAGCTCAGCAACACCAAAAGACCCGGAAGACCACGGAAAACAACTGTGGTGGATGACCGAATAATTATTTCCCTGGTGAAGAAAACACCCTTCACAACAGTTGGCCAGATCAAGAACACTCCCCAGGAGGAAGGTGCATGTGTGTCAAAGTCAACAATCAAGAGAAGACTTCACTAGAGTGAATACAGAGGGTTCACCACAAGATGTAAACCCTTGGTGAGCCTCAAAAACAGGAAGGCCAGATTAGAGTTTGCCAAACAACATCTAAAAAAGCCTTCACAGTTCTGGAACAACATCCTATGGACAGATGAGACCAAGATCAACTTATACCAGAGTGATGGGAAGAGAAGAGTATGGAGAAGGAAAGGAACTGCTCATGATCCAAAGCATACCACCTCATCACCAAAGCATGGTGGTGGTAGTGTCATGGCGTGGGCATGTATGGCTGCCAATGGAACTGGTTCTCTATTATTTATTGATGATGTGACTGCTGACAAAAGCAGCAGGATGAATTCTGAAGTGTTTTGGGCAATATTATCTGCTCATATTCAGCCAAATGCTTCAGAACTCATTGGACGGTGCTTCACAGTGCAGATTGACAATGGGAAAGAAGTGGAAGGTTATGCAATGGCCAAGTCAATCACCTGACCTGAATCCGATTGAGCATGCATTTCACTTGCTGAAGACAAAACTGAAGGGAAAATGCCCCAAGAACAAGCAGGAACTGAAGACAGTTGCAGTAGAGGCCTGGCAGAGCATCACCAGGGATGAAACCCAGCGTCTAGTGATGTCTATGCGTTCCAGACTTCAGGCTGTAATTGACTGCAAAGGATTTGCAACCAAGTATTAAAAAGTGAAAGTAAATACCCTCAAATTAAAGCTGTAAGTCTGCAGTTAAAGCACATCTTGTTTGTTTAATTTTAAATCCATTGTGGTGGTATATAGAGCCAAAAAGATTAGAATTGTGATGATGTCCCAATATTTATGGACCTGACTGTACATACATATACATACATACACACACATACATATACTATATCCAGATAACAGCCAGTCCCTCTTAAAATCCACCCCCACACAGCACCCACCCCTCTTAGCATCCATCGCTACATAGCACCCAACCTCTCTCAGCACCCATCACCACACAGTATCCAACTGCTCTCAGTACTGTCCACATTCAGTGGGGTTAGTCATCTTTAGGTGATATAGTAATTCCAGTCTTATCTCTTATCTTTTATTTATATGGATCCAATGTTTTGGTCTATTACATGAAAAACTTTCTAAGCAAAGTGACCCTTTTACATCAAGTTCAACAACATAATCATAAACTTTATGTTGAATTGTCATATTTGTTTGCAGTGTTTCGGTCCCAATAAAAGTTTATCCATCTGATGAGTGATGCCCTGCTGGAAAAAGATCATCCCACAACAAAAGAACTGACCAAGGAAAATTCTCACCATATAATGAGAAGGAAGGGTAAGTTCACCATATGTACTCTGCACAATCAAAGGGTGGAAATCATGTGGAAAATATTTATAATTTTTAAAATAGATCAAGAATTAATTGACTTAGATATTGTCATTTTAGTTTAGCCCTTGAAGCCCTCCTGTAAGAATCTGCATACGTAATAAGGCTGCAGTCTGTCACTGTTACACTTTGTATTACATTGATGTTAAAAGCACGGTGTAGGTGGTAACCTAAAGGCCATATTTCTGATTTTAAAACAATATTGCAAAAATTTAAAATCTTTATCTGCGCACTACATACACCACATTTTGAAAATAAGCTCCTTTATGAAAAATTAAGTGATATATAATAAGCTGAGTTTCATTAACATGGAGAGTTATAATAAAACAGGAAAACTTGTTGACCAGTCACAATAGATTAAAAAAGGCAGAACCCTGTGATCCTTGAGGAATTCCTCCTATCTGGAAAGTTCAAACCTAGGGACTAGGAATGATACCCACATATGGCCACAAGACCCTAATGTATCAGACAGAGGAGAAAGGTCTTAAACTCTCCAAACATGGAAACTCATGGAGTAGTATTGTGCTCAGTTTGAATCATAAATGCTTGTATAGTAATAAAGCAAAAGGAGATGCTGAATAAAAAAAATAAAAACAGCAGATGACACAATCCATGTGATGCTAGAGGGATTCCCAGAACCCTGCAAATCCTAAATGCATTTCTCCTATCTGGAAGGATCAAACCTAGGGACTAGGTTGATACCCCAAATATAGCTAAGAGTGCCTAATGTACCAGAGAGAGGAGAAAGGTATGGTGTCTTAAACTCTCCAAACAAGGAAACTCATGCAGTAGTATTGTGCTCAATTTGAATCATAATTGCTTTGTATATCAATAAAGCAAAAGGATACTGGATTAAAAAAAACAAGTGACATATTTCAGAGCAGCAGCATAGATGCAAATTATTTGAAATCAATGATATATCGCAAAATACGTTTTTTTAGGTTTGTGAATAGATTTCAAATGTTATAAAATTAGAAACAACTGCTCAAAATAGGGCAAAAAACCCTGATTTCACTTCTTAAGCTATAGGCTGTGTAACTACTGGCGTTCTAGTCAAATACCATGGATTAGTAGCCCTCAGTCAATACCATGGATGAGTGGCCCTAAAGGACATATATCTGATGTTGAAACAATATCTAAAAAAATTGCAAAACTTTATTTGCACACTCACAATAGATACAAAAAGGCAGAACCCTGTGATCCTCAAGGGATTACTCTTACCGGGAAGGTTCAAAGAACCATGTGATCCTCAAAGGATTCCTCTTATCCGGAACGTTCAAAGAACCCTGTGATCCTCAAGGGATTCCTCTTACCAGGAATGTTCAAACCTTATGGACTAGATTGATACCCTAAATCTGGCTAAACGTCCCTAATGTATCAGACCGAAAGAAAGGTTTGACGTCTTAAACTCTCCAAATAAACTCATGCAGTAGAGTAGTATTGTGCTCAATCTTGAATCATAATTGTTAGTATAGCAATAAAGCAAAGGATGCTGGATTAAAAAAAATATTAAAAAACTAACACGTGACATAATTCAAAGCAGCATAGAAACAATTATTTTAAATCAATGGTATATCACAAAATATGTTTTTGAATGGATTTCAAAGCACTACTTAAGCTTGTAGGCTGTGTAATTACTGGCATCCTAGTCAAATACTATGGATGAGTCACCCTCAATAGGAATCTCACAGCCAAACGTTGTGCAATTAAATAAAAGGTAACAGCCCTAAATAGAAGCCTGGGCCTGATGGCCGTTTCTTTTAGACAATAACGAAAAAAATAGTAAGCACAAGGATTTGAACCTAGACCTTCACCACCACAGACTGCAGCCTACAATACTATCACTTATGTTGCTAAACTAACTGCTAGAATATAATCAAATAGTTACAAATCACGTAGCCACTGCCTGATTCAAAGCCTCTACACATTATTTTAATATTCGTTATATGGTGCAGAGCTCATTACTCATTCAGGAAGAAGCAACACATTAAGATAACCAAATTCTATTGTTCATTATGAAGCATCAATTTTAAAGAAGAAAACACGGTTTTCACCCTCTATTTAATGGTGTTCAGATCACACATGGTGACCACTTGTAATCTTTTAAGGGGTCAATGAAGTCTCATATATTTAGTATGCAATATTCATGCACTCGTGCATTCATGGTGGGTAAAATTATAGATTATATATATATCAAATATGAGACTTGAATGGTTTCTTAGCATTTTTTTGCAGACGCTCTCACTGGTTATTAGCTATATAAATTAGAACACATCTTGTAATTGGGAAACACAGCATCAAAATAATTGCAGATTTATATTCTAATGCCTTATTCCAATTATTTGACAAATTAAAAAAGGATTTTGAAATTATGGAAAATTATTGGTTAGAATATTTCTCTTTGAAACTAATGGTAGTTAATTCAGATTTTTGTTTTAAAGAGAACAGAAATCTAACCAGATTTGAAAAACTCTGTTTGAAGGTGAAGAGAAACCCCTTTTTTCCAAATGTTATATTATATTAAAATATCACTTCCAGAAAAAAAACATCAAATATTAGAGAAAGGGAGAATAATTTGGGCCATGAATGGAGGAAAGTAGACTGGAATAAGGCATTCAAAATGATTATGAAGGCAACAAAATGTACCACTTTTAGAGAAGTGTTTATTTTAAAGAAATTCAAAGGTATTATAGCATATTTTATAAGCAAAAGGTGTAATTAAAAAATAAAGGACAAACATTAAAATGAAGCTGAATAGGACCAAATGCTGATCCCACATCTTCTCTTTCAATATGGATTTTTCTGTAATATTAGTTGATTTAAAAAAAAATATTTCTATCAATTTATTCCTTTCAACTATTTTTGTACCATATTCCTTCTTTTCAGTTTGAAGGAGAACAGAAATCTAGCAGAAATTGGAAAACTCTGCTTAAAAGGTGAAGAAATGTTATAATATATTAAAACATCACTTCCAGAAATGTAAAACCTCTAAGACTAGAGAATGGATGAAAGTAGCAATGAATGGATGAAAGTAGACCAGAATAAGGAATTTGTAATTACTACTAAGACATCAAAATGTACCACTTTTAGAGTGTATTGTTTTAAAGAAATTCAAAGGTGGTACATTGTTCTTTTATTATTAAAATAGCAGAAAGTAAAGAAAACACATAGGTTCTCACATAACATATGTGGTGGTCTTGTAAACAAAATAATTTATTTTAATTTGCTTTACTCATTTATCCAATATAGTTAAAGAGAAATTGGAGTTGTCCCCAGAATGAATGCTTTTCCACATCTTCCCTACAAAGATGAATTATATGGTGAATAGTTTAGCCATACAAATTCTGTTAGCAGCTAAATGGTCTATCGCAGTCATTCCCAAACCTCTCCTCAAGGCTCCTCAGACAGACCGGGATTTCAATTTAACCGCATGTGAAAACAGGTATGGAAATTAGAGGCTCCATTGCCTGTTGAATACTAATTGCCTCACCTGTTGGGAACCACACTGGTCTATAAGTATAGTTAAAAACAGGAAACAGTATACAATTTCATCTTGTAATATGGTACAAGAAATTGTTAAAATGAATAAATTGAATCACACACAGTTAAATTTAAATCTCCTCCTTTCTGGGGAGACCCGAGGAGAGATTTGGGAACAACACTGGTCTATAAGTATAGTTAGAAACCGGAAACAGTCTACAATTTCATCTTGGAATAAGGTACAAAAAATTGTTAAAAGGAATAAATTGAATCACACAGTTAAATTTACCATGACACAAAGTGTAAGCACTACACCATTTTAACCCGGTCTCTTATGGGTGTCTATACAGACCCTCATAAGCCTCTATTTAACCCCATTAGTCCCATAAGGGTATCTAAAGACCATCATGGGACAGTTAGAAGCCTAACATTACCCCATAAGGGCTATGAGGGTTCTCGAGGACCCTCGTGACACTAAGTACAAACACTACACTGCAATATACCCCCCAAAAAATACATTAAATCTAAACTAACCCCCCTGTGCACTAATCTATTAACACCTCCACTACTTACCTACCCGCTAATAAACTCCCCCACCCCACTAATTACAGAAAATAATAAAACCTATGCCACAGAAAAAAAAGCCTAAGTAAAAAAAAAAAAAATCAACATTACATAAAATAAAAAAACCTAAGTCACAAAAAATAAAAAAATCAACATTACAGAAAATAAAAAAACCTACATTACAACCCCCCCCCCAGTACAGAAAAAAAAATACACACCAGAAAAGGAAATACATACAAAATATATGCATTACAATACAATACAACTCAAATACAATACCCCCTATCTAAAATACATGAAATCCTATCTAAAATACATATTCCATTATCTAAAATACATGAAATCCTATCTAAAATACATACATACCCCCTATCTATCTAAAATGCATCCCCCTATCTAACATATAACAAATCCTATCTACATACACAAACCCTAAATCTAACCTAAAATAAAATAATTAAGACCATTTACCTTTGTGTTTGAGCGGTTCGGGGGGTTAGTGCGTTGTTTTACGACCTCAGGTATTTTTTTTTCTCAGTCCTGCGTCTCGTAATGTTGGCTCGTAGGCAATGAGGGAGAGGAGTAGGGGAAGGGAGACACGGGGTAAGGAGAGGAGGAGGGGAGGGGAGACACAGGGTAAGGAGAGAAGGAGGAGACATAGGGTAAGGAGAGGAGGAAGGGAAGAGAGGGAAGGAAGGAGAGTTCTAAGTTTTGCGGGGTGGTTTTGTTTCATAGGTGAGGCACTATAGGACTAAGTGCTGCGAGTTAACGGTTGTGTGGGGTGGTTTTGTTAACAAAGTAAGGCGCTGTAGAGTCTCCACCTCTGTAAATGCGGCCCCTCGCCTCGCCATTGTCTAACTTGGTGGGGTGGAAAACAGAGACCTCTCCCCTCCCCTTATATTGACTCCACCCAACAGTATATATATATATATATATATATATATGTATATATACACACACACACATTATATATATCTTACACATGCAATAAGAGATCTCCCCCAAACGTAAATATACCCTCTCCTTATAAATGCATATGGACATAGAGAGACATGGTGAAGGGGCTTGTTATCATGAAGGGTCACCCAAGATGGGCAGGTCATTTTAGAGTGGTCAGACAAAATGCAGTCCACTGAAGTAAGAACTGGCAGCCCCCTCCAGTATCTTTTCCATGAAAACCATATCGATAAGCACAACCAGAAACAGAGACAGATGTACCCGGTGTGCTGCATCCATGTGGTCACTGAGAGTCAGACACGATTAAAGGACAGAACAACAACAGCAAGGCACAGAGAAGGATATGGACTAACCTAACCTGAGCTCTGCAGCTGCTTCTGTCTGGCATATGCCGGGGTGGTGACAGACAGGTCAGAAGCTTGGTGTGTGGAGCAGGGTAGTGAAAATCAATAAGACTGAAGCTTTACATGCAGTTACCTCTATCTGCAGGGAGTTGTTTTTTTCTTCAATAAACTTTATTGAGATTGCCCCAATGTATTTACTTCCAGGGGGACTATGAGAGCTTCAGTCCCTGTACGATACAGGACTTTTCCCTCCCTGCCATTCTGATTGGATGATGCTGCTTTTTAACAGACAGGTTCAGCTCTCCTATAGCAGAGTTTAGGCAAGTCACAAGCAGGGGAAAAGTTGTGATAAGTCCGTGTGTTTAACTACAGCACAGAGGGTTTTGAAATTTTAAGTGACAGCAGCAGCTTTTAAAAAAACAGAATATTGAACATGATAAAACATTTTGCCAAGAAGATGTGTTGGCCCAATACTCACAGGAAGAGAGAAAACATTTTCCATGATCATGGGGAGGCGGGTTGGCAAATGCGCCATGGAAGCTATGCCCAAGGTTGTGTGCCCACTGGGATTGGAGAGACAGTGTGGAATGTGGGGTACCCACATTCCCATCACCCACAGAAGTGAGATCAGTGTGGCTGGGAAGTCCTCAAATAGGATCACTTTCCAGGCCAGACTAGAACAGGAGGGAAGAAGTTATCATGCCCAGAAGGGCCCACCACCAAACTTTGTGGACTATTGACTAATGTGAGTCCTGAGGGGAACCTGGTATCTGAATCATGGACTCTGTTATGTGAACCCCCCCCCCCCCATGTGATTGCTAAATAGTTCAATGGACATGGGACTTGCTGAGGAATGTGACAAGTTGTTTGTATGGGTAATGTTTAAAGAAATTTTGTGTGTTCAGAATGCTCTGTGCTAGTAACTTGCTTAATATTACTGGTCGAAGCAGCATTTATAAGTAAGGCAACATATTTCAACAGTGTTTTAAGATTTAACTGAAATGGCTTGCTAATTGGACCCTCTCTTTTAGGCAGATGTTTGACAGGGGGGGGCAACAGGACCTAGAGATGATGGGGGCCCGAGACACTTTGCAAGGAAGTGTTTACAATATTACTCTCCATGTGGTGCAGGCTTCCTGACAGGAATGGCAATTTTGAACACTTATGTGTGAATTGTTTCTTTTCCTGGACAAACAGAAGACAAAATACCCCCAGACAGGTACCCGGGAGGAAAGTCCTAATATGGGCCTGTGAGCTGACACCCTCCCTAGGGGGAGGTGGGGTGATGGAGACAGGCTGGGACTGAGTGTGGATAAATACTGTATCATCAATAAATGTTGTTGTCAGTTAAGCATACATAATTTGAGGTGTGTGTTTCATTCTGAGGCATTATAATAATGTTAGGTGTGTGTTCCATTCTGAGGGAATATAATAACTTTAACCATTGGAATTATTATTGTGGGCTCAAGTAGGAGAAGTAGGTTGCATGTGGACCCTCAATGGCCCCTCATATTTGGGTCGTGATAAATATAATTACCCACAAATATAATACACAGGAGAAACTAATAAGAAATTAACTTAAAAAAAAAAAAAAAAAGGAGATTAGCTATTATTCAAAAGAAAAATGTACAAAGGCATTTAAAACACAAACTGATTGATAGATTTGTAAGTTGCAGGTAAGGGATAGTTCTTAATTTTACTGAGTATTTATAAAGCTCCAACCTTTTATGCAGTGTTATACAGTTGGTGGTAGTTATAATTATTTTAAGAGCTCAAACAACCATTATATAAGCCAGTAAGGGCAATATTCTTGTGATCTAACAATTTAGAAGAGACAGAGAATACAATGGATTCAAGAATAGATTAGTGCAACTAAGGAAAGTTGCATAGAAGGTATTATGTGGATGGGTTATAAGATGCAAGAAGGAAGAGTCTGCAATATGCAACCAATTAGTTGCATGATGAACAGTGAAGTCATAGTAATGATGTGAGTGGTAATGCTGAGGTGTGGTGCCAAATGGGCCAGCTGTAGTAGGGAAATGTACATTGTATGAGAGGAACAGAGGGTCTACATAGTTTGAGCCAGAGTAAGTTTGCAGAGAGAAGCAGCAGATAAGGAACAGTGAGTGAGGAAGGATAGTATTGCAGCTAAGTTTAGTATGGATTGGAGGGAGGTGAGGTGGGTAACAGGGATACCATTTAGTAGGCTGTTTCTCTAGGACATGCAAGAGATGCTTTATAGTGAGAAAAGGGCAGATTGTGGCTGTGTAAATGGAGTTGATAGACATGATTGGATGAGATGTTGGAGGAGAGGCCTGAAGGAGAATCTGGAGTCAAAAATGGCACACATGCAACAAGAATGGGTGGTGGAAGATACAGTGGCAATGTCTATGGGGAGATAAATTGTTGGTATTGTTGCAATATTGCTGTAACGAAAGGCTTTTAAGTCAGTATTTGACATGTTTAGCCTTAAGCAGCACTGAAAAATCGAAGAGGTGGTTGCAGAAAGGCAATTGGTGACATAAGTAATGATATCAGGAAAGATGTCAAGAGAAGAGATGTAGGTTTGTGTATGATCTGGATAAGGGTGATACTGAAATCTAATAGACTGGTCAGTTTTCCAAGTGAGATGGTGCATAGAGAAAGTTAATCATGTCCAAGGACAGAGCCTTGTGGAACACCAAATGACAAAGGAATGGGACTTGAGGAAGAGGCAGAGGAGGAGATACTGAAGGAATACATTAATAAGAAAAGAAACATAAGAGGACACTGACAAAGATTCCAATGGAGTGTACACAATGCAGGTGAAGAGGGTGATTAACAAAGATGGCTGAAACATCAAAGAGAAAAGAACAGTGACCAGATTTGGCAGTGAGTGGGTCATTGACCACCTTTGTTAATGAAGTCTCTGTAGCGACCAGAGTAAAAGGCAAGAGAGAAAGTGAGCTAGAAGATTATAGATTACACTGTTTAAAGGGATATGTAAGCGAGCTGGGTTTCAAATGTTTCCTAATAAGCAGCTACTGATCAGTAGAAAAATATGTATTATATTTATATGCTAGATACCGATATATAGATGCGCACACCCCCTAGGACGTTTACATAAAGTGTACCCTGCAGGATACAGTGTCTTACCTCTAAAGGAAATGATGGTTGCTGGAGTCTCAGCTGAAAAACCCATAAGGAGGCAGGCAGAGATAAAAAAAAACAAAAAACATACAGCAACTGACAGACTGTGATACAAATATTTTATTCTTTACTTCCTCCTGATATGGCCAAAACTATTTTTTTAATTGTATACCAGTTTAGCGTGGGTTTGGAGGGTTTTAATTTTTTTAACTAACAGAAATTAAAATATATTTTGCTAACTTAAGGGTAAGTTTTAAATGCTTATTTTGGTATTTTTGTGTGCAAAATATGTTTTCATACACTACTAATTATCCTCTATCAGATGCACTCATAGTCCAGCTCATTTATATATCCTTTTAATAGCTTGGAGGAAAATAGGAGGAGAGAGATTGGGTGGTAGTTTTTATTGAGGCAGAGCCAACAGATAGTTTCTTTAGAACAAGTAATAGCTTCTAGTCTGATAAATTATTTATATGCAATTGTTTGAAAAATAGATTGGTGAGCAAATCAGAAGTGTTTGTTTAGTTATAAAGGTTATTGTTTTATTGATGTTGATGTCCAAGATACTTATGATATTTACAAAATTAAAGATATTCTTAGTTGTTATATTAAAAAAAATAGCTATGCCTGAATGACTATGTGAAAAGGTGTAAAAGGTGTTTCAGAAAGATTTAAAACATTGGCTACTTCCAAAGCAAGGTTTTACAAACACGAAAGGCAAAACAAGCAGAAATTCAGCTCCATGTGATAGCCAGTGCAAAATGGGAGATCCCAATACAGAATTACATATGAGCATTAATGGGCTTCCTCTTTGTTTTGAGTGTAGCTTTAAATAAGATACTTCCTGAATTGTAATAAAAAGGTTATATATATATATGAAAAGCATTCTCATGATATAATACAATAGTTGAACAGCTTTGAAGTAAAATATAAAATGGTTTACAATAGGATGTATGGCTGCCAGGATGTAACAGCAAATGTAAGTCTCTTTATATAAATACTCACAGGGATCTAGAAAGCAATTCTTTAGTTTCTGTTTGAAAAAGCTAATACATTTCACTCTGCGGACCCTTCAAAGCTAATGTTTCATGACATTCTTTGCTAACTTTGCCAGTGGTACCAAGATGGCTTGTAGCCAATTTAGCTCTAGTTTTCTCTGATTATCACCAGACAGAACATTATGTAATATTCATAAACAAGATAAAACTGTCATAAAAATCTACTTAATGAACAATGCTATAACTTTATGTTATTCTAATACTGATTAAAGAGGCCACCAGTTGTCAATGAGAAGATACATCAATCTGGCAACTGTTAGAAAAGACTGTTTAGTGCTTCCTATTGGTTATACATGACAGTTATATCTGTGGATTCTTGAAACTGATATATCTTCTTCCTAGGAAGAAAGACGAGGCCCATTATTCATGGCTGAGCACAATAGATTTCAATTTGTTTTAGGGAAAGAAAGATCATCTGTATCATAACTCGAAAATGGAAGGAAGTTGTTTTCAGTTGTCTTTTGTTATTAATGTCATCCTTATCACAATAAATGTAGGAAAAGTACATTTATTTACTGGAAAAACAGGCCATTGACAAAAAGGTATGATATATTTAGAGTCTATTAAACAGAGATTGGGTATTGGAAGCAATGGAATGAAGTTACTTCATCCTGGAGAACAGAAATATAGATTACACATAAATAAGTATTTTATTAGCACTAGCTCAATTGATTTTAGCTCTATAAGCAATTGCGGTGAAGATGGAATTTAAAAACAGACACTGAAATGTTGTCTAAATGATAAATTTGTCAAGGGCTAAAACGTGTTAGCACAAGGGGTAACGATGTAATGCTGAAAAAGATGCTTGGACAATATATCAAATAATGAACCTGGGATATATAACATATTTTGGGAAATTGTGTACTAAACTAACACCACAGAAATAAATTTATTTGCAAACATGATATTGCATTGTAAAAATGGAAAAAATAAATTCTGAAATTACATTCTGCTTTGTTTTATTGTTATATATGTAACTAATCTTAGTCTCCCTTAATTACTCAACGAAAACTCTGGTATTCTAACTTTAATTCAGAGGATGTTGTCTGTTGCCTGCATCATAGATGTAACAACGTAATGAGTTTGGACAATATTTTCGAAACAATTTATCTTTGCAATGCCCCAGTAAACTCAAGATAAATAATGAGTGTCAGAATGAAATGGAGCTTAGAGTGTGTTACCAGAGGTCAGAGAGTAAGAGTGAATATAAAATTACTTATGTGATATCAATCTGTTGAATATTCTATTTATGCCATATGACTTTTCTCTGAGGCATTCACAGCTGCTTTTTATGCTGAATTTATAATAAATTCTTTTATGGACAGTCAGCTGCCTCCAATGGTTGCAAATCACTGGAGGATATCTTTAAAAGCAGCAAAGATACAGTTATTTGTTTATTTAATACATTAAATATTGTCCATTTTCCTTTAATTGCTATTTAGCAATCAAACTACAAAGTATTAATTTTGTGTTTGTGTTGTACTATGACGATATGTGTATTATACAATTCAACAACTCAATTATACTATAGCATTGTATCCTTTATGTTTATTATAATATCAAAAGCTATGCAAATGTGTCACAAAAATCCAGTTGTTGTTTGACAGTTCTAGCCTTTTCAGACAGACACATCGAATAAGTCAGCCAAATTATATTGTATGTTCATGCAAGGTAATCATCACGCAATTGTATAGAAAATAGGCAAATTAATTCCACTCAAATATATATTTAGAAGAATAAGGGTCAAAGTCTTTCTTATATGGTTTCACAGAATAAAATTGACAGTAAACATTCCAATGTTCTGCCATTATGTTTTGTTCAATATTTTCCTGCTTAGACTTGGGAACTAAATGTCACCTTTCAACTTTAAAGGTCATTAAGCAACTTAGCACCCCAAAGTAAAATAGCAGAATTTACTATCAATAGAGAAAAATAAACAAAAATGGTACAAAAACAATGACTGAATTTTATTTTTAGAAATTAAAAGTTGATAAGGATTGGTAACCACTTTGGAAAATATCAAAGTCTTCAAACAAACAATTAATATATAACTGTATATAGCATAGACACATATTTAATATCTGGCACAATAGCAATTAGACAAAGTAAATCCTCATGAATTTTCAGAGTGATAATAGAAAGTATGGCATAGACTAAGAAGGCAAACTGGTTGTCTGAGGAGGCTTGAAAATAGCACAGGAAAGAATAAAATAGAAATGTAGTGGAGATTGGAATTCTGCATTCAGTTGGACAAATCTTTTCCTGAGGATAGCAAGAAGAAACAATCAGACATTCTATAATGAGTGATGGAAATAGATAAAAGAATGTGAAAGTCAAGAGATCTCTTCAAGAAATTTGGGAATCTCAAGAGGAACCTTTCATGCCAAAGTGAGTGTGGTAAAAGACAAAAATGGTAGGAGCAAATCAGATAAAAAAAAGAGGTGGCAGGAATACAATGAAGATCTATACAGGAAGGATCTTAACAGCATTGGTAGAGGGAAGTGAGCATCTTGGAGAGTGAAGTGAGATGGGCCATAGGAAGCCTGCAGGAGGTGATGGAATCCCAGTTGAACTGTTCACAATCCTATAAGATGATGCTTTGAAAGTGTTACTTGCATTATGCCAACAAATTTAGAAAACTTAAGAATGGTCAGTACACTGGAAAAGGTTAATCTACATACCAATCATAAAAATGGCAGAGCCAAAGAGTGCTCCAGTTATCAAACAATTGCTCTCATTTTACATGGCAGGAAGGTAATGCTTAAGTTCCTGAAAGATCAGCTGCAACAGTATATGGACCAAGAACTACCAGGTATGCGAGCCGCTGACAAGAAATCTCCAGAAAAACATTTACCTCTGCTTCATAGATTATTATTATTCTAAAAATGGTATATAGACCAAGAAGCAAATGTCAGAACTGAACATGCAACAAAAAAATGGTTCAAGATGGAGAAAGGAGTGCTACAAGGTTGTATATTGTTAGCATATTTATTCAACTTATATGCGGAATACGTCATGCGTAAGGATGTACTGGAAGAATCCAAAACTGGAATTATTATTGCTGGGTGAAATATCAACAACCTCAGATACCCAAATTTTACTACTCTGATGGCTGAAAAAGAAGATGAACTAAAGGGCCTGTTGATGAGGGTTAAAAAAGAGAGTGCAAAAGCTGGCCTTCTGCTCAACGTTAAAAAGATGAAGATCATGGTAAACAGCAATCTAAGCTCATGGCAAATAAATGGAGAAGAAGTTAAGGCAATGACAGATTGAATTTTCCTGGGCTCCAAGGTTTTTTCAAATCTTGACTGCAGCCATGAAATTAAAAGACGTTTGCTTCTGGGGAGGAAATATCTGGCAAGTCTGGATAAGCTATTAAAAAGGAAAGATATACCACTATCAACAATGGTCTGCATATTTAAAACTATGGTAGTACCAGTAGTAACATATGGATAAAGAAGGCTGAGCACTGTAGCATTGACACCTTTAAATTGTGGTGTTGGCGAAAGCTGCTTAGAGTTTTTGGACTGCAAGATGATCCAATCAATCCATACTACAGGAAATCAAGTGAAACTGTTCAATGGAAGGTATGATCATGAGGTGAAAACTCAAATATTTTTGAATTCCTCCTCTCTCGCCAACACTTCCACATCACTCAGTTGCTCCTTTATCACAACTAGATGGGGTGGGTGTCTGGCCCAGTCAGTGGCTGACTCTCTGTTAATAGTCTGCGTACCACTTGGTCAAACTCTGTGACACTTTGAGCTCTTTACGCAGATTCTCCAACTCTCTCTTATTAGGTTCAGCATAAGCGTCATTATGGGATAGCAACTTCTATGACTGTTCTTCTTCCCACTTTTCCTCACAATTAATTTCACAGTCCTGCAAACTGCCTTGTGCCATTGGTTTCTGAGGAGTGAAAATATTGCTATTTCCAGAGGCTCTGTTCTAGGTGCTCAAATATACTGTCTGGTCATTTTCACAAAACCTATTTCTGTTCTGTTACATTTTCCTTCATAGGCTCTACAAGCATGACTTCTCTCAGGGCTTCTTCTAGGTCTTGGATCTGCACCTCGTCTGTCTCATTGATCACAGCAGGCATCTTTGGTATCACAGTGCTTCCAATCCTGCCGGGTCTGCAATTCTCTATCAGGAACAATCTTTGAGAAGTTTGTTTTTGCTGTAATGCCTCCAGCTGTTCAGCAACTTCCGGCTTACACTCAACTGATAGGCTAGTACCAACCTTGGTAGCCTTTTGAATTTTGTGTTTCTGAAAAAAACAAGTGATTTCAGCATCCTCAGCATTCACCCATATGTCTTCCTCTTTTAACTGTTTCTCTTCAACTTTTTTTAGCTTTTCTTCTTGCTTCACCTCTAAAGCTTCCGGCTTTTCATTTTTCTCAGCTTCCTTAAGCCACAGTTTCTCCTCATTAGCTTGTGGCAAATCTAGTTCACTCTGCTTGGACTGGATCTCTCTCGCTGCATATTTGACTGACTATGACTTTTCCATCACGTCCTCCCTGAATACCTCTAGCCATTCTTTCTTCCTCCATCTGTCACTCCTGTACAAGCTCCTGCTCTATGCTTTGCATATGAGCTTCCTGTGGATGTAGCTCTGCATTCAACCCAGCTTTTTTGTGTGTCTCGCAATGTCTTTGTTTGCTCCTCAAGTTTTCTGTTCCCTGCATCACTACTGCTGGTGTTTTTTCTCTCTGCCTGTCTCCTTGTGGAAAATTTCAGCTGTGACCCAACCAACCCTGTTACTTGCAGCACTTCCTCTGGAGGTCACAAACTGTACCCAGATGCTGTGCAGTGGGGTACATTACTAATCAGTAGCTATTATTTATGAAACATTGAAACCCAGTAAACTTTTCTATACCTTTAACTGAGAGAAATGTATGGGGCAGGGTCAGTTCAGTACCTTTGCTCACTGACATCAGGCATGAGCTGTCCCAGGTGGTGCACTTCCATATCCTGTTCACCACAGATGTTCAAAGTAGCATGGTGCTTCTGTGTCTCAGTACTCTGACTAACTGACAGGCCCCCTACAAATGTAACCAGTCTATCTGTCTCTCATCTTTTCATGCTTTTATTATTCCACCTATTTGTGAGTACATCTGTCGTTTTAAGTATGTGTTTGTAAGTGTGTACAATGTATTGAGAGCTTAATGTATGGATCCTCACCAGTGGGTGGCTAATAAAGTTCTGCCTAGGGGGCCGAATACGTAAATCCAGACTTGGGCATATTCCTAAATTTAACTAAGCTTTACAGGGTCTGCAAGGTGCTTCTTTAATGTTGCAATGGATAATTTTTGCATAGGAAACAGATGTACAATTACTGGCAATCAGCTTTAGTGCCCATGCTATACTCGATAATAGTTAATTGGGACCTCCTACTTTTGGCGAATCAGGTCAGAAACTCTCAGTATCATAGTAAAAACAATATTTCTAATCATATAATGATTGTAAAAATGTATTAAATAGTTTGGTGCCTTAAATGTGGGCTTCTGATGTAACCTGCCATGAACCCCCATGTGCCAGTCAGTATTGTCTTTGCACTGGGCCTCTAGGCTAATGGATTCACTGTACTGGTGGTACCATGTTCAGCTCTATACTGTACTGTAAACAGCTTGTAATAGTGATTATATTCCTGTTAAACATGCCTGATATTTATAGTTTTGTATTGATTAAAGGTATAGTGTGGGATCTGGAGGTGTAATCAAATTATTGTTTGCAAATGCAGATCTAAGAGAGGATTTGTGGAGCTGACACAATTTTTAGAGATGCAAACCACCAGCTTACTAACCATATTATGCAATAGCTCTGAGTAATTAGGTTAACTTCTGATCTAATCACGAAGTGAGACATAGCTGAAATATCTGGCAGCACTAATTTACAAAAGTTGCAAACAAAATAATTTAAGCATAGGCCAGACTTTCCAAAATGATTGGAAAACCTGTGTGCTAATCCAGGACTCATTCCACTTGTAAGAACAGATTTCTCAAAATGTGGCAGTGATCTACAGTGCGAAGATTCAATCTGAGTAGAGTATGTAGTGCCTGTATACTTAATATACAACTCCTTGTTTGGTGCCCTCCCCAAACAAGACACCAAACATTTGTCTAGAACAGAAGGTCATAAAGTGTGGTGTTTGGAACACTGGTGGTACCTGAGTTTCATTCAGGTGCTACATTGAAGAACTGGTATTACAAAACAAATATGAAAGAACATTAATAAATTAATAAACACATATATACTGTATGCCTAGATGTTATTTTTGCCAAGTGTCCACAATTATAATTAACTAGTTGTTTGCACCTCATAAATAATGGTATACTATTATATAATCTGCCCTGTCTCTCTCTCGGTTCCCCCCTCTCTCTCTTTTTTTCCTGCCTCCTTCTGTCTCTCCATCCCTTCTTCTATTTCCCCCTCCTTCTTCTCTCTTCCCTCCTCCCCTTCTTCTTCTCTCTTCACTCTCCCCTCCTTGTCTCTCCCACTCCACTCTACTCTCTCTCCCCCTCCCCTTATTCTCTCTCCTCTCTCCCCTCCTTCTCTCTCTCCCCCGCCCCTCCTTCTCTCTCCTCCCTCCCCTCCTTCTCTCCCGTGCTTCCCCTCCTACTCTCTCTCCCCCCATCTTTCTCCCCCTCCCCTCCTACTCTCTCTCCCCTCCCCTCCTTCTCTCTCTCCCTCCCCCTTTTCTCTCCCACATTTAAATATTGTTTTCACCCCCTCCCCTTTCTTTCTCCCACCCCCTCCCCTGTCTGTCTCTTTCCCGCCCCTGTGTCTCTCTCCCTCCTCCTTTTCTCTCCCCCATGTTTCTCTCCCTCCCCTGTCTTTCTCCCACCCCCTCCCCTGTCTTTCTCTTTCCCTCCCCTGTGTCCCTCCCAACCTCTCCCTCCCCTGTGTCTCTCCCATCCTTTCCCCCCACCCTCTCCCTCAACCTTGGTCTCTACCACCGTTTTCCTCCACCCTCTCCCTCCCCTGTGCCTCTCCCCCCCCCCCACTGCGAGCTGCGCACATCAGTGATTCATATAGTTTCTGTATATGCGCAGACACGGCCAGCGTTACACACATACAGAAACTATATTAGTGATTATCCACTGTGCAGAATAGAAATATTACAGTTGATCATTAGAAAATAAAGACATTGAACAGGGCAGTTAAAAACAGAGATAGTTGAATGGTAAATTAAGTCTCATATTGAAAATATACTCTTTTGAAGAAATTGACAATAGGCAAAATGTTTTCGTAATGCAAAATACAGTACATGAATGATTTACCTATTATCTGCAATTAAACTGTAGTGGAATCTACCAGATTGTTTTTTGCTGATAAACTTTGGGAATTTCATAGCTATGATCGTGTTTACTTTCTTGCGCTAAGTGTTACTGGCTTCTGGGTCGTTTTTACTGCCTTCAGCCTCGTTTTTCATCCGTTTATGTTTTTTTCGGCCGAATTTTTTTTTTCTCGCTTAGCAGATTCTCAATCTATGAAAAAAGGCAAATATGCCTCAAATTAACTTGCAACCTCACTCACAGGCTCCCTTGCTCTCCCCCTGTGCTGTGTGTGAGTGTGTAAGGTATTCTTTTTAAGTATTTGCAATGAGTGCCTTCACCTCTGAAACTGCATCCCTCGCTTCATGAGGCCCACAACGGGACGACAACTCGCAGTACGACAACTATATTAGTGATGCTAAAATTATTTTGGGCCATTAACTGAAATTAGAACTTGCTGGGATGAATATTGGTAAAATATTAAAATGGTAAAAGCAACATGAATGTATTTTTTTAGCATCTAAATTTGCTTGTGTACATACACATTAAACATAAGGGCTATTGCTGTTTACTGAAATAAAAGGTTATACACAGCTATGCATTCAGTTCCATATACCAACCAAGACTGCTAATGAAGTAACAACTTCACAGCGAATCCATTAAATTGAGGTTAAAAATCCATTATGAACAATAAACACTGTATTGATTGACCTTTACCAAAAGTCCATCAATGGAACCAAATTAAACTTTCTAGAAACAAGATGTGATATCTGCTTAACTTGTATAAAAGAAGGTTAATACTGTGGTTTAAAAATGGAGCACTTCCTCCTATAATGGTGCCAATATAATTAATTACAATTTGTTTTTTAAAATGTTATTATAATATGGATTAATAGACATATTATTCTCTATTAAGGATATTGATCTATTAAGAACAATATATATAAGCATTTCAGATGCTTGTTTTTAAAATTATTCTAACCATTATTTACTAAACTATGCATAAGAAATATAATTTTCATTTGCAGTTGTAGTTTTCCTATGTAAAATGATATCTTAAGAAGTAAAAAATATATTTTTCAGAATAATAAATTAGCAAACTGTATCAGTAACTATTACTGTTTATTTGAAAGCAAGCAACAATTATCTGATGCACAAGACCTTAGCTGCATGAACTATCCCAGAAGCAATTGCTCATAGATTCCAGTTCCCTTTTTTTTCCGACATATTTTTTATTTTGCAACACAACATGTTGTAAGCTTTTATTTTCCAGGAAAATAACAACCTTTCTCCTCTTTACACTTGCTTGCTTCTTTGTGATTTGTATCAAAATATTGATCCAATTCTATTTTTTATTAAACTCTCAGTAGCCTTAGAGAAAATTAAAGACTTTGATACCCTTAAGGCATGCATGGAGCATAATAATGTGAACAAGTATTGTACAGCACTCTGTAAGCCCTGCTAGTTTTTATTGTTTTAACGAACATGATTTTCCAAGGATTTAATAAATAATGTATTAGAAACAATATTACACAAACTATAACTGCTGATTTTTTCACAACTTATATAAATATTTTTGTGCCAATTATTATCTATTTATATTATATATACTGCTGTAAAATATGTATTCCTGGCAACATATATTTTATATATTTTATATGAATATAAAATATACATAAAAAAGAAAAGAATTGTATTGTAAAAAAGTATTGAGAGCCCATCCATCTATCTATCTATCTATCTATCTATCTATCTATCTATCTATCTATACAAATAATGTGACAAGGTGCGGGTCCTCCTTTTGGTTTGTGCCTGTGTTTCTACCACTTTCATAGAGGAATACAATTACAGGATGCTTTAATACTTTTACAAATTATACTAAAACCTTACCCAGTGTTATAAAAATACAATAATAAATCAAATCAAAACAAATAAAAAACCTTCACTGAAAGACAGTTCCCTCACTATCTTGCTTTCATCCAGCTAAACTTGGGTGAAGTAAAACAAAACAAACAGTTCAATGGTTTCTACAGAAATCAATGAACTGTATCCTTCAGAAGTCCAGGTCTTCACTCTTCTTCAAGTGCACATAAACCCAAGGGAAGCTAGTGGAATGACTGACAGAGAGGTGCTGCAGATGCTAAGTGCTGGTTATGGTAGATGAATTTAGTGGATGTGTTCATTATGGATTGGAGTGGAGACAGATGGGTGATGGGGAGACCAGCAAGGAGCGAGTTCAGTTGTCGAGGCGAGATGTAATGAGAGAATGTATTCGAATTTTAGTTGTGTCATGTGTAAGATAGTATTTTGAAAGAGACCTTATTTTGTTAGTGACTGTATATGAGGAATGAAGAACAGTGCAGGGTACAAAAGAACCCCAGGACAATGGGCCTGTGAGGTGGGAGTGGTAATGGCCTTGTTGACATTGGGAGATACCTGAGCAGTGGAAGCTGTATTAGAGGGTCGGAAGATTAGGAGCTCAGTCATAGACATGTTGAGTTTGAGTTGATGGTCAGACATCCAGGTGGATATGCTTGAGAGGCAGTTGAAAACTTGTACTAGAAGGGAGGGGGATAGATCTTGCGCTGAGAGGTAGTTGTGAGTGATGTCTGCATCATCATCATCATCCACCATTTTCTAAAAAAATCTTATGATTTCAGTCTTCTCAGCTTTAACCTACTTTGTCTTATTTTAACTGCTCCTCTTCATCTTTTTTCTGTTTTTCGTCTTGCTTTGCCTCCAAGGTTTCCAGCTTTTTCATTCTTCTTTGCTTCTTTCAGCCACAGCTTCTCCTTGTTGACTTTTTGCATGTTCAGCCAGATTGCATAGCATGGCACAAGAAGTAGTACATGGGAGAAACCCCGGAGGCATGGAGAAATATTCCTGTAGAGAAAACGAGGATGGATGGGTGTGGAGGCTTTGTAAATACAGAAACATTTGAAAATGCTGGATCAGACATAGGAGGTCAAACTCTCTCAGAATGGAGATTGTGTACTTGTCAGAAAAACTAAGTTTGCATAGAGTGTTGAAGGTTGATTCTCCCAAAATGTACTGTGTGATTGATGGCTTAGCTATTCACAGTTCCATTTGTGGGCTTAGATAAAGGTATGGATTACATTCTTTGTGGAAGAAGTTTTCGCACTGATCTGTGACCAAGCAGAAGTGATAATTTTCATATGGTAGAGGATTTTGAAATCAGTAGGAGTTTTGTAAGGAGTACTCAGATGCAGATAAAGCATTTGGTCTGGTCAATAAGAAGGAATGTCCATTCCAAAGAGTAATGAAAGTGGACCATAATCTGAGATTGGCTAGAGCATTGTCGTTGAGATGGATTGGTGTATGCTTCTCGGGGTGTTTGTTTATAGCTGTCAGTAAATTAAGAGCTGTCAGTAGATTACAGATACATTCTCTTCCTTGAGGTGACCTAAGAGGGATTGAGGTTATTTTACTTTACTAGATCTTGATTTCTGAAACAAGGAGATGACGTCTTTAGATCTCGCTTCCTTGTTTTCAGACAGGCTTGCTTACATGCATTTGGTATTGAGAATGATTCCTAAGGATTCTACCTGGTGAGCCAGGCTTTTGGTCTGGTGAAGGGGCCATTGGGATCTTTAAATAGTGCATAAAATTTTTGAAGTTTCCTGCAGACCTTTGATATAGAGAAAATTGTTAAGGCAGCATATTATTACATGGCTCCTCTGTGTCATTAAAAATGTTCTTTTGCACCCAAAAGTGCTTATCCGTCCAAGAAATGTATGTGCCTCAGCTAAGGGTTGATGGGACGCAGTTTGAAGGCGTCTTATATGGGATTTCAATAAGCAGGATCGGGAGTCTAAAAAGGGTTATGTGGGATGACATCATCCACTTTAGCATAATGGAATGATAATTAATTGGGCGAAATTAAAGATACTTGATACTTGGTGATAGAGCTGTTTGGGAAATAAAGATTTATTACTATGTGATTCTTAAGTTTTTGCAAGTGCCAATCCCCAAGGAATGAATACAGGAAATGGTGGAGTTTTGAAGGGTCCCAGGAGATAGTGGGAGGGGTGAAGAAGAAATAGGCAGTGCTGGTACACTGAAGCCCTTATTCCAGTCAAATGCCTGCAGAAGAATTTGTGATCAAGGGCAGACCAATCTTGAGTAATTGAATTGCTACATTGCAGCTGCTGCCTCGGCTGTAAATAAGCCGTAGTAATCTTACTAGCTAAATCCGCCGTATTTATGAGACAGGCCAATTATGATATAGAGTTTGTTGTCCAGATGACGATGAGGAAAAGTGGAATATACTATATTTCTTTATACACTGAAGGCTAAGACAAATTCATTGACAGTAAGCTTAATGTTGCACATTGGATCTTTGGATTTTATCACTACAGAGACATCCCACTAAGACAAGGTCTTCCATAGTGGTCGAGCGACTGTAGATGAAGAGCGACTATGGTTCAGACAAGAGACTGTAAAGAAGTGGTGATAAGCTGATGATAGCACATAACAGGCCATGGTGGGAGCAAATGAGGAATGGCCATATGAGGGGCATGGGCTTGGTAATAGATAAAGGAGCAATTTTCGATTCACCATAGAAAAATGGCAGTGAGAGAAATAGGGGGACAAATCCAGGCAATAACTAGTAGCAGGGCGTTTAGCGTTGAACAGATATTGTGCCCTAGATTGGGCTGAATGGCTGAACGGGGCTGATGATGAAGGGTTGGAGAAGGAGTGGCCATGACAAGGCTGTTGAAGTGACAGTGGTTAGGGAGAAGCCAGGAAAGGAGTGCCTATTGCATGGAGTTAAAAAATTGCATGGTTAGCGGGATTGGCAATGCGGAATGAAAATGAACCATGTTGTGGCTTGATGGGGATCGTAGAAACCGTAATGTGGGCTTAGGCTAATAGATTAACTGGAAACTGGTGTGGAAATTGTGGGCTTGACAGGTTATCTATGTGGAGATTGTAAAGGAAAATTGGTAAAAAATGAAAAAAAATCTGAAAACCACCAACAAAGGACCAGGCAGTACAGGAGAGGGAAGAGGAAGGAGCCCTGGTAGCCCCCCCAAAACATGCAATGACAGAGGATCAGAGGACACAGGGGTGAATCTTGCAATAAATATACACTTTTTCATGCTCAAACATAAGTACTGCTATGCAGTTAGACTACTAACAAGTAAAATAATGAGGAGGTTGATCTTAACAGCTATTTTACAAAGGGCCTCATTCAATTGCGATTTGGCCAATTGAATAGGGCTCTATATAAGCACAGAGCATATTTTTTTACTGACGTTTTTTGGTTAGTGAAGACCTTGCTTTTGGATAGAAGTTCACTAACTAAAAACTTCTGTAAAAAAAATATGCTATGTGCTTATATAGAGCTCTATTAAATTGGCCGAATTGCAATTGAATGAGGCCCAAAGTCTCTATAAGATTATGCTTGGAAGTTCAGCAATGCAAAAGCGTAGAGCTTAACATTGTGCCTATGAATAATTCATTGATATATCAAAAGCACTAGAGATAATCAACCGATACAACATCAAAAAGAATTGGAGAAAAAATGTCTCATCCAGAAAAATTAACAAGAAAGCACACACATTCCACTGAATTTAAGTAAAATTAAAATGAGATGAAAACTCTTGGAAAAAAAATACACAAACCCTCATTTTATATGAATATCTTTCCTTGCATAATATATGTGTTAGAGATATCTACAGGAAGTCAGGGAATTCTTGTCTCATGTCTTGATTCCATGCCTCAAATTATTCTGATGGTTAAATTTAAGAGCCAGTGTTCTTAATCTAGTCCATGTTTCTTCTTTCCTTTCTTTCATCTTCTAAACAGCTTAATGTCCATCTCCTCCACCTATTTCTCCTTCTTAATCTGTTTAGCCCTTAGTGCATCACATGTTGTAAGATCTAATGTCCACAGGGAGAATCAACTGCCATATAGTGGCAGTTGATAGAGGCAATACAATCAGATTTCATATAGTGGAATTGGATGAATGCCCCTAGTTGCACACAATGTCTTCATGGGTATTCAATCACAAATCCATATAATAGATTCTGAAACCCCCAGGGGCAATCATGTCCCATATAAATTGAATATGATGCCTCTGGGACAAACAGATTGTGGTATTTGTAACACTGTATGTAAACCCCTTCAAAATAGTTTTTTATTTATTCAGTAGGTACTGGGCTTTAGTATTTAGTACTCTTTATGTTTCTCACAATGAGCCTGGGTGAAATTTGTTTTTATAAATTTGAAATTCTTAAGATTTTTTAGCAAACATTAGTAGTTTGGTGATTTTGTGGAATACAGCCTGTTAGCTGTAGGCACAGACATATGAGGACCTAATATACTTGGTGTCTTTTTAATCAGAAGATTTTGAGCCTTTGTATTTTGTATTCTGTGTGTTTCTTACTATAAATATGGGCGCTTTCTTTCTGTAACTTTAGAAATGCTTGTTGTGACAATGCAGGGGTAGGGGCTATTTCTGCGCAGGGCCACCTGCTATAGTCTACAGATTAACTACCCACAAGGACCATTTGGGTTCTTGGAAATCTCGGCACCAGCACCCTGATATCTGGCTTCTGTATCAGTCACGGTCATCCCATAAGGAATCAGCACTTCCAGGAGTCTCAGTAACCTTCCTGTGGTAGTGACCGGGACAAGTTACTTGTCGAGTGGAGATAGGATCAGGATCGCAGCCACCAGGAGCAAATAAAAGAAAACATACAATTGCTATATGTCTCAGCAGTCAAATCATTTATTTTTTGGAAAGTCAAACAATATTTATATTTAGATACAGAGGGGGTATATACAACACAACAATGGCAGGGAGTGGCAGTCAAACACAAGAGACAGACTCCACATGGGGTCTAATAGTAGCTTCTTGAGAGCACTAGGCTTATCATCTTTAATACACATCCTGCCGTCTCTAGCTGTCAAGCACATGGGAGATTTAATTAGCTTATCTGGCAAACAATGGGACAAAAACGATCACAATACAATGTAGGTGTTTGCTCCCTGCAAACCCTAACAGGGACTCAGCACACCCTGTTTTAACCCCATCATGATCACTGAGTCACAGTTTAACAAAACACAGAACACAGTAATATTACTTGGGGCAGGGCATATGCCATAAGACCACATGAAGCCCTATTGCCCTATGTCTTCGAGCTATTAACCACACCACCCATATTGCCTATATGGCAATGTAATTCACCTACCCATTTTCCAATGGGGTTGTCTGTTCTCTATGGTAACTCACTGGGCCAAAATCCAGGACCTACCTGAAAAGGGGTCTGTGACACTTGTAAGTTTCAATTATTAGTAAATTATGGTATTTGTGTGGAGTAGTAAGGCGTGTTATCTAATTTAGAATTTTCTAAGGTGTGTCCTTTCAGTCAAAAATGTTATGTTTGTTATAATATTATACTTGGTATGCATTCTGTTTATTTCAGTTTCTTGTTTATGCTTGTAGTTTTTCTTCCTAATTGTTGGTCTGTATTGGTTAGAAATACATGCAAAACTGTACATATTTGGTATCAGCTTGCTCAGAAGATTAAGGGCTTTCATTGTTGATTTAATGTACACAACAAGATCAACTGGAACATTGTTTTAATTTGTAATGTACTTAATGCATTAATCTCTTACATGTGATATGTAATACAAAATAACAGTCATGCTGGTAGAAAGCTGAATTTATGCTGAAAAAAAAAGATAAATACTTTTCTATGTACATAGAAATATGCTCACAGAAATTATCCATAAACTGATGTGTAGTAAAATGACTTCGCCGCTCATTGCATCCCCATCAAACCCAAAACTTTTAGGATTTGCGATGAGCGCCTTCGACGCTCATTGCGCATGCACAAGCATGTAACTTTTAACATAGGGTTAACTACAAACTCGCAATTACAACAACTATTCTATGTGATGTATAGTCATAGAAATGTTTAGTGTGTGTGCTTTCAAATGTTGACATTCTTTATTTTTATTTTTATCTATTGGATGTGCAGAGAGAGTAGTTAGTTTGTATAATGGATTTGGCAAGAAATCATTCACGGAAAGTATTTATGTCCATTCCAATTAAAATATAACTAAATAGGCCTGGATATGTGTTTATCTCAGTCCTGGAACCAGTTGTGTTTTTGCTATAGGCCTCTCATTTCATTTACACGTTAATTTGCTCATTGTCTTAGTTCTAAATTAATCTTCTTGAAAATAAGTAAACAATTTAAAATTAGAATTACTTATCATGATTTATTAGGACAATCTGTAAGATAGCCTTTTTCTAAAGAACATATTAACGTATGGTCCTTTTTGCATTTGTTTTCTTTAAGGCATCTCTTGATGCAAGCTGCATATTTAATAAAGTCAATACTTGAAAAAACAAAGCAGGTAGCAATTTTTGTAAACATGCTCATGAACCTCTTGCTCATCATTTAGAATTAATATACTGTACCTAGAAACTAGGTATTAAGCATGCATTACAAAATATTGCATCTAGCAACACTTATCTATACACTATTCAGTAGGCTTACTCTAACCCAAAGCTTCCAAAACCGAGGTTTGCGGACCACCAGTGGACCGCAACCTTCATTTAGATAGTGCTTAGTAAATAAAATAAAGATAATTAATACAATTCAATTGGGAAGTAGCACAGGAATCCCCAGATAAGAGACACAAATAGGTTAGGGAGGCTAAAAAGGTGTAGGGAGGAGTGTTTGGATTCTAAGGGCCTCATTCTATTATCGGCCGTAAATCGGCCGTAAGGCTGCGATTCCTTGCGGGGGTTCAGTTAACTCGCGATTCTATTATACGGCCCCGCAAGGATCTCCTTTTACGGCCGGCCGCATATCTTGGAACCGGCCGTAATCTCAGAAATATAAAAACGCAAAAATAAATTCAAGCCTGCACTGTACAGCTCTGTAAATGCTAGGGATCATATTGGGGGACATGAGGATTAAAAGAAACCCACTCTCAAGCTTGCACATCTGCCCAAACCCGAGTTCAAATTAACTGTTTATTTTCCGGCTGCGGCGTGGGCGTGTCTGAGGTGTTCCAAGCACTCTGGACTTTTTACATGGATATTTTACGGATATTAAAAATAAAATATTTTACGGATTTGAGTACAGGATAATTATGTGCTATTTTTTCTAACACCTAAAATCCCTTTATAGTCTTCTCAAAGTGCAGGATGGCTTTATTTGAGCTATTTTATGTGCTTAATTGGTGCTAGCGAGACCTCTTTCCTGCAAGTAAGCTGCGGCTCGCTTTTAGCCTTGCAGAGAGGTTTCCCGGAGCAATTGAATTGCAAATCTCTTGCGGCCGTTTTAGATCAAAGGCTTTCCTCCGGCGCGAGCGGCCGCAAGAGATAGCAAGGCACCGGCCGCAAGCCTGCCGGAATCCCCGGCCGTAAGGGAATAGAATAGCAGAATAGCTTGCGGCCGGTCCTTGCGGCCCCGCAACGGCTGCGGCCGCTAATAGAATGAGGCCCTAAGGCCCTCATTCAATTGCGATTTTGCCAATTGAATACGGCTCTAAATAAGCACATAATATATATTTTTTCAAGAAGTTTTTAGTTAGTGAAAACCGTGCTTTTGGATAGATGCTTAATACCTAAAAATTTCTTTAAAAAATATATGTGATGTGCTTATTTAGACCCCTATTCAATTGGCAAAATTGCAATTGAATGAGGGCCTAAGAGCACTGAACTGACTTCTCTTTTGGGTGCAATATATATAGCAATGATGAACTGCACCTTAATGAATCTCTATTTGTGGATGAATTAGGAAGGCTGACTGACAGCTCAGAATAGAAAAACCCAGCATTAGTTTACTGTAGGTTAATGCATTTTAAAAAAACAAAACACATTCAACTTATAAAGTATGTGTTATGACCTTTAATTTTAAATTATACTATATATGAAACCTCCACTGTGTGATTTAAAGCATACAGACAGGGGTGAATTTTGTAATGATCGTATTTCATCCCTATTCAATATCTTTGTTAGCAGTCAAGAAAAAGAAATGCAAGTGTTTTTTTATCATAACTTTAATTTTGAAGAGAATGTGGTAAATCCAGTAGTCATGTTTGTGTGTAACCGAAATAAATGGTTGTTTGATACTTGGGGGAATAGCTAGAGTTAAACCGAGATCCAGCTTCTATGCTCATCATGCCATTTACTAAGCCCCCTTCCCTTCAAGTTATAAATAGCTCATTGTAGCTCATCTTGGGGATATCATAAAAATCTAAATACTCAAAATTTACTAAACCCTCATCCTGCTTTTCACTACCTGTTATCCTGATATTCAGTATTGCATGTTTCAGGCCAGTATCAGAAGTATATTTTATATTTAAATAAAATAATATAACCAATATTCATCCATTATTATACAACATAGATCATATTACTAGGTGAATAGTAGCTTTATTATTTCATTTAAAATATACTACTATATAGCCATGGGGTCCTTATGGACTCTTGTAGGAACCCCATTGTATAGAACCCTATAACCCTTATGGACCTTCATGGTTCCTAAGCTTAACCTCCTACCATGGGGGGTTTCTATGGATCCCCATGGCACCCTAACTATTACCACAGGGATCCTTATGGACCCCATTGACCCTATCACCTCACACTACCTCACACTACCCCACTATCCACAATTAAATAAATAAAATAGAATAAAAATTAATTAAATAAAAAACAACTGCATAAAGGTAAACAAAATAATTACATAAAACAAAAAATATACATAAAAATAAAAAAAGTAAAACAAATAAAACCATAAAATAAAAAATAAAATTGATACAAAAATAAAACTTAAGCCTATAGGGGGGTAAATTATAGTTACCCATTTTATGAAGACCCTCCAACGGTGATACTCAATGCCCATGTCCTCAATCCTCAAAAAACAGGCGCATCCATGTTGGTCCTCTGTTGTCTTTGCTTGAAGACCCTCAGCTTCTCAACTTTGACTCTCGGAAAGAGCTTCCACCTAAAAAAACACAAAAAACAAGCTAACAGAGTTCCCCCTTTGAGGAGCTCTCCCACTTACTAATAACTTTCTGAATACACCCTAACCTTTTATACAATTTCTATGGCTTCTGATTAGCTCACATATGTGTCCATGATATATTAGCCAATCATAATCCAGTATTGGAATTTAGTAACCAATCAGAAGAGGCTACCACCACTTTTCTGATTGGTTAATATTTCAACCAACCAGAATGAAAGGATGGAAATCTTGCATTACTATTGGTTGGCTTTTAGCCAATCAAAGGGCTCAATATTCACCTATTCTGATTGCTTGAAATGACTAGAGTAGGGCTTAATAGTGATGAAAGTAAACAAAAGTTGAAGTGATGGAAAAGCAAATCACAGAAGATATTGTAAGCTTAACCAACTCTTCTATGATTGGTTATTTTAAGCCCTATTCTGATATGTTTTATGGAACAATTTTTTGACCTTTTATTTAATTTATTTAGTCTGGGGTTTTAGTGTTGGGAGTAAAGCATCCATGGGGTCCATAAGGACCACTGCTCTAGTAGTTAGGGTGCCATGTGATTCTATAGAGACCACTATGGTAGAGGTTACGTTTAATTACTTTGGAGGACCATAAGGATCCTCATGGTTATACTTAGAGGCTGTAATAGGCCCCAGTGGGTTAATTTACCCCTCAATCCAAAGCACAAGAGATGGGGGAGGGAGGCCTTATGATCCAGACTCATAGGGGTTAACTGGCTATTGTAGTATGATAAGTTTAGGTAGATATCTTATTTATGTGTAATGCAACTGATCATGCATGGGCATGATATTATTTTGCCCAGTTTGATTTTGTTATGCACGATTATTGATGTATTCCCTAGCATTGCAGGTTTGTCAATAAAAAGGCACCTGCACTGATGAACATTGCTACACATGCTCTGCTGCTGCAATCACAATGTGTAAAGGGATGAATAGGGGGTGTATACATAGTCATGCATTGGGCATTACTGTGACTCATTGCAAACCTATTTAGGTTAGTAAATCTCATGGAGGCCTGAGTAGCACTGATGTATCTTGTTAGTAAATTCCAACCACTATCTAAACGGATCCTGTTGGGTGCTTATTCTGAATTATACGTATCTGTCCTATATTTTAGTTCTGTGGCGATCTGCTGTCTTTTGGTATCTATAGATATTTTTTGAAGAAAAATTGCAAGATGAAACTGAAATTAAATTAAAAAAGTAAATTAAGGACAGACAGACCTAAGATTCGCTAAGTTTCAAGGGGCTTTGAGTAGATAAGTGAATGCTGCAATCTACAGTATTTCATATGGGGAAATTTGCCACTACAACCTCAGCAAATCATTTGATAGTCCCTGTGAAGCTTAGTGAATCTACATCATAGTGTGAAAGAGAATATATGAAAAATAGGAGTGGTTATTTACAGGGTGAAAGCATTACAGATACGAGTTCTTTGGTTGCCAATTAAACTGACCAAACAGTGACATTGGGAGAACAGGACAAGGATGCCCATTTTGCTTTCTGCTCTTTCCTATTGTTAAAGTGAAGGAGCATAACAAGATTAGGTTAATATGAGAGTGCAAGTGCAACACAACATGAGGACAGGATACATTTGTAGAAGTGGACATTTGCTTTAGATTTGTGTTTCCATCACTGCCATTAAGAAGTGCCAAAACATGTTTGAAGATTGTAAAGGTAGCTGATAATCTTAGTACTGCATACAGGGGGCAGAAGCTAACTTTTCTAGGGTAAGAAAAAGTGTGTGATTATATTTCTGTGAGTAAAGCTGTACAGTTAAAAAAATGCCTACAATTTAAAGGACCAGTGTACTCATTTCTCAAGTTAAACCTATTTTTTAGTTCACTCTTAATTAACATTAAAAATACAAACAGCAGCAAATCAAAGCTTTAGCCAGAAAATATAATTTACAAACACAGTTAATATACACTACTGTAGCACTCACCACATCTCTCATTCTCCCGAGCATTACTGAAAGGCAGTGAAATATTTCAGTTTAAATAACATTGATTAGGTGTCTTGTTAAGGCTTGATTCATCTAATCTTAATTGAAATATTTCACTTAGTTTTAGTAGTGCTCAGGATAATGAGAGACGTGGAGAAGGGTACAGCAACAGCCATTGATGTGGTAAACTGTGTTTTTAAAATATATTTTAAATCGCTTACACTGGTTCTTTAAGAGTGGTTAGAGAATCTAAGTCCTCCATTCAATTGCAAGCCCACAGTTGTCTTCATACCGACCGTAAGTCTGCAGACTTGAAATCTGCAACAGTTACAGAGCGATTCAATTGATCAAGCCTGCAGATACCTGGCCAAAAGCCTAAACCGTAAACCATGCACCCGTAAGCAGCATTTCAGAGAATGATCATGATCAATTAAGCAAGGCCGTAACTACCAATTTAGAATCAGCCAATAGTAAATAATAACTGTCATCATGATGTCAATAAAACATGGAGGTTAAGCGTCAACCAATTAGCATTTAGAAGTCTCATATGCGACTGGTCTAGCAATCTGGCAATGTACAAAATAATAAAGATTAATGGCGATACTGTTTGAGTCCATGAGGGTGGCCTGATATGTATTAACTCTTTGATTACCGAGACTGATATAACACGGGAATGAAACATAAAAAAATATTTTTTTATTTCAGAATTTCGAACTTGAGACTGTTTTGCAATCAATTCTAATATCTTTCCTCGCTTTCCCCGTCTTTTAAAGTGCACTACTGATTTTTTATTTGCATTTACAGTGCTACAAAAAAGGTGTTTAACTAACCCCTTGCGAGTTCTGTCTTGTACTCGTAAGATTTTCTTCTACATTTGTGTGGGTGTGAAAACAATTGCGGGCTTGAGGAGTTGTCGCAATTGAATAGCGATTTGCGATTGTAACATTTATGGGCTTGAAAGATCAATGGCTTAGCTGGGTTGGACAACCACAGGGATTTTCAGCCTGTAACCCGCAGATCGTTTGTGGGTAGCTAAAAGACGCCAAGTGAATAGCAAATTATGTACTGGCTACGTTATGGGCTCCAGTAACCAACAATTGCTCAATTGAATAGGGGCCTAAATGTATCAGATTTCTATGAGGCCTAAAACAATAAATAACACTACTATCATATGGCATATATAGTTTATAGTGCGCAACCACATATATAGTTGTCAGCAATGCTCATCCCAACAACCGCCTACAACTTTCGTACCGCAAATGCAGACCCTCGCAAAGCGAGGGACCGCATTTGGGGAGTTGGAGGCTCTAACGTCGGCTGCAATGATCATCGCAGACTGCAAATGCGGACCCTCATGAAGTGAGGGGCCGCATTTGCGGAGGAGGAGGCTCTACAGCGCCTTACAACCGGTTACAAACGACCACACAAGAACGCAATGACTAACTACGGACTGACACAAAAAAATACGACCTTAACGGACAACCCGTGCACAGCAGCAAACATTAAAAAACACAAAAATACAGACTAAAATAAAATAAATACCTTACCCACAGCAAGGGGGGGCACCCAGGACCTCTGCAACACAGCTTAAACCTCGATTTCAGTCAAATTTACAAAGTTTAGACACTCGAAAATCCCCTAAGTGAGAGAAAAAATGGGAGACGACAAAAACTAAAACGAGGCTCCACGACCCCTAAAGACTCAAAATACCACAAAACAAATACGGCTTTTCCAAAAACCTGTACGACCTACAACATACACCATTAGCAAAGAAGCTAAATCATACAAACCCGCCTACCACGTACACTTTCGCCTCCATTTTACAACACCAACTTACAGAATGCGGAAGTACCCAGCTACACAAACGGCTTCCCCTGGCGCACGCAGCCTATTTACACTACACACTGCACACATTGCTGACACTTACACCTCAGCTCAACAACACTGCAAATCTACATTATATGCTGCAGGAACATCAAAACAGATTGTTAGCTCTTCAGCACATTCCTTGCTGCATATATTAATTACAAACAGGTAAAGTATATTAATTTATCACCACACTATCGCAAACAACCACAAACACCTTCACCGCCCCACCCACAAGGAGCGCCAATGGTGCTCATAGGACACAAACTACACTAGGGGAGAGCCTTCCAATAAGCGACAAAACATGATCACTGCGGACCTTACAATAAGTGCAAAAGTGCCTATGATAACAACAAATACACCAACCCAGAAGCTCGCAATGAGCGCACAAGGATCTCACACCAACAAAACACTTAGGGCCTCATTCAATTGCGATTTGGCCAATTGAATAGGGCCCTAAAGAAGCACATAGCATATTTTTATTAAATACGTTTTTAGTTAGTGAAAACCTTTCTTTTGGATAGATGCTTGCTAACTAAAAACTTATTTAAAAAATATATGTTATGTGCTTATTTAGGGTCCTATTCAATTGGCCAAATTGCAATTGAATGAGGGTCTTACTCTCTGTGGCAAACAGCAATACCTGCCTTACAATTTTATTGCTGTCATTTTTCGACGGGCAAGTCGCTAGTAGAATATTAAGAGTGTGTTGTAAAAAAAATAAACTTATCAAGTAACCATCCTGTTTCTATCGGTAACATAACACAATGAACTCAAGTCTGAAATCTACGTTTTCCTGGAAATTACAGATATAAAATGTGTAGAACCTATAAGAATAAAATTAAATATGAATAATGTAACATCAACAGGATTTTTTTAAATAGAAACAGAAAACAAGCTGGAAAGTATTTGGAGTAAAATCAAACTAACACAGTTGGTTTAGTTCTATTTTTTTGTTAATTTAGTTTCACCAGGATCAATACATTGCAGTATGCCTACTACTGCATTAAAGCAATTTGGCTCTTGATCTCTACAGGTAGACACAGTAGTGAGTTTTATGTAGACTAAAGAAGCAGTTCTGAGCAAGCTATCACAGCAAGGTACTGTTTCCATGGAAAAACCCATACTCATCACTTTCTACCATCAGGGCTGTTTGCTTTGTTTCTGAACATTAGGAAAGTCTTAATTATAAACTCTATAGTTATATGTTCTATAATAATAATAATAATAATAATAATATTAATGTTCTAGCCAGTCATTTAGTCATATAAGAAACATATGCAACAAATGAATGCACATACTATATATATATATATATATATATATATATATATATATATATAGTATCTCTCTCTCTCTCTCTCTCTATATATATATATATATATATATATATATATATATATATATATATATATATATATATCACATATATAGTTGTGGGCCACGTTTGCGGTGTTGGTCCCGCAATGCTAAATATTGCAATCCTCGCAAAGCGAGGTACTCAGTTGCTGGGCGGCAATGAGCACCTATGGCGCTCATTGTAGGCCTCATGATGAGCACCTGCAGCGCTCATCGCGAGGCCCGTGAAACTTAGGATCGAAGACCACAATTGCGGGGCTACTCTAAATTGCGAATTTAACGTCCGAACCACCAAATTTAAAAGACCACCAAAAAATGACAAATAATAATGAAAAAATACCTTACACACTAACACACAGCACAGGGGGAGAGCCAAGGAGCCTGTTAGTGAGGTTGCAAGCTAATTTGAGGTATATTTGGCGTTTTTTGGTGATTGAAAATTGGCTAAGCAAGATAAAAAATGGTGCTAAAAAACTTACCTGAATGAGAACGAGGCCAAAACTAGTAAAAATGACCCCGAAGCCAGTAAGACTTAGCCGAATCACACAAGCAACGGCAGTCACTGCGAGACACGCAAAAATTCAGCAGAGACACAGACGAGAAAGACACAGGGGAAGTAGAGGGTGGAAAGAGACACAGGGCTGAGAGACGGAGGAAAAGAGACACAGAGGAAGCGTAATAATGAAAAACAAATGAAACAGGGCAGAAAGAGGAGGGGGAGGGAGAGAGAGGGAAACAGACACAGGGGTCAGAGATTGTGGAGAGGCACGCAATGAGCGCCAAAGGCATTTATTGCAGGAATCACGATGAGCGCCGAAGGTGATCATTGAGAAGCACAAAACTTGTGGGTTGCCAAGGTGAAGGAGCCCCTCGTGAGGCCCTTACAGTAGACAAGGGGAGAGGCTTGCAATTTGCAAATATTAGTGTGTTTATACTAGTGTCTTTCAATTGTCCCCTATAGTAGACATAAGGAGTTGGTATCATATTTTGTTCTATAGACAATATATAATAGCGTATCCAATAGAATTGGTGATCCAACTATACCTACTACAAGATTTTCTGGATTGTATCCGGTGTCTAGGTTTGAGATCTGACGGTTGGACATCTGGTACTTCCAGAGGTACCCCTTTTTTTCCATTTAGATACCTCATAACTTTGGGGTTATCGCATGTGAGTGAAATACTATTTGCTTGATGTTTGCATATTATACACTCATGTGGTACTAGGAGGTGGCGCACTGTCTTTCCCCTACCCTTCTTATTACCTCTATTAGCTGGGATAGAGTTCAGATTGTGATGGCCCATAGGGTTTTTCCACTTGAAACCCTCAAATTGTTTGCGGGAAGCTGAAAGAGGCCAATTTAATAACCGTAACTCTTGTGGGCTCCTTTACGGGTTACGATTTCTAAAATCATAGCAATTTAATAGGGGCCCTGGTGTATAACCCAGATATTTCAGTAAGACAAACTTCTTGATTGTTCATGCTTCCACGTCCTGGTTCCTTCTGACCTGGGAAGTTAAAAAAAATATTTTACAGTTTGATAGCATTCAATCCAATTGACCAATTCATCCATGGACTGAGATCCGCATTGGCCTCCCCATTCTTTCATATGATGTAGAAGTGCTCTCCAGTGAGGATCCATTAATCAGATTTCCACCATTTGCTCTGTAAACTTGATACCATACTGTCTGGTTTCTGTGGTATCTCCACTGTTCCTTTTTCCAAGGCAGATTGATTCTGAGCCACTTGGGTAGCCAGTCATTTGTCAAATTCGAAATGGTGTTGGTTGTTCTCTTGTTGCTGTCTGTTACTCTCCTGCTGAGATGCTGTGGCCTGCATTAAAATCTACTATCTCCTCCATGCTGAGACATGGGTGGTCTTCAAATCCAAGATCAGGTAATAGTCATCAGAAATCCACATAAAGAAGTGGAAGTCAACGGTCCAAGATTTATGCACCCCAAAGTACTCTATTTCCATATTTTATAGAAACTTAAAATAAAAAAAGTAATCTTTATTAACATAGAATAATAAAATGACTAACACACATAAGGGGAATAAAAAAATAAAATAAACATAGGAGACAAGCTTGATTCTTCTAATCTAACTGATGCAGTATGATCAGAAGAAGAGTCAACAATGTAAAGATACAAGCGCCACCCGCTTTTAGTACTGGTAAAACTTCCCTGAAAAATCTGCATAGCTGAGTGGGGAAATGCTTGTTTGATGTAGTGGAGGGGACACAGCACCTCCTTTGATGCTAGCTTATTGACTCATACTTGTGTATTGATGTTGCAAGTGGAGTCTCTAGTGGAGTTCTATAATGAGGCCTGCTTCTTTTGACAGGCCAACACACATTTTGGTGCCTCAAATGTGAGACCTGTTTCTGGGTATATTTGACCTGCTGATTCCAAAAATGGCACCAATTTTTCCCTATCAGCTCTAATTGATACAGAACATATGCCATATACCACTCTTCACTATGTTCACCCATAAAACAATCTGGATATTTGAATGTAGTGTTTTAATTAATATATTTTAAGCATGAAGGAAACATAATAAAATTTAAAAGAAAAGTGAACTACATGAAAATCTGCTTATTTCATACCAAAAGCACAGATTTATGATACAAACTTTCCAGTCATTTGAGACAAAGGAAGCTCCTTTTGTAAGACTTCCAAGAGTGGGAACTGCCAGGACATTCCTGCATAAGATTCCAACAATAGTCTACCATCATGTGTGCATCCCATCTTCCTTGGATTCTGGCTTCCAGTGCTTTTATGTCTTGGTGAAATCTTTCACCTTGGTCTTTGCTTAAGTCACCAAGGTTTTCTGGAAAGCAATCTAAGTTTTAGCCTGCAGATAACGTTACAGCCAAGCCTGTTGAAATGAAAGAACACACCCTCTACTAATTGTGTGTATTTATTTGCCATCTTCTTGCCAAGAAAGTGTTTCACAACAAGAACAAATGAAGACCAGACACATGATTCGATTTCATTCATTAACGCTATGAAATGTGATTAATTTATAAGTTGTTTAATCTGTTGACCATCAAAAATTTCTGCCTTCAGTTTTTTCTGTGGTTAGTCCAGGTAATTTATGCGCTAGGTATTCAATGCACGAACCGTCTTTATTCAATGCCTTTACAAATTGTCTCATCAGGCCTAGCTTTGTATATAGTGGTGGTAGTATGATTCTATTGCATACTACCAAGGGTTCATTGATTCATTTTGTCCTCAAACCATCATATACCTGCTTCTTTTCTTTTCTTGCCCAATGTTCATGTTTGGCTCTACAACCCCAGGCATAAAAAGCAAGGATACTTTGTGTAGGCACTTTGTTGACCAAGAAGAAAATTAACAATCGTCTACACAAATCACCCCTTGATGTTCTTGTAATTTATTTTTTTCCAGACTTAAGATATGGCCTTGTACTCTTCTGTCATCATGGTGGAGTGACTAAAAAGAATAGAACCATGTTTGTTGCTGTTATTTAGAAGAACACATTTCAAGCTATGTTTTGAACTGTCAATTAAAAGTCACCACTCAATTGGGTTATATTCTGAAAGACCAATTTTCTTCAGAAGGTTTCTGATGTCATTGCAGAATACGGTAAAGAATGGCAGCAAATAATTTTCTCTCCTTCGATAAAAAGTAATTTCCATTGCAGGATGAAGAACATTCTTTTCCTTTAATCTGGAGGCAAGATATTCAGAAGATTCCTTGGAAAAATTTAAGTCCCTGATCACATCACTCAATTCATTCTGGTCAAAATGTTCACTATGGGAAGTTGTTTGGAAATCACTGTCACTGCCCCCAGTTTCTTTACCTTGTGCGATATCAGACATGTAAGACTCATCCTCTGAGAGCTGTGGTAGTTCATGGAAAAGTGAAACGGGTACAAGATCCAAGTACGGAACAGATCCCCTGGCTGATTATTTCAATTGATGCCTATGATATTAACAATACAAAAATAACAGCCATCTAATGTTTTTTTTAGCTCCCTGCAAACCATTGGTACTCCAATTTTCAGGCAGCTTCTCTTTCTGTATATCCATTGGCGCAAATGCTCTGTACAAGTTTTGCATCCAATATGAGGAGCCCCAGGCTTATCTTTATCTCCAAGCTTGACACCAAAATAACCTATATCAGATATAGGTTTCCTACTTGCTTTCAGTGTATACTCCACACAAATACAGCAAAATATGTTGGGATGATTCAAGCAGCTCCATCTTGAAGAAGCCATAACCCCTACGGGGTTTGATCTGCAAAAATGAAATGATGTGAGTGGGAAAATACAAACACCTCCTATACGATCATAACTTTTATACAGCTAAGTTACTTACCTTTTACAATCCAATGTTTTGGATGTAAAAATACATTTGAAAATATGTAAACACGCTCACTATATCTGCTAACTTGTACCCAAAAACACAAACTAGGTAACAGAAGAACAAGTTGAAAAACTTGCAAGAAACTAAATCTATGCGCAACTGTTTTAAACAGATCTGGTTGAGAAACTTTTGAAACACAAATTTATGTAGTGTATGAAAACCATGATTTACCATCTGAATTGTTTGCACATAATTATGTAATAAAACTGAACAAAAGCGATGTCATTTGAGCTTTACATTTTTATGCCAGTGTGCATTATAGGAAAGGAAGTAGACAAATAGTTGTGAAACAAAGGTCATTATACACAAATGAAATACATAAACTTCCCATTCAGATAAGAAAGTTTGTTATGACTCCTCGATTCTGCAGAAGAGTTATTTTAAAGAGCGGACTAAAATTTTATAAATTCAACCATATATAAGAAACTAGAACTGATGCAGTCTATCCAGTGCAATTTTCTGAATCAGCGCGCAACTAACCCCAGGAAAAGGCCTAAAAACCAAGGCCCTCATTCAATTGCAATTTGGCCAATTGAATAGGACTCTAAGGGCCTCATTCTATTATCGGCCGCAGCCGCTGCGGGGCCACAAGGACCGGCCGCAAGCTTTCCGGCTATTCTATTCCCCTCCGGCCGGGGACTCCGGCAGGCTTGCGGCCGGCGCCTTGCTATCTCTTGCGGCCGCAAGCGCCGGAGGAAAGCCTTTGATCTAAAACGGCCGCAAGGAAATCGGCCGTAAGAAAAGCCTGGTTGCTATTCTATTGCTCCGGGAACCCTGTCTGCAAGGCTAAAAACGAGCCGCAGCTTACTTGCAGCAAACAGGTCCCGCTAGCACCAATTAAGCACCTAAAATAGCTCAAATAAAGCCATCCTGCACTTTGCGGAGTCTATAAAGTGATATTCGGTGTTAGCAAAAATAGCACATAATTACCCTATACTCAAATCCGTAAAATATATTTTTTTTAATATACGTAAAATATACATGTAAAAAGTCCAGAGTGCTTGGAGCACCTCAGACACGCCCACGCTGCAGCCGGAAAATAAACAGTTAATTTGAACTCGGGTTTGGGCTGATATGCAAGCTTGAGAGGGGGTTAGTTTTAATCCTCATGTCCCCCAATATGATCCCTAGCATTTACAGAGCTGTACAGTGCAGGCTTGAATTTATTTTTGCGTTTTTAGATTTCAGAGCTTACGGCCGGTTTCAAGATATGCGGCCGGCCGTAAGGGGAGATCCTTGCGGGCCGTATAATAGAATCGCGAGTTAACAGAACCCCCGCAAGGAATCGCAGCCTTACGGCCGATTTACGGCGGATAGTAGAATGAGGCCCTTTATAAGCACATAACATATTTTTTTAAATACGTTTTTCGTTAGTGAGAAACCTTGCTTTTGGATAGATGTTTACTAACGAAAAACTTCTTTAAAAAAATATGCTATGTGCTTATTTAGAGCCCTATTCAATTGGCCAAATCGCAATTGAATGAGGCCCCAAGACACCTATAATTTATTTTGTTGGGCTATGTTTTACAACTGAACCTCTGAAACAAGGTATGGTTGCAGTATTGTGGTCAGCCATTTACCACTTATGGGGTTAGACTACGATTAAAGGCATATCTAAGTTAGCTGGATTAATACATTTCTGCAATCCTGTATGCAGCATATCTCATAAAACATTTCATTTTTCTTAATATCTAAAAATCTCTCTAATGATTATGTTGACACCCCCAGGGGGTGTCTACACAAGCCCCTGATCCCCACCCAATCAGCATGTAGCATCAGGGGAGCAATATTAACACACTATTTAGCTGCTGTTGCTTGTTCAGACAATCTATTTGCAGCTTCCTCTCTGTCTGTCAGTAGCAACACATGGCATGGTGATACTCTACATATCCCAGGCTGCTCTTCAGCACAAACAGGAACTCAGAGGTAATTCAAAAGGTTCAGCTAACCTGATTGGCCAAAACAGATAATTTTAAATTTGATGCTAATTTAGCCTGAATTTGGAGGGTGTTAATCCCAATTTGCAAATGTCAGAAATTATAAGAGATTTTGCTGACTTCACTGTAAGTGTTCTATTTATTCTCCTCTATCAGATGCATTCATAATCCAGTTCACTTAGATATGCCTTTAAGTAACACAGTTTGTGATAAGCAGTAGAACTTAGTAACTGCTTCCATCATTAACTTTATTTAATTACTGGAGTCCTGTAGAAGTATCTATTTGCCACTTATTGTTTATTGACACATAGCAACACTATGAGATGAGGCAGCAACATTTTATATATAACTGTTTGCATCATTTATTTCACATAGTAATAATATATAGTGGTTGCGCGTAATTTTCTTGTAAAGACACTTTATTTACTGTGATGCATCCAGATTTAAAATTCATCTTATGTGTGTTAGCCATTTTATTATTCAATGTTAATAAAAAAAAAAATTTTTCATTTTAAGCTGATACAAAATATTGGCATAAGTGTTGGTCCGTTAACATTCACTTGTTTATGTGTACCTCTGATAACCATTTTTTCTTTACTTTACATATTTTTGTGGGCTGTACTCCTTGTGGTGATAAGATCAGCTGATGGTGATTTTGGCTGCATGGACAGATTATCAGTACAATAGGAAAGCCCGGATGGCAAATCAATTTGGGGGAGGAGGGGGCCAGTGGGGTCAAAAGCCACAGGTGTGGATAAAGGTCCAACAAGTTTCCGCACTAACCACATAAATTGGAAGTCCTCCTACTCAACTCCTGGGCCCTTGGATCCTCTCCTGTGGCCTTTGCAGTACATGCATATACATACTCTGCAGAAGTTGATGTGCATTGTGTCATACTAACAATCTGAAAGCATGTCTCAACAATAGTTGATAAATGTTGCAGAGAGGTGTTCCCTGATAGGCTAGCACACAACACTGCACATCCATCCCAATAGAGCATGTATCTGCATATGTTGCAGTGGCCACAACAATACATATAGTAGTGGTCACACCCATGCATATTTCAAAAATGTATTTATATTTCTGGTAGTGGATGAGGCTATTTGTCACATATATGATGCTGCCCACCAAGGAGAGTGATATGTAAGCTTCCTGGATTTAAGGATTGATAGATGATCCATCTAGCCATATTAAAATCCATGGAGCTAACATCTCACTCTTATTGATGGGCAGCATTTCCATGTGATTAATGTTATATAGTGTATGTAATATTCAACTGGCAAGGAGGCTGAATTTGGTGTTGCCACCAGGCCTTCAGGCACTGGCCCATGAGGCAATCATCTATTCTCTCTCTCTTTCTCTTGTTGAACTGCAAATCACTCTGGGGCCACCACTTTGAGCTCTGGCTGTGCTGGACTTCTCTTCAATCATCCTACTCACCTTTGCCCTGCTGTGGTTGAAACAATGCCTTACAGACCTCACATCCTTATCCGCAAAACTGACCTAAGGGACTGCAGCTGCTACTTCTTTCAGTCCTGGGCCCAGCCTTAACTTTCCTCGCCTCTGTAATGATATGGTTGCCTCTGACCATGAGGTCTCTCCCTCCCCACCATTACCCCTGGGATCAGGCACCTATTACTATGGATGAATCTCGCACCCACACAGAACTACCACTCCTAGCCCTTCCCCCTCCTCTCTCTCCCTCTGTCGCCTTCCCTCCACTCCCACCCTCCCTACTGCTCCTTCCTGCCTCTCCACTTACACTCTCCCTTCCTCTCCCCCTCCCTCCCCTATACACCCCAGGGCCCCCTCTATCTCCATTCTCTCATCCTTTCCTCCTCTTCCCTCCAAGTTCCTCCCTCCAGCACTAAAGAAAAAAATAAAAAAGGATAAATAAAACAAAGTGTATGTGTATTTATTTTTAATGTTAATATGTATGTTTTCTGTATAATTTTTATATGTTGGGTATAGGGTGGGGGTGTGTGAATGGTGTGGCCTAGCGATAAGTGTATCTATGTGTATTATTTTCCTATATGTATGTATATTATGTGATATCAGTATTTATGAGTATTGTAAAATGTAGTAGTACTTAATTATCACATATTATAATTTGTCTTACTACGAGACGTCATCATGCTTTGCGTATGACTTAGGCCATGAGCGCCAAAGGCGCTCATCGCTTGCGAGTCTCATGAAGCAAGGCGAGCCATCAACTTGGAGCACTTAGGCGATGAGCGCCAAAGGCACTCATTGCCTACGTCGGCAAGCCTTTAAGGCACTAAAACTCTCTGCACTTGGGTGATGAGCGCCAAAGGCACTCAGTGCCTGCGAGCCTCGCAAAGCGAGGCAATGAAACACGTGAAACTCCAAACACTTAGGAAACGCGGGATCACCTTAGGCTGCAAGCACTTGAAGAACGCAGGACTTAGAAAAAAAAAATACGAGACACACAAAAAATAAAAATACAACAAAAACCTCACACACAGCATGGGGGAACAGCCAGAACATCTGGGAGTGAGGTGGAACGTGAAGTCCATTTTGTTAATCCAAAAAAACAAACACGAGGCTACGCACCCCGGGACCGAGCAAAACACCACCAACAGTGTACCACTTTTACACAGGAACCTACGAGGTACAAAATACAGTATTTTAAAGGATAGCAAATGCTCGCGGACCGCGTAGCACATAGACAAACAACGCTATTTTACAATCCTAACTTACCACTAACAACATTACGCATCTACAGTAGCGCTTTACACAAATAAACCAATGGTTTGCCCTCGCGCACGCAGCCTATTTCTAATGCACTATTACAACATTTATAAAACTATCTCCTCAGGTCAGCAACAGTTCAGCTGGACATTATATGCAGGACAATAAAAATAGATTGTTACATTTTCAAGCTATTGATTGTTACATATATTAATAAGAAAAAGGTAAACTATATTAATTTATTATTCAATCAATTCATTAATTAGTATTTAAAAAAATATAGAGATGAGCCAAAGGACACGCGAGGAGAGGCTCGCAATGAGCGCCAAAGGTCCTTAGTGTATAAAAAGCTTACCATTGTGTGCCAAATAGCATTGCCATGGCTTCAAATTTTATTGACTGTCTTTTTTTGACAGGCAAGTCGCTAGTCTAATATAATGCAAAAGAATATAAACCTGCATTTCAATCTGTCACTACTTCTACTTCACTCTCGCTCTTGCTCAATAAACCTCCAACTCCTGGGACCTGCATTATAATTTTTTAGTTCTAAAACACAGTCAGCACTAGGGTGGGAAGCTCACAAATATATAATGTATCTTTGTCAATCACAATTCTGTTTGCCATTTTGTATTGGCTCCTATGGCTGTGGTGCAGCAAGAAAATACATAATATTTACACAAGTCCTGTAATAGAGCCCCATCACTGCTCATAACAAGAGCATGGTTTACAGATGCCGGGTTGGATCAGTAATATTGTGAATGAAATGCTTTGAATACTCTTGTAACATAGGGAAAAACAGCTCCCACAGCCGATTTTATGTAGCAACACAATTAGCATTGCTCAAATAGAATATGGCTAATGGTTACTGAAGTGTATGAAATGTAAATGTTTGCTTATTAATATTTTGTCATTGCAAGTTCAGTTGGAAATATGATCATGATTATCACACAAATTCTCTAGAACAAGGACTAGTAATCCTACATACATATTGCCAGTTAATTGTTTCCATAGAGATTTATGTGTATTGCAGTAGGTGTTTTATCTCTAATCAATTATATTAATGAATGTAATACAGCAATTCATGAATCAGATTTAATTATGATAGTTAGTTTGTTTAAAGAGAATCCTAATCCATAATGTAGGTAGTAATTGATGAAAAAATTCCATAATATCACAGTGATATTGCTCATTTACTTTCAAGAAAGCTGCAAGACATCATTTTAATTTCCCAAATCAACAGGTAGTACACATTATTGATTGCTCTTGGAGAAAAACATACTCCTTATATCTAATGCCTATTAGTTGGCCATCATAACATTTCCGTGTAGGTAAAAATGTACATTTCAAAATACCTAAATATTTATTCTTTAAAAACAGTACAATATGAAATTGGCTTTGTATAAATATTTTCTGAATTAGTTTGACACTGGAGAAACTCATTATTTCTCACTGCTATGATATGCTAAGATATGTCTGATAAGTGCAATACTCCTAAACAGATCAGAGAGCTGCACGTTATATGGTAATGCATGAAACAGTTTATGTTAAAAAAAAAAAAAACTTTATTTATTATCTTTAAATATATAGATAAGGCACTGCTTATAACCTTCTACAAAACTGGGCTCTAAATTCAAAGATTCAATAAATATTAAAAATTAAAAAAATGTTGTTCTTTTTTCAGTGAATCAATCTTGATCAGAAAATTTACAAGAAATATAAAAAACATGACTTATGGTAAAGTATTTAAAAATTTTTTTTGGTATGCACAGATATTGTAATGTATGCTAGTCATGCTCGTAAGCCCTTCAGTTAATAACAGTTGATAAACTCCTCTTTAGTTGACAACTGGAACTTACTTCTTGCGCTACTTTTCCCTTTAGGCTTTATCAAGACTCAGAAAAATAAAGCGAAAATAAAAAGATAGCATATAGCACTAAAAAAAAAAAGTTATTCGACACTGGTTAACCATACATTTAATGAAAGTGAGAATGCACTTCTCACAAACAGTGCTTAAAGGGCCATTTACCTCCTAGAAGTTGCATTTCAGCATCTGGCAGAGCAAGTTAATGTCAGCCCAAATTCCATATGCTGCTTGTTAGATTACTTTAATTATGCTCCTATAAGTCTGTTTGCAAATGACTGTGTTTATAGTTTTGGCGTCTCCCTCCCCCTTCCCTCCCTCTAACCTATCTTAGGGGTGTGCGAAACAGCCTATTGCTGAATGGCAATGGCTGTAGCAATGTAAATCTATGGGGGAAGTATAATCCAATCGGATGCTTCCCAAGTTGCACATATACGGTTCTCCTCGAACCTGGATGCAGAGAGCGCAACCCTGCGCAGTGATTTTCAGGCAGAAAGCAACTTTGGTGCTCATTGAAGCCCAAGACCCGCGTGCCTCATTCTGGGACAACAGCCATGTAGACCAATTTGATGCAATGTGCGGCGTAGGGTCTGGGCACTGACAGGCTGACTCCCCACCCCTTCAACCTCTGCAGCAATACTGGCAGCACTCCAACGACTATTTCCCAAAGACAACCTATGGATATGACGCTGAGCACATGCACTCAACTTCTTTGGTTGACCATGGCGAAGCCTGTTTTGAGTGGAACCTGTCCTGTGAAACCACTGTATGGTCTTGCCCACTGTGCTGCAGCTCAGTTTCAGGGTCTTGGCAATCTTCCTATAGCCTAGGCCATCTTTATGTAGAGCAACAATTATTATATCTTCCAGTGACCAGTATGAGAGATTGTGAGAGCGATAACACCAAATTTAACACACCTGCTCCTCATTCCCACCTGAATTCTTGTAACACTAACGAGTCACATGACACCGAGGAGGGAAAATGGCTAATTGGGCCCAATTTAGACATTTCCACTTAGAGGTGTACTCACTTTTGTTGCCAAAGGTTTAGACATTAATGGCTGTATGGTGAGTTATTTTGAGGGGATACAGGCTGTACACGTACTACTTTACATTGTAGCAGAGTGGCATTTCTTCAGTGTTGTCACATGAAAAGATATAATAAATTTTTTACAAAAATGTGAAGGGTGTACTCACTTTTGTGAGATACTGTATAGGCAGTAACCTTGAAACTGCTGTACTTGGGTAGGATTCCTGTTTTTTTGTATAATCCAACCCTAGCTTTGCTCAAAGCTGTTTTATACAGTGGACATATGCTTAAGGGAAACAATGTTGAATATGGTTATGGATTGCAAGAGCGAAGTCTTTGTGGGCACACTACCTGCCAAGATTCCCAGAATGCAGTGTAATAACTGTATTTCTCGGAATTCTAGACATGAAACAAGTTTTTTTTTACTTGTTTTAGACACTCAAATGTGTACACAAATGTACTGTTTATTTACTGTACTACCGTACGGTGGAGGGCTTCTATCGCTCTTTTGTCCACCATATATTAAATGATTGTTGTGGTGAACCTACTCAAAATATCCACTACACAAGCTAAGGATCTCGGCTCCACGCTGATGATATACACATATATATATACAGTATGCACACCCATAAACCAATACTTTGTTAAAGAGTCTATCAGCATGGCACATTTTGACTTGGCAAGATTTGCCCACTCTTCTTTGCAAAAACTCTCCAAATCTGTCAGATTGCGAGGGCATCTCCTGTGCACAGCCCTCTTCAGATCACCCCACAGATTTTTAATCGGATTCAGGTCTGGGCTCTGGCTGGGCCATTCCAACTTTTGGAACTTATATATATATATAAATACACACACACACATATATATATATGCCAGATACACACATATACACACATATGCCAGATAACATTCTTTACCTGGATATATATATATATATATATATATATATATATATATATATACATATACATATACATACATACAGACACACGTACACACACATATACAGATAAACATGCACATATACATATATATACAAAACACACACACACACACATATATATATATATATATATATATATATATATATATATATATGTATATATATACAGACACGTGTACACACACATATACAAACACAGCACACACACATATGCCAGATAACATTCTTTACCTGGATATATATATATATATATATATATATATGTGTGTGTGTGATGATGCAGGGATATTACTGCTCACAGGTTAACTACAGGTTATAGACTACAGGTTAACTATCCACAAGGATTGTTGGCTTCTTAAAAATCTTGGCAGCAGAACTCTGATATCTGGCTTCTGTATCAGTCAGGGTCTCTCCATCATGAATCAGCACGTCCAGGAATCTCTGTAACCTTCCTGTGGTAGTGACTAGGACAAGTTACTTGCAGGGTGGAGATAGGATCAGTATTGCAACCTTGAGCAATTAAGAGTTCATACCATTTCTATATGTCTCAGAAGTGAGATGATTTATTTGGGGAAATTCAACAATATTTATAGATACAGAGGGGATGTATACAACACAACAATGAAATACAACACAACAATAAAAAGGAGTGGCAGACAAACACAGGAGATTGACTCCAAATGTAGTCTAATAGTTTGGCATCCTCTCCGGCACCTGTGAACAATAGGCCAACCTCCAAATACACATAATGCTATGTCTAGTAACCCAGCCCTCCTATAGAGTATATTACTTTTATCTGGTAAACAATGGGACAAAACAGATTACAATACAATGGAGGTGTTTATGCACATAGCCCAGTGGCTGGAGCCCAAATCAGTTTGTCCTTTTTGGTGGCTCAATGGTGCTAATATCCAGGAACTGGAAAAAGGGGTCTGTGACAATTCTCTGTTTCTCAGAGAAACAGTCCAAAGGCTCAGCAATGGCAGACCGACTTCTCTTTACCTATACAGCTTGTCTGCCAAAGGGGACAAAGTTGACCAATGGTTTGCACCTAATGTAGTAGTGGCAACGGGTGGAGCTCTGACCCACACTTCACTTCAAGCTCCATCCAAAGACCTTTAGTTAAGTAGTTTTTGCTCACTGCACTGAAAGTCCAAAGCACACAACCCTTTCCTTGGGTTTATTTTAGGTAACACAATTTCTTTCATTTAGGTACCTTGTACTTCCTCTGCCTCTGCCAGTCTATAGTTCTCAGTCTGTCAATTCAGCTCCTTTCATCTGTGCTGCTTGTAGGGCTGCACACAAACTCCTCTGTCAGTTCCAGATGTTTTTCTGATACTTCTCCTCTGTCTGGTTTAAGCCCCCTCACTAGACCCTTTCTACCACCAAGTACTTTTTGTCTTTCTGAAGTAGTTTCCTGTCAATCAACAAAATGTTTTTTTCTCTCTCTATCACTTGTGACAAACCTTCTCCTAATCCAACATCTGATGCATTCGTTTTGAGAAATAAACGTGTTTAGAAATCCTGTGCCACCAATACAGGTTCTTGGCATAGCACTACATTTAAAGGGCCATTTACGTCACTGTAAGTCCTCTTCATGGTGTAAAGGAGCACTTGTTTGTATGTTAAAAGCTAAAAAATCTTAAGTCTATCCTGCCAACTCCCTGTTGCATGAATAATAAAAGATTGCATGTGTGCGCTGTGAGTTGAAGCTGTGATTGATAAGAACAGCATCCTTTGGACTGCTCTGACTAGTTAACTCTTAGCTGACCTGTTTAGGGGAGTCCAGTAATCTTTACCTGCACATATAGATTTTGCAAGCGTTAATTTTTTCTCTTAACATCTTCACAGACAGCATAGCACTGGTTTGCATTATTTGAATTCCCCTCCTCCTCTCCTTACCCTGTGTCTCTCTTCCCCTCCTCCTCTCCCTCATTGCCTGCGAACCAAAGTTACGAGCAACAATGCAGTAACCGCCCGAACCTTGCAAACCAAAAACACACACAAAAACACATTTATAAAAAGAAAATACACTCACACGCAGCACGGGGAGACAGCCAGGATGTCTGGAAGTGAGGTTGCATGCTAATTTTACCCCAATTTTCCAGTTTCATCAATCGAAAATCAGGTAAGCGAGAAAAAAAACAGCGGTCGTAAAAAATGAAAACGAGGCTGCAGACTGCGCAAAACACTGCCAGCCGCGTACAACTTTGCCAAACCCCCACATTAAGAGATCCGAGATAAGCTCGGGACTCCACATTAACTCCTTGCTGCGGAGGTCCGATCGTATCCCCGAAGTGTGCCCACATTAAGCCAATGCTGGGGGTTCCCGTGGGGGATACCCGCAATGTCCTGACATTAACCCTTGCAGTGGGGGTCATGATCGTGTCCCCCACTGCATTTAAAAGGTCTAAATTCCCTGCCGTGGGTCCTTAAAGGGCCCGCGGCACATAAACACTTAAGTACCACCACCGGCACCTAAAATTAACCCCCAGTGATGGGGGTCCCCACAATAACCCCACATTAACCCTTGCGGTGGGTGTCCACAATCGCACGCGATCGGAAACTCTGCTGCAAAGAAAATTTTAATTTCCCACCTTGCGGGTCCTTAAGGGACCCATGCTAAATAAAAATTAACCCTATCACTCATGGTGCTCTATACAGAGGCCCATGAGCCCCTAAATAACACTGTCACTCAAGGGGATCAATACAGACCCCCATAATCCCTTAATTAACCCTGTAACTCATGCGGGTCAATACAGACCCCCATAATCCCTTACTTAACCCTGTCACTCATGAGGCTCAATACAGACCCCCATAATCCCATAATTAACACTGTCACTCATGGGGGTTAATACAGACCCCCATTATCCCTTAATTAACCCTTTCACTCATAGGGGTCAATACAGAGCCCCATAATCCATTAATTACCCCTGTCAATCAACAAAATGTTTTTTTTTCTCTCTATCACTTGTGACAAACCTTCTCCTAATCCAACATCTGATGCATTCGTTTTGAGAAATAAACGTGTTTAGAAATCCTGTGCCACCAATACAGGTTCTTGGCATAGCACTACATTTAAAGGGCCATTTACGTCACTGTAAGTCCTCTTCATAATCCCTTAATTAACCTTGTCACTCATGGGGGTCAATACAGACCCCCGTAATCCATTAATTAACCCTGTCACTTATGGGGCTCAATACAGACCCCTATAATCCATTAATTAACCCTTTCACTCATAGGGGTCAATACAGACACCCATAAGCTCTTATTTAACCCTGTCACTCATGGGGGTCAATACAGACCCCAATAATCCCTTAATTAACCCTGTCATTCATGGGGGTGAATACAGACCCCCATAATCCCTTAATTAACCCTGTCATCTATGGGGGTCAATACAGACCCCCATAAGCCACAAATTAAGCCCATCAGTCTATGCAGACCTCTATAGGACACTAATTAACCCATGTAATAACACTATAAGTGCCATGAGGCTCATCCAGGACCCTCATAACACAAAGTCTAAGCACTACACTATTAACCCTAACTATACACCATTAACCCAACCCTGTCCATATTTCTTCCTAACAGTAAACATTTAACCCTAACAGTACCTATCTAACCCTAACTGGGCCTATTTAACCCTAACTGGCCCTATGTAACCCCATAACCCTCATGGCACTTAGTACAAACACTACACTGCACTATACCCCCCAATAAACCATTAAATCTAAACTAACCAATTAACACCTACACTACCTACCTACAATACCTACCTACCCCCTAATAACTCCCCACCGCACTAATTTCAGAAAATAAAAAAGCCAAAGTCACAGAAAATAAAAAGCCCACATTACAGAAAATAAAAAAATAAACATAAAAAAAAAAATCTACATTACAACCCTCCCCCCACTACAGAAAAAAAATAATATTATACACCTGAAAAGGAAATACATACAAAATATATACATTACAATACAATACAGTACAAATACATGCATACCCCCTATCTAATTACATACATATACCCCTATCTAAAATACCTTCCCCCATCTAACATACATTAAATCCTTTTTACATATACAAACCCTAAATCTAAACTAAAATAATTAAGACCACTTACCTTTGCAGATGTTCCTTCAGTTCGTTCCCTTAGGAAAAAAACAAAGAAACAAATTAGTACAAAACAGTACATTGCAAAAATAAACATTCTAAATATTGTAAATATTCAACTCACCTTTCCAGCATGTCCCCCTTCTTCTTATTTTCGTCTCTGGCGCGGCCACTGTTAATAATTAACATTACATTTGAACAACATATACATACACAAAATAAAATATAATAAACATAATATACATTTAACTTACCTTGGCGCAATGTCCACGTGCTCCTCCTCTTCTGCCCCGGCTGGGCCCTGGAAGAATCCGCGCTCTAATAAAAAAAACAAAAAAAACTAACTAATGTGTATTACATAGTGAGTATGTATTTTAGATGGGGGGTATGTTTGTATTTCAGATAGGGTGTATTGTGTTTAGATAGAGCGTATTGCATTTTAGATTGAGGGTATTTTTTATTTGTAATGTATTGTATTGCAATGTAATGTATATATTTTGTATGTATTTCCTTTTCAGGTGTGTAATATTGTTTTATTTTCTGTAGTGGTGGTGGTAGTGGTGAGTGTTTTAATGTAGCTTTTTTATTTTTTGTAATGTAGCTTTTTTATTTTCTCTAATGTAGCTTTTTTATTTTCTGTAATGCAGCTTTTTTATTTTCTGGGACAGGTTTTATTATTTTTTGTGACTCAGGTTTTATTATTTTTGGTGAGTTATGTTGTAATATTTTCTGTAATTAGTTGGGTGGGGGGTTAAGAGGGGGTAGGTAGGCAGTTTAGCTGTTAATAGGTCAGGTTACAGGGGGGTTAGTTTAGATTTAATTGTTTTTTGGGGGCGGGATAGTGCAGTGTAGTGTTTGTACTTGGCACTTATGGGGTTAATGTTAGGCTTCTAACTGTCCCATGAGGGTCTTTATATAACCTTATGGGACTGATGGGGTTAAATAGAGGCTTATGAGGGTCTGTATAGACCCCCATAAGAGACCGGGTTAAATAGGATTACAGAGGGTTAAATAGGCCCAGTTAGGGTTAAATAGGTACTGTTAGAGTTAAATGCGTACTGTTAGGATTAAATAGGCCCAGGGTTGGGTTAATGTGGTATAGTTAGAGTTAATAGTGTAGTGTTTACACTTTGTGTCATGAGGGTCCTGGATGACCCTCATGACACTTATAGTGTTATTACATGGGTTCATTAGTGTCCATACTATACAGTTGAGGCACCTAGTACACTAACATTGTGTCACAAACAGCATTTCAACAATTTTTTAATGCTCCGTCATTTTTGACAAGCAAGTCGCTAGTATTATTATGTTGTCAAATTAGGCAGACATATATTCCAAGTTAGGATTTAGGAGCTTGTCCATAAGCCTCTGAAAGGTTGCGGTTTCTTCATGTAGTCCAAATAACAAGACATTATAATGGAAAAGTCCGTCAGGGATGAAAAAGCAGTTTTTTGGGGGGTGATTTCGTCAGTGGGACCTGCAAACATCCATTGGTCAGATACAATGTGGACTCTGGGCTTTTCCCAATTGATCTATCAGTTCAACAATTCTGGGAAGAGGATATGTGTCAAATTTAGACACCTAATTCCACCTTCTGAAGTCACTACAGAAGCATGTTGTCCCATCAGGCTTTGGAAATAGCACAATCAGCCTACACCATTCACTGTTGAATTCTTCAATTATTCCTTATTCAAGGATTTTTTAACGTCAGCTCCTACTTCATCTCTTTTTGCTTCAGGCATTCTGTATGGCTTGACTCTTACTGTCACTCCAGGTTTGCTATGATGTCATGATGTATCTCATAAGTCCATCCTGGATAGGCTTACAAAAATATCTCTATTGCGGTTTATCATTTGAACAACTTCTTCTCTTTACTATGCCGATAACTCTGCAGATATTGGTTCTTCAGGAGGCAGTTCTTCTGACTGTGCAATAGAGGAAACCACTTCAGAGTCTCTTTCATACCATGCGTTCAACAAATTGATTTGATTTATTTGTTCTGGTTTACTGCCGTCAGGTTGTTTGATCTTGTAGTCTACTTCCCAGATGGCATCTGTGACTTCATACGTTCCCTGCCATCTTGCTAGAATGTTGCTTTCCACAGTAGGCACTAGTACCATTAAATTGTCCTCTGGATGAAATCTTTGCACCTGAACTTTAAGATTATAGTAGGTTTTCTGTTGCTCCTGGGCATGTTCTATATGTTCTTTAAATGGAGGACTGATTTGTGCAATGCTGTCTTTCAGACTTATTCTTTAATATGTCGTCCTGGCACACCTTGATCTACCCATGTTTCATCTATAGTATAAAGTATTCCTCTTGGATGGCATACATATAAGTGTTGGAAATGTGAAAATATGGGTGAGGCCTGAGGAACCTCTCGAATTGCAAATAGAAGACATGTTCCAAGTTTTCCATCACGGTCCAACATTCTCCTCATAATTCCTTTTAATGTTTGGATGAACCAGTCTCCACCAGTCCATCTGTTAGGGGATGATATACTGATGTTCTCAAAGCTCTGATTCATAATAATTTTAACAGATCTGTCATCAGTTTAGATAAAAATGGAGTACCTTAAGTATGGTACCATAAGTTATTCTCTTGGAATGACTACTCTAGAGAAAAGAAGAACCAGTTCTTTAGCCAAATCCTTAGAGCTTCCAGTCCTCATAGGAAACAGCCTTGGGATATCAAGTAGCATAATTGACTACAACCAGATGTAATGGTGCCCCTGAATGGTCTTCTCAAGTGGTCATATTAGATGATCCATTGCTATCCTTTCAAAAGGTTCCTCTATGATCAGAACAGGTTTAAGTGGAGCCTTTAATTGGAGCTGAGGAGTTGTAAGCTGGCATTCTGGGCAGGAAAGACAATAATGATGCATACATTACAGACCAATAGAACCTTTTCTTAATTCTATTAAGGCATTTGTCTATTTACAGGTGACCTCCAAAGAGATGGCTTTTGGCTAGTCATTTTCCTTCAGGTACCTTGAGGTACCATCATTGTTCTATAATTCACCTCCAACACTTCGTTTCATACATTCTGTAGAAGAGGTTCATCAAATTGGATCTCTTCTAAAAATGTTCCATTATTACAAGACGGGGTTGATTTTCTGTTTCCATGTCCTCACTATTCTGATTGTTTATCATCTTCTGTGAAGGAGATTCTACTGTCTCTGTGGTACCTTATGGGTTTTACTGGGATGCTGCTAGTTCTTCTTGATTTCTGTTCCCATCTTTTTTTCTTTCCATTTCTCTTCTTGATCTTTGTACTTTCTCCTGTCAGGAGAATAGTTCTGCTTCAATAAAAGGTAAGTCTTCGGTTAATGCTACATGAGAGTTCAATTTGATGCCCTCTACATAATCAGAGTTTTCTTTTTATTTTTCTGGTATAAGCGTTTAAAAATGTAGAAAATTTCTGCCCAATACTACTGCATATGGTAGGTAAGGGACTACAGGGATGGTAATTTAAGTTCATGCACACTGCATCTCAATCCAGAACACAGAACATTATATAATATATAAATTAAAATATAACTTTTATTCAAGCTATTTAAAATGTGCCATGCCATAACCAAAATCATATGAAGGTCACAGTAAATGATGTGTAACCAAGTGGGTAATTATGGACGTCAAATGGAGAGATGACCAACACCCCAAAGCATTCAATACTAAATCAGTACATCATTAATAGTACCCCCACTCAAACTTACACCTTCTATAGGTCCATTATAAATAGAAAAATGAGCTGCACTGTAAATCACAGTGTTATCTGCAGCTTCTAATTAAGTATATCTGCTTGTTCTCCATTTAGTCTTTTATTTTTGGAATAGAGACTATTGACCTAGATGCTGGCCACTAAAATAGTGTATGTTCCATAATATCATTCTAGTGCCACTTCACATAGGTACCCTTCTAATTGCAATATATTTAAATATAGAATAAGGTTTTCATCTGTAATGGTACCCTATCAAAATTATCATATAGGAGATGGATCAGTGAAATATCCTCAGGGACAGCCTGATTAACAATGGCTCCCTGATCTTTGTCCTATCTCCATAAGCTGCCAGACCAATTACTGTAGTAAGTCAGCTGCATAGTACTATGCCAACATCACAAACCTGTCTTCCCAGCAATCAGTCTCAAATCAGACCTAATCTTCAGCCTGTAATAACTGACATAAACTGTCAGACAAACACAATAGTACACACGGCTACAAAGCTACCGGACAAGATGGCCACTTAGTGATCCTCAGTGTTATTTTGACAAAAGCACTGTCCATTGCAGACTAATTATTAAGCTGGTATGGAGATTGACCGACTAGAGACCCTTTGGGACAACCTTGTGACAGGTGCCCGTAAGCTTGCCCTAACTAGCTTGCGGTGTGTACTGGAGCTGGAATGATATGGTGTAAGTAGAGATCAGTGGCTGCACTCCTCTGCACAAAAACCCAATGCACATTTCCCTGCCCAGGAAATGGATTCTTCAGGAGAACCAGTTAGTTAAAAGCTGCACTCTTATGTAGAGTCCTGAATGATAACGTCAGAGATTACTCCACCTCTGAGAGTTAACTTTTCACTACCCCGGTTGCTACTAACCATTCACAGCTTTGGATATATATCTGGTAAGTGAACTGTTTTGGATGCACTTTGCTGTTACTTACTTATCTACCTAACTTCAATGTAGAGGTTACCTCCAATTTATTTAACAGAACACAGATCCAGATCAGTGGACTGAAGAAGTACAAGATGTATTCAATGTAGGTCCCTCTAGTCAATCTAAAAGCGATACTAATATTTTTACGTCATTTACTGAGGTTACCAAGCTCTGAAAACAACAGCTAAGGGCCAGGTGAGAGATACAAAGCTTGGAAGTATATCTAGATAAATCCTTAATCCCATGTGGATTGAGAATTCATTTATCTCCAGCATCACATTAATTGTTGATTAATTGCTGATGATTTTGTTATAGCTTGGGATCATGAATTGAGGAAATGCTCTGATTCTCTTATGAGAGGAATAAGAAAAACTACTATCTAAGACAAAAGTTGAATAAAATCAGATTTTAGCTAATATTCAATCTTTCAAAGAAGATGATACATATAGTGAGTTGGAATTAAAGTTACAAGGTAATATTGGGAAATTTAAACGTGACTTAATAGAAAGAAAACAGAAGTTTCAAAGGGATCACAGAGATTTAGACTCCTAAAAAATTACAGACATTCGAGAATTAACATAAACACTAGAGGAGACAGAGAATCCTCTGTGGATTATGAAACCTCAGACACTGATAGAAAAGCTTTGGTTTTAAAAAGTTGTTTAAAAATTTACAAAGCCAAAAAAGAGACCTTGGGATAGGCAGAGGGCGCACAAGGGAAATCAGGCATAACATAGTCCATGGCTCCTCTTCTTCCTCTACTTTTTCTTTTTTAGACCTCAATCACTAGACAACCCCTTACAGAGAGGTGAGAGTATGCAGGAGGGGGTACCAAGGACAAACAACATTCAATAAGGAAGATAATATGCTGGTGGTGAATCTGTCCAATTTCAATTTACAAGGCAGACAACTATCCCTTCTTAGAAAAGGCCTCTCATTGTCACCAATGTCCAATTTCAATCTCTTTGAATGGACTAAGGATATCAGCTTGTTCGCCCACAAGTTGTTATTTCATAAATATCACAAAACTCAGACAAAACAAGAATATGAAGGACCAGGATTCAAACTAGAGGAGATTAGGTTTCTGGAATTATTCAAACCTTTATTGTAAGGTCAGAGTGTTCACAATCGAGATGGCCTAGGACCATTTATAAAGTAAAACTCAAGAAGGTTCAAATTAAGCCCACAAGTAGAAGTGTTCACTAAGCTAGTGGTGGCAGATCTTGCTTGGGGATAGAGGCACCTACCAAAAATTGTTATTAGATCCAACTAAACAAAACCAAAAGAAATTAAATGAGATTTTAGATTGTGGTTTTCGTCTAGGATTGATTAATAGATACAAACTAAATTATGTAAAGGTTAAACGCTCTACAATTCCTACTTTCTATTCATTGCCCAAGATACATAAAAATAAGATCCCTCCTCCGGGAAACCCAATTGACAGCATCACAGGCCACGTCAATGATTACATTGATCTAATATTAAGACCATTTGTCATCAGCCTCTCCCATTAAAGACACAAAACAATCTGTGTAGAAAAGGGTACTAAATAAGCCAGCCTAGATGTGGAGTCCTTATTTACCAGTATTCCACATGAGGCAAGCATACAGGTAACTATCTGATCAATCATAATAAATGGTTATTGGAACTTTTGAATTTAACACGTACCCATAATTATTTCCTTTTTGATAAAGTCATGTATAAGCAAAGCATGGGTACAGCTATGGGAACACCCTGTGCTCCTCCCGATTGCCAACCTGTATTTTGATTGGTGGGAGGAGACAGTGGTGTTCAGTGAGAAGTTGCTGATGTAATTTGGATGAGGTACATAGATGACATCCTTCTTATTTGAGGGCATGAATTAGGAGTTCTGTGAGCTTGCATAAGAATTAAATAAGAACCAAATGGCCCTGAAACTTACACATGACATCAGTGATGAAAAAAAAAATAGTTCTTAGACTTGGAAATAAGAGTGGACTGTAACTTTCAGACTAAAACTTCTATCGTCCTACTGAACGATAGCCATCATCCCACTCACCTTATAAGAAGTATTCCTTATGGACAATATCTTAGGGTGAAAAGGAATTGTAGTACAATGGAGGATTTCGAGATACAAGCTAAATAATTAAACATGATATTCAGAGAGAGGGGCTATAGACATAAATGTCTGAAAAAGACTTACTATATAGTCATGTTAAGGCTATGATCAGAATTGTTAATGGAGATTAAGAATGAGGCCAAGGGGAATACCATCAGAATAGTGGGTACCTACAATAAACAATGGGATCAGATAAAATTCATCCTTGAGAAGTATTGTAACATTCTTCTGCAAGATCCTGACCAGCAGGAGGGTATAGAATCTTCAGTACTTTGTAGCATGCAGTCATTATGATTCAAGCAGAATAAATTGTTTAAACCAGACAAATACAGGATGCAGACAGTGTAAGAAATGCAAAGACTGCACATACAGTATATTCAAGAAACAAGAGTGTTCAACAATATCAATAAAGAGAGGAAATATTCTATTAGACATAGAATATAATGTTCATCTACAGCAGTTGTATATCTGATCCCATGTCAATGCAATAGACAATACATAGAGAAAACCACACGTCCGCTACGCAGACATGTGTCAGTTCTGTTATGGATAAAGACGATATACCAGTAGCTTTTCATGTTAAGGTAGAACATAATGGGGACGTCAATGCATTGAGATTGATTGGGATTGATAGGGTACTCCTAACAGAGAGAAAAGGCGATTTGGATAATCACCTGTTACGAGAATCTGAATGGATATTCAGGTTAAATTCTCTCAACCCAAGTGGCCTAAACAAAGGCTTTACTTTTACATAATTTATTTAAGCTGCTCTATCTGTATATCTGTCCCTATAAAAGAGCATGGGTATTTCATATCTGTGGTATATCTTGGGCTTGAATTGCTTATATGCTTCCAAAATAATTGGTCATGTCAAGTGCTGTTATATTTTCAAGTGTCCAAACATCTTAATTTAGCTTACTTTGCTCCAATTACAATTTGAAATAAATGATTCTAGTCATAGGTCCGTGGCCACTCTGGATTATCATCTTTATATTTTGAAGGTTCATTCAAGCAAAAGTCTCTCTCTCCATTCACAATATCAGTTAGTGTTAGCTGTTTTGTCTTGCAGGGATAATGATCTATAGTGCCCCTGTGTTTTAGTTTCGGAGGGCATCTTATTTATTTTTAGACACTTCCAACCTATTTAAGAAAGGTGTGCAATTTTATCAAAATAGTTCTGCAGTGTATCATGAGGGTCATGAGAAAGGGATTCGGTATGTGGAAGATCTATGGAAGAAAACTATTCAGGGCATGTAACTATATTTCTGTTCCGTTTAATGTAAGTAGATACACTGTATAGCTTTCTGAACATTCTCACTTCCATGTCCTGGTTCCTTCTACCCTAGGACCATCAGAAAAATATTTTACAGCCTGAGTGTGTTCAATCCCATTGACCAATTCGACCATGGACTGAGGTCCACATTACTAGAATTTCCACCATTTATTTAGTAGAGTTGGTTTCAGGGCAAAGCCACATGTAAGTAATAGTATAATCATAGGACCCCATTTAATTCCAAGGCCGTAATTACAATGCCTACTGTGGCTGTAAGTCTGTGGATTAGAAATTTGTTACAATTACGGCTGTATTTAATTGACTCAAGCACGCAATTAAAGGGCTAAAGCCTAAAACCGTAAAACCCTTCCTCCGCTGCAAACTGTGGGCTGGAATACTTTGGGTCCTAAATTACAATCCAGATTCGTAAATACAGTGTGCGCCACAGCCCTGTGAGCCAACAGAAAGCGGGCTAACGGATAATGATTGACAGGGAGAGACATAGTTACAAAGTTACATAGTAATTAAGGTTGAAAAAAGAGTTTTAGTCCAACAAATTCAACCTTTTAAGATCTCCTCTGATCTGCAATATGAGGATTAATTATTAATTAATTAGTTGTTAATGAATTATTAATCAACTATTACATTTTTTTTTTTATTATTAATTAATCCAGAGGAAGGCAAACAGAAAAAAAAAAAAGTTAAACTTAGCCAATCGTCTCAAAGGGAAAAAAATAATAATAGCTTCCTGACCTCGGATACTGGCGATCGGATTTATCCCTGGATCAATACTCTCTAATTATCCAGGATAACCCTGAATTCCCTTTTTAATTTGAAATAAATCCAGTCCCCTTTTAAAGTTATCTATCGAATTCGCTGTCACCACCTCCTCTGGTAGACAATTCCACAGATTAACCACCCTTACTGTGAGGAACCCTTTTCTTTCTTTAAGGTGGGATCTTTCTGCTTCTAGCGTCAATTGATGTCCTCTTGTCGGTTGAAAACCTCTTGCACAAAAAGCTCCCTCGACAAATCTTTTTATTGACTCTGGATATATTTATATAAGGTAATCATATCTCCTCTTAGCCGCCTTTTTTTTTAGAGAAAATAAGTTTAATTTGGTTCATAACTTAGCCCCTCCATTCCCCTTATCAGTTTTGTTGCCCTCCTCTGTACCTTTTCCAGCTCTAAAATGTCCTTTTTATGAAGTGGTGCCAAATGAGGTAGTACTAGAGATTTGTATAGTTGCAGAATTATATTTGCTTCCCTTGCTTCTATACCCTTCTTAATACATTCTAATCTTGTATTTGCCTTTGCAGCTGCTGCTTGGTTTTGAGCACTGGTACCTAGGTGGTGGTCCACAAGCACTCCCAAATCCCTTTCAATATCTGAATATCTGATTTGCTCCATTAAGATTATAAATTGCATGGCTATTTTTCCTCCTCAGATGCATAACTTGACATTTATTCGTATTAAATATCATCTGCCATTTAGATGCCCATTCCTCAATTTTATGTAAATCCCTTTGGAGGGAAAGCACATCATTATCTGATTTAATTACCTTGCACAACTTCATATCATCAGCAAAATGGAGACACTACTTTCAATTCCCACCTCTAAGTCATTAATAAATATGTTAAAAAGGAGAGGACCTAATACTGAACCCTGAGGAACCCCACTTACCACATTAGTCTAATCAGAGTATGTTCCTCCATTTACAACAACCCTTTGCTTTACATTTAATCTTTGATAACACATAATATAAATACACATAGAGTAAATATCACACATTGATACACATATAGATAAGTCACTATATCCAAACCCATCCCCCACCCTATACATCAATAATTACAAATTACACATAAAACATACTATTCCCCCCCCCCCCATAAATATATTCACATATACTTTTGCTGATTTATCCTTCTATTATTTTTGGGATTATGAAGAAGGGTGGAGAGAGGAGGGGAAAAGTGGGAAGGAGAAAGAGGAGAGAGAGGTGGCTCTGGGAAGTGGATGAGAGAGTAGTGGTGCGGAGAGGAGGAGAGAGTAGTGGTGGGGAGAGTAGTGGTGGGGAGAGTAGTAAAGGAGAGAGGAGTGGTGGGGAGAGTAGTAGAGGAGAGAGGAGTGGTGGGGAGAGTAGTGTAGGAGAGAGGAGTGTTGGGGAGAGTAGTGGAGGGGAGAGCAGTGGTGGGGAGAGAAGTGGTGAAGAGAGGAGTGGTGGGGATAGAAGTGGTGGGGAGAGGAGGAGATGGAGAGGACGGTGTGCTTTTGCACATAGTTATAGGCACATCAAGGTCAGGGTCAGAGGGGGGCATGATCCCAGGAGTGGTGGTAGAGCGGAATAGGGACTGGCCTCATGGTCAGTGGAGGGAGCACAGGATCTCCGTCCACAGTCGGGAGGGCAAGAGGCTCGAGGCAGACACAGGGCCCTTAACTACAAGCACAAGGAGATGGTGGTTCTCTTCAGTGCAATCCATGAGCACCCCACCATCCTTTCGTGGAGGGGGAGGGAATCTAGGACAGGGCCCAGGCCTGGAAGAAGGTAGTGGCTGCAGTCACAGCATTGGGCTTTGCACAAAGGTATGTGAGGACCATCAAGCACCACTTTGATGACATCCAGGCCAAGGTGAGGATGATGATGACCAAGGCGGACAGTGCAGTCGCAGCACCCAGTGGTGGCCCCCAAGTGCCTGAGATACAACGAGTGGGAGAGAGTGCTTAAGGAGATGCTGAGCCATGTGCCCAGGCCTGGTGGCCAAACAGGATCCAGCCTCCATGTCAGGTGAATATCTGATAAATCAACATGCCACCACTTGTACATCACACACACCTAGAAAGCACATAACACATGTAACTGTTGACCAACAATGGCACTGACATGTCAGCTCCCTGGATTTAGCAAGGGATAGATAGATCGGTCATGCATCATTAAATCCATGAAGCTGACAATAGGGAGTCCATCTATGGGTGTGCCCACTGCAACGTATGCAGATACAGGCCACAGCCGGAATCAAGATAACATCCTGAGCCAATAACAGTCAAGCTCATGATCCAAAAAATAAATCACATCTAGTAAATGATAGCCACTCATAGTGGAAAATAAGTAAAACACCCAGGTTCAAGACAAGATGTCAGATAGTTAGGAATGAACAGAAACCAATGTATCATTCAACATAATTAACACATATTCCATTCTTCTCTCTTTTTCAGCTGGCAGGCGGACTGTGTCCAGTGGTGAGACAGAGGCCGGGGAATCGTCTCATTCCGAGCCAGATGTCATGGACTGAGCCCCCGCCCAATGTCAGCCGGCACAAAAGGAGGAGGCAACATGAGGAGCCGAGGGCCTGGGCTACGAGGACCCAATCACCCACTGTCTCTCTACTCCAACAACTTGGATTATCACCTGGACCCTTCTATTGGACGGTGTGTTTTTATTTGCTTGTGAAGTGTTAGGAACAGGTGTTTAACCCACTTGCGAGTCCTCAATACCTCTTGTGGTTTTTATATTAATTAAATCTGCTAAGGTAAGGGGGGTTAAATTAAAGGACCATTTACCTCACTGTAAGTGCTCTTCATGGTATGAAAGAGCACAAGATTCTATGTTAAAGTTATTTATTGTTTTTTTTTTTATCACACTAATAACAGCTACAAATCTACAGTCTTAGGTCTGTATACAAACACACTCCGGACTGTTTCAGGATTAACAACATCTGCTGACACCGAGCGGTGAAGGCTCTGTGAAGAGAAATATTTATAGTTCAGGAATGCAACAGGAGATGTTAACCCACAACTGTCACTTTCAGTTGATTCCAGCAGTCCTTTCCCTGCAGAGATGAATTTGTGAAGGGTTAACTCTATTGCTGCTTATTCTCTCTACACAGAGCTGCTGTTGTGGCTTAGTCTGGCGGATTGTCAGAGTCTCATGTAAACAAACATTTTATTTATAAATTTCTCTGTCAAAAAAGAACGTATTTGAAAAATTCTAAAATGATTTCAACATTGTTTTATGATAACTTTACAGTGGTGCGTTCCAAGTTTTGCTTAATTAACTGGCCCTTTAATGAGTGTAGCAAGTATTATTCTAGATTGTGGCTGGTGCAGGTAATTAAATATCAATACCTACCAGATTAGTAGAATTAAGAAGCGCACAGGGTATATTATCAATACAAAAAAATATATAATTTACAACCTCTGGTTTATAGATGAAACAAACATCAATATAATCTTCTCATATACTATTATTCACAGGCTCTTATATTTATACTAGCTACTTGCCCGTCAAAAATGACGGGAGTGAAATGTTAAGCCAGGCAATGCTGTTTGCCCTACAATGCGAGGCTATGACCCCTCTGTGCACCTTCGGCGATCATTGCGAACCTCTCCCCCCGTGTACTTCAACATTCCTGCTTTGCACTGATCACCTTCGGTGCTCATCACAAGCCCCACGCTGAGTGCCTTTGGTGCTCATTGCAGGGCCTTCGGCGCTCATTGCAAGCCTCTCTCACTACGGGTGGTCATCGTCAGGCCCCTTTGGCACTCATTGCGACTCTTTCCTCCCTCCCACTGTACGGGCCTCTCATTGCACGTTTCGTTAACCTGTAACTGTTGGGCTTGGGAATGCCATGTGTATCTTTCCACAATCTCCCCCCTGTCCCTTCCCTGTGTGTTTCCCCTCTGTGTGTCTGCTGAATATTTGCGTGTTACACGCTGGCTGCCGTTGGTTTTATTTTCAAAGTCCAGCGTGCCTGGTGTTTTTGGTGTATGTGTTACTGTCTTTGCCGTTGTGTATTTTCTAAGTCCTGCGTGCCTGGCTTTGCTCAGCCTCGCTTTCATCCAGTTTCAGAATTTTTAAGTCTTTCGAGATTTTTTTCCTCTCTTTGCCGATTTTGGATTGACGAAAACCCACAAATATGGCTTAAATTCTCTTGCAACCTCACTCCCAGGCTTCCTGGCTCTCCCCCTGTGCTGTGTGTGAGTGTGTTATTATTTTTGTTACATTTTTTTGTTTGTTTTCTGTGTTTTTAGAGTTACGTGCTTTGGGCGCAGTTGCGACCCTCGCAGTTGCGGCGCTCATTGCAGCCTAAGTCTCACGTGGCTCAACTGATCGCCTTGCTTTGCGAGGCGAACAGTGCAATGAGCGTAAAGTGTGACCAACATCTTAGGCGTTCCCAACACTGACAACTGTAATAGTGATACACTTTTGCAGCAACCAAATATATTCATTTTAATCTATCCAGGTGTGTGACACAGTTCAAGGCATAAAATCCCAGTATATTCTCAATCCTAAATGGCAGGACAAATCATTATTGTTACCAAATGTATCAGTCACAGACTTTTATTATTGGGATGGAGATAAATCCCTCAAACTTATAGTTATCCTACCCACAAATGTTTAATAAACCTTAATCACTTAATTAAGTTAATTTTGGTAAGGGATTTTAAACTCTCATATTAGTACAAAAGTGACAGCCAAACCACAAGTGGTATTGAAAACTTTGTCAAAATGAATATACTTGGTGCATCATAGCTATGATTTCATACTGTTCTTATGCATCATTTTTTTAATTATTTTTAAAACATAAATCAATATTTTTTACTAGTAACTTGCCTGTCAAAAATGACAGGATAATCTTTTAGGTGTCTCTACCCTCCCATGTCTCCCCCCTGCCCTGTGTCTCTCCCCCTTCTCTCTCCCCTATATCTCTTCCTCCCCCTTCCCTCCCCTGTGTCTCTCCCCCCTCCCTCCCCTGTGTCTCTTCCCCCCTCTCCCTCCCCTGTGTCTCTTCCCCCTCTCCCTCCCCTGTGTCTCTCTCCTGCCCTCCCCTGTGTCTCTCTCCCCTCTCTCTCTCCCCTGTGTCTCTCTTCCCCCTCCCCCTCCCCTGTGTCTCTTTTCCCCCTCTTCCCCCTTCTCGTGTGTCTCTTTCCCCTGTCTCCCTATTTCTCTCCCACCCCTGTGTCTCTCTTCCCCCCTCTCCCTCCCCTGTGTCTCTTTTCCCCCCTCTCCCTCCCGTGTCTCTTTTCCCCCTCTCCCTCTCCCTTCTCTTGTGTCTCTTTCCCCCTCTCCTCTGTCTCTCTCCTCATGTCTCCGTCCCTGTCTCTCTCCCACCCACATGCACCAGTGTCAAAGTGTGCAGCCTCCCCCCGCCAATGTATCTATACACCAATACTAGCTTATTATTGTCTCCAGTAATACGGCATAATGACCATTGTTATCTGTGAGGACAATTACATTTCCTCTATTCTTTAATCATTTTTACACTATTTTAAATAGCAGTCTAGGTCACTAGATTGATTAGGTCATATTTCTGCTACATTACTATTATATATCAAAATGGCAGATTTTGATTTAGATCAAGAATATATGCCAATAGATAAAAGGAGGGTCGAGGAAGTTGAGAAAGCTTTCAGTAATTTTGGATTTTTCAGTAATTTGGGATGTAGGTCTAAAGAATCTAGAAGTAGTATTAAGAAAGCACCTGAGTTTTTTCTGGAACAAGACCACATACGACCGGTATCTTTAGAAACATATAACACAGAGGGGTCTCAGAATTAAAGTTTTTCCGTCATTTATTTTCCATCTTGAGCAATACAAGGAGAGATGGGAACAGGCATTAGCTACCTGTACAGATACCCTACTAGACACATTATCTGACTACGTAACTGATATCATACATGGACTCGGAAAAAAAAAATACTAGATAAATAAGTAAATAAGAAATTAAACAAAATTGAATCTATTGAGGATTTCAAGAATATTTACAAAATTGATGATAGCAAGTCTCCCTAAAACTTTGCCTACAGCATTCCAGAAAACCTAAAAAAGGACTATCAAGCAACTGCAGTCTTTAGTTGGGCACCTCAATTACGAATCATACATACTCCCACAAGGCAGGACATTCACTGGTAACCTCTTTGCCGACCTCTGTAGACACTCTGATATCCACCATTCTTTCATCCTAAGTGACCAATCTTAAGCAGATACTCACTTCCTTGGAATGGCAGATATTTTTCTTCCAACTGCTTGCCTCTATGCATCCATCACAATACATACTGATATTTAATTCTGAAATCATCACTTCCACTTGACCCAAACCTTATCAGGACTTAATACATACCAGAGATGTGATCCCCATGCTTGTTTCCTTGTGCACTTGGGTTCACCTTTAGGCAGTCCATAAACTTAATCCTCATAATTCCAAAAATAGCATATTTTAATGGAAAAACACAGCATATTTATGTAGTACATTAACCAATCATGATGAGCCCCTTCTTTGGGCAACAAAACATTGAACAATCACAAAACCTTTATTAATCTTCTAACATGGTTAAGTTACTGTGATGAAGTTTGGGCTTTTAGCTCCCCCCTGGGCAAGGTGCATGGGAGGTTTAGAGCCAGATTACCATCTAAGCCTTGCATTGCCATCTAAGGGTTGACTGTGGGTGTTTGTTTTTTTTTCTAAAGAATGTATTCTCTTGACCGAAATTTACCTCCTAAAGCCTAAACTTGTAAACCCTGCCTTTTTAAGTAAGATTTCAGAGGGTGTAATCATATAATCTGGAAAAATGTACTTCTTAGACAATAGTAAATCAGACGGTCATCATGATATCAGTAAAACATGGAAGTTAGACATAATCTGCAATCGGAGGCTACAAATAAATTAGTGTCAATAAGTAATATTTGCAGATTAGGCTTGCAATCTAGCCATCTATAAAATGCATTATATCATATGTTTTAGTCCATTTGGGTTTCATGATATGTAGTAACATTTTTTAATTGCATATTTGTGGGTTTGAGACTGTTGTGCAATTAATTCTAATGTGTACCCATGCTTTTAAAGTACAGTATTGTGTGCTGAATTTCTGTTATAGCATTAATATGTGTTTGAAAAGGCCCTTGTGAGTTCTATTTATTTCTCATAATAATTTTTACAGAAAATGTATACTTTTTTCAGTTGCAGGTTTGACTTTATTTGCAAGAGCTCATTATATTTGAGCTGTACTAAAACCAATAGAGTTCTAAGGCCAAATTTGGTACCTGACGATTCCAGTGTAGCTGTGCAGGGTGTCATACAAGTAAAAACAGGATAGTAACAGTGAGTACACTAGGTGTCTTATTCAGATACCAACACAAAGCATTTTCCCCTTTCCATGAACTTTATGGCCATACAGACATCAACAGTTCAGTACATTTTATATCATAGTGCATAGTATGTTAGGATCATGGGCTAGGCTGTGGTAACATTATTTGAAGGGAAAAGCAGGCCAAATGAGCGTCCATAATTATATTTCTCACAAATGTTAAAGAGAGGTCATGAATTAGGAAAGTAACACTCTCTTAATATGCCACATATTCAGTGATATTGAAATCAGGCTTAATGAAACTAAAACTAAAAACCTCCCCCAACCCTTATAGTATCATACTCTAATTGTTCTCTTAAACTCTCCCAACCATCCTCCTCTTAATAATTAGCAAGCTACTGTTCTGCTTCATCTTAGGGGTGATAAGATAATGTTAAACAATAGCTCATGCAGACAGTATGTCTGAGTGGGGTTCCTCCCTGTAGTACGTTGAAAGGAGCAGTGACAGAATGTTGTTGCACTAAAAATATGGTGTGCTGTATACAATAATGGTAGAAACAGAGAAATGTAGCCCTTTTTTCCTCCACATGTTCTTGATTTCAGTTAGGAACAATATATTCCTTTTAGTTACATATAAAATAACATTGTTGTAGTACAGTACAGAAATCACAGCCAGTACTAGATTGCTCATGAAATAAAGCCCTTCAGCCAATGATATTAAATAAATCACTTTTGTTTCTGAACCCACATCAAACGTTATAAAATCGAACCTGAGACTTGCAGTAATTACTTTCTGAGGTCCAGGGTATATGATCAGGGCCTGATGCCCAACACTACATTTCACTTAACTGGACAAAATGTCATAGTCCTTTTGGGTAAGTCCTTGTCCTTGCAAAGCCTCTTGGGGATGGTGGTCCCATGAGTTAGTGGCCACAATGGTCCAGTGTTTACCCAAAAAAGAGTCCATAATGGGTTTTGAAATACCATTCTTCTTCAGTGTTAACTACACCATTGTGTTAATCACAATGGACCTCTTAGACCGGTGCTTGCAAACAATAATTGAAACACAGTTTATGAAGAACAGGAATATAATCAGTATAACAATTGGTTAGCCCAGAACACACAGACACAAGAGGTAATCACCTGGGATGAGGGTCTCCAGACCCTAGAAAATACAAACTGGGGGAATAAAGGTAGTCACAGGGGTAGCCCCAGGCTGGAAACAACAATGTCCAAGGGTGTCCCATCCATTGTGTCCTTGTTCTGGGCCAGGTAAGACTGTATTAGAGGGAGAAACAGGTACCACAGTGCTTTAATACAGACTTTCCCGATCAGGGCTGTCATCGCAATCACTCCCCCCTCCAGTCACTAAGGCCCTCATTCAATTACCGGCCGTAAATCGGCCGTAAGGCTGCGATTCCTTGTGGGGGTTCAGTTAACTCGCGATCCTATTATACGGCCACGCAAGGATCTCCCGTTACGGCCGTCCGCATATCTTGAAACCGGCCGTAAGCTTTGAAATCTAAAAACGCAAAAATAAATTCAAGCCTGCACTGTACAGCTCTGTAAATGCTAGGGATCATATTGGGGGACATGAGGATTAAAAGTACCCCCTCTCAAGCTTGCACATCAGCCCAAACCGGAGTTCAAATTAACTGTTTATTTTCCGGCTGCGGCGTGGGCGTGTCTGAAGTGCTCCAAGCACTCTGGACTTTTTACATGTATATTTTACGTATATTAAAAATAAAATATTTTACGGATTGGAGTATAGGATAATTATGTGCTATTTTTTCTAACACCTAAAATCCCTTTATAGTCTTCTCAAAGTGCAGGATGGCTTTATTTGAGCTATTTTATGTGCTTAATTGGTGCTAGCGAGACCTGTTTGCTGCAAGTAAGCTGCGGCTCGTTTTTAGCCTTGCAGACAGGGTTCCCGGAGCAATAGAATTGCAAATAGGATTTTCTTACGGCCGATTTCCTTGCGGCCGTTTTAGATCAAAGGCTTTCCTCCGGCGCGATCGGCCGCAAGGGATAGCAAGGCGCCGGCCGCAAGCCTGCCGGAGTCCCCGGCCGGAGGGGAATAGAATGAGGCCCTAAGTGATTAAAGACCCCAAATGGTTTGTGGGCGATTAGAGATCCAAGATGTCCAATTACCTGGAGAGACCATTAAAGTTCTGATGAGCTCTACCGTGCCGTATGCAGTTGGCTTGACAGAGAAAAAATAAAATAAAAACAATTAAATGAAATAACAAGTACAAAAGTTAATCAAACTACAAATCATCTTGAATACAGAAAAGTAAAAAATCTATACATATTAAATTCAAAGTTACAGATTAATTGTTTAACACAGCATTATAATAGGTGGAACTTCAGCCCTGTAGATTGCAAATGAATGAAACTGTTATGAACTATTTCTTTTTTTCATGATACATGTTCTCAGATATTATTTTCTGTCAGTTCAAAGCTGCACTTTTCCATTAAGCAGATATGCTTTTTGTATTTGCTAGGAGCTTATTATTCTATGCTTATCTGTATTTCCTAATTTGCATTTATTAGCTCTGGAAGTACGTCAGTTGTCTAAGTCTTCTGAAGTTGACTGCTTTTTGTCTCTCTGAATTTTGTGTCATCTGCAACTTTTGGGGAGATTAACATAACAAAAGAGTATAATAATGACTGGTTTAAAAAAACAATCATATAGCAGGATTGTGATTATAAGTTTCACTGTTGTACTGTATAAAGCCTCAATATGCAGACAAATTTTGAAAAAAAAAATAAGGCATAGATCATTTTAGACAATATGGAAGGAAATTTTTATTTGCATTGTTTCCATGATTTTCATCTGATTTAATCTTTTGATTCTTATACAGTGTTGAATGAGTTGATCTGGCATGTCTGGTACTGTCCCACCTCATTGTAAAATGGCCATTTATGGTAAACTTGGCAATACAATAACTTTAAATTGTACATTAGCAGCTCAACCTATAATGCTCAACAATTACAGCTGAGTATTTTGATGAAATATTACTTTAACATGATAAGAGTGTACAGAAAATGATGTGACTAAATTGATCATGTGGGAAAAGTCAGAAAGCTATTAAAGTGATGAGAGATAATATAAAACATCTGAAAAAAAAGAAACAACTTAAAATGGAAATCTTTAAAACTCCTCTTAATGCATTAAATAGTCATATGATAAGGCACTTATAACAATTATTGCTGTCTTTTAGCACAGAGAAGCCAGAACTCAGATAATGGTTTGTCAGTGCTTGCCTAGTAGGATAAACCCACTTATTCTATCCTGTTTGATTGCCTCTTAGTATTCAGTGCTTGGAAGCATCAGCTGGCATCCCATATAAAAACAGAAAAAAAAATCTGCAGAACTAAAAGACATTTAAATGTAAGGGGAAACATTATATATGACATATTTGTGGTAACTTAAGGAATTTCTGTGCTGGAAGTATACGTGCCACATGATGTGGGTATCCTGTAACCTAAAGAAAACAAGTAGCATTTCAACATATCCAGATCCAAACTGTATGTTACTTTTTAGTTTTTTGGATCACTAAAGTTGCTTCATCCTAAACCTACCTTACAAGGAAGTGACTCCCCCAAACATATGCTGCACCTTCTCAATGTGAATACAATTCTCATTCACAGTGAGAATCTCATGAAAAGCCATATGATGTAATTTACATCTCTTATCCTGAAAGTTTTTTTTTTCTGATGATCTATTAAGAATTATCTGGTAACTCCAGTGAGGACTGGAATTATCATTTTAAAGATGAATGGGGCATTGTAATGTAGTAGATTTATGATGAATTTACAACAGCTTTATCCTTGGAAAAAGCTTTAAAGTACATCTTTTTTTCTTAGTACACTATTTCTTCTTCATTTAGATGATTTTACTGATTCTACAGAGAAAATAAAATATTACAAAGTTTCTTTCACACCTAAAGAAAACAATAACACGGAATTCCACATTGTTGACACTTATATTTATACATTGTTCGATAATGCCTGCTGAGCCATTTAATTTGCTGGAACAGTGACTTAACTTGTCTGAAGTATAAGCTTTTTCCAAGGTGACATAACATTGACAAGTCATTTGCTTAAAGATATGACTATGTCCATTTAATTCAACTGAGTTATACTGATTACATATTGTCTTCCGTCTGGTATATGAGATATGGTATTAAAACGTTACCCTTGTAGAAGATACAATAATCTTACATAAATACAGCATGTGCAAGGTCAGTACAAGGTTTTGTCATCATATAAAACAGTGCAATCTGCTGTACCACATGGTGTTTGTGTTTTTAATATAATGTGATAACTATGTCTTTTTTATAATTATCGCAACAAAATAAATAATTCTTGGAAAGGTGCAGCTGATATTTTTTGGGGACAACATTTTTTTTTCAATATATGATTTAAAAAATTGGCAAGTTTCTAAATATATTTTTTTATGCCTTCCTCTGGCTAAATGCAACTAAAATAGTAGAAATAAAATCTAAAACGATGTATAAACTTACAAACTTAAACTTTGTTTCTGCAATGATCAATGAAAAATAGAGATGATAAAGCACTGAATTGCCTTAAAGGATCTGTCACCACTGATTCATGATTTTGCGACTACACACATTGAATACTGTGAAACACTATTCCTGGGATTTCTAGATAAAAATGATGCTGCCTGCAAATCATACAGTATGCTGTGGCAAGCCTGAGAAACAAAACTGCTCCTGTCACATATTACTTCTCCTTCATTATCTGTACTGGTTGCCCATAAAATAACACATTTATTATCACATTGGCTTGCAGTCCTAACAAGCAGGATCCCGGCTACCTACAAGTACTCTTCGTTTATTAGTCTTTGATCTGCATGTGCATTAAAGTTAAATTAACCAAGAATATGTTTAGCATATTTTAAAGCTAGAGCTATTATTATTATTATTATATTATTATCACATATATAGTTGTGAGCGTACGAGTTGTTGCTAACGCTGCGGGCTCGCGTAGCGAGCCCGCGGCCCTCGCGTAGCGAGGGCCGCGGCTCGCGCAGCGAGTCGCGGGCCTCGCGTAGCGAGGGCACTGTGCCAGGTTCTCAGTTGCTGGCATGGAGCGCCGAAGGCGCTCCTTGCCAGCAACTGAGGACCCTCGCGAAGCGAGGGCCTCAGTTGCTGGCTTGGAGCGCCGCAGGCGCTCCATGCCAGCACCTGAGGACCTCGCAAAGCGAGGTCTTCAGTTGCAGCAACTGCGACCCTTGAAAAAAAAATTTACGTCCAAACACATTACGACACTCGCAAACAACATACGACACACGTTCAAACACATTACGACACTCGCAAACAACATACGACACACGTTCACACACATTACGGCCTCGCAACACTCGGACGCAACTCGCGAACAAAATTACTCGCGAAATACATACACACAGCACATACATAAAAACCTTACCTACACAAACAGGAAGCACCCAGGACCTCAAAAATGCAACTTACAACTTAATTGCACTCAAAATAAAAGAGTTTCGACACTAAATAGTTTGTTAAGCGACAAAAAAAATGGCCGACGAATAAAACGAAAACGAGGCTACACACGCAAACACCATACGAGACACGTTACCACACATTACGACTTCGCAAACATCGGACGCAACACGCCGACATACAAACATTTAAAACTTAACAAAGACACACAACAAACACATAAAAAGCTTACCTACAGCAAGAGGAACCAGCCAGCACCTCAAAAAAACAAGTTACACCTACATTTAAATCAAAATAAACACTTTAGACACTAATACCATCGCTAAGCGAGAGAAAAAATGGCCGACGAACAAAACGAAAACGAGGCTTCAGACGTAACTACACTACACTTACTCGCAATAATGAAACACATACTATGCGGAACGTATCACAATCATATTAAACACCATTTTGAACAGTAATACGCCTAAAATGGCGGATGGAACGCAAATTGTAAGCTGGAACGCAAATAGCGCATGCGTATTGCGTTCTAACGGTCTCACTTTCCAGAACTTTCTACAAGTTTATAAATACTGGCTATTTCCAACTAAAAAATACATTTCTCCTCAGGTGATCAACGGAGTGACTTCTGAGATAACTGCTGCTTTTACTTGAGAAGACAATTCTTTACTAATTTACTACTTTACATTGTGCAAATTACAACTGACAGGTAAGCTATAATATATTACATTTTATTATCAGGTCAGGTCAAACAAATAAAAAAATAAACTAGGATTTATGTAGTCATCATGTATGGCACATTTATGTGTATAGGCTCACAAAAAAAATTAAACAGAGCTTTATGTATAGTGACATCTGACACGCACATATATGTCTATAATGTATAGTTACATGTGACACGCACATATATGTCTATAATGTATAGTGACATTTGACACACACATTTCTGTGTATTGCCCCTTCATAGTGACATGTGACACGCACGTATATGTGTATAATGTATAGTGACATGTGACACGCACATATATGTCTATAATGTATAGTGACATCTGACACGCACATTTCTGTGTATTGCCCCTTCATAGTGACATCTGACACCGACATATATGTCTATAATGTATAGTGACATGTGACACGCACGTATATGTGTATAATGTATAGTGACATGTGACACGCACATATATGTCTATAATGTATAGTGACATCTGACACGCACATTTCTGTGTATTGCCCCTTTATAGTGACATCTGACACCGACATATATGTCTATAATGTATAGTGACATGTGACACGCACATTTATGTGTATTGCCAATGCAACAAAATTAGCTTACAACAAAATCAGTAAACAACTACATTTTAATGACATTATATCTCATGTATACTGATATGTCACACGCACATATATGTGTATCATCTATAGTTACATCTCACACACACACATTTATGTGTGTTGGAAAAAAAAATATAAGGTTAATTTAACCATTTAAATTTGACTCATGTATACTGATATGTCACACGTACACAAAATAATTACATTAAACTATGTAATGTGCTTCATGTATGTGACATATGTGTGTAGCCCCCAACAAAAAATAAGGTTAATTGAATTAATTTACTGCAATTCAATACATCAGATAAAGCTGAATCTTTCTATTTCTTTTCATATTCAAACAGACTCTGCATCAACAGCGTCTCTCAACAATTTGCACTGTGCACTGTGAAGCACAATCCCTTTTAAAGAACACCAACAAATTTGAAGAGGTAAGATACAACAACACATTACATGCTCAAAAGGCCATGCTTTGCTAGATGACAAATTATAAATATACAAATAACTATTTCACTTTCTTTTTCAAACAGACACTAAAAGAAGACCGGCGGATTAAGATTGGCAGTAGGGGACCGTCTGTCATTCAAAACTTCTATCAAGGTAAAGTATTAAGTATAAACAAGAAATAACCATGAGCCTTATTCAATTGCAACTTCCTCATTTGAATAGGGCTCTATATAAGCACATAACATTTTTTTTATACAGAACTTTTTAGTTACTGAATTTCTAACCACAATCAAAGTTTTCAATAACTAAAAACTTTGCTCAATAAATATGTTATGTGATTATATAGAGCCCTCTTCAATTGGCAAAATTGCAATTCAATGAGGACCTATATGTCTTTAATGGCCAAGGGCCTCACTCAAATGTGATTTGCCCATTTCAATAGGGCTCTATATAAGCACATAACATATTTTTGAAACAGAACTTTTTAGTTACTGAACTTCTAACCACAATCAAGGTTTTCAATAACTAAAAACTTTGCTCAATAAATATGTTATGTGATTATATAGAGCCCTCTTCAATTGGCAAAATTGCAATTCAATGAGGACCTATATGTCTTTAATGGCCAAGGGCCTCACTCAAATGTGATTTGCCCATTTCAATAGCGCTCTATATAAGCACAGAGCATATTTTTTAAAGGAAATTTTTCTTTTGTGAACACGTTCCTTTTGGATACAAGTTCACTAAATACAAAATTCCGTAAAAACCTATGCTCTGTGCTGATATTGAGCTCTATTCCATTGGCCAAAACACAATTGAATGAGGAGCTCACAATATAACAAATGCAGTAACCAAAGGCCCTTATTCAATTGCTATTTTGGAAAATTAAATATGGCTATAAATAAGAACTTTTAGGCCCTTACTCTATTTTAACAAATATATGTGATGTGCTTATTTACAACCCTATTCAAATTTCTACATTGCAATTCAATTACGGCCTTAGAGTACTATTACATTGTAAAAAATGCAATTGAATGAGGGCCAAACTATGCAACATATGGTACACACAAAGGCCCTCATTCAATTGCAATTTGCCCAATTGAATAGGGCTCTAAATAACAACATAACAATTGCTTAAAACTAAGGTTTTAGTTAATAAAAAAATATCAAAAATACAGTTTTTCAATGACTACAAAATTATTTTAACTAATATGCTATGTGCTTATTTAGGGCACAATTCAATTAGCCAAATCGCAATTCAATGACACACAAACTGCTACACACAAAACAGAATTTCTTATTAAATTTTTAACAACCTATAAGCCTTACAAATAACCAAAAATAAGAATAACAAAAGTGTTGTGCACCTAATAGCATTGTATAAAAAAGCACACAAACTCATAGCAAACTATATTAACATTCTTCTTTAATGTTTAACAACCTATAACCTGTACAATCAAGAAGAAATTAGTTTTGCACAAGTGATGCGCACCAAACAGGATTGTCAAAAACTAACACAAACACATAGCAAACTACATTAATTATATTATTTCATGTTTCACTAACTATAACCATCCAAATAAAGGTTAAATAAGTATACCACAAGTGGTGCGCACAAAACAGGATTGTACAAAAACGAACATAAACACATAGCAAAATAAATTCATATTCTTATTTAATATATCACAACCCACAAGCCTTACTAAGAACCTTAAATAAGAATAACAAAAGTCTTGGGATTGTACAGAAAGTTAAAAAAAAAATATTTGAAAAAAATAACCATAACTGATACAATACAGCAAAATTAATACATTTTTTACTTATTTAAAAGACATTTCACTCAAACAACATTTTCTATTTTACATTACAACAGATACTGCGTGAAGACAATCGGACGAGGACTTTTTCCACAGGACCGGACCATCGGACGAGGACTCGGACCAGACCAGCAGACGAGGAATTTCAACACAGGACCAGACCAGCAGACGAGGAATTTCAACACAGGACCAGACCATCGGACGAGGACTTTCACCAACGGACCACAACATCGGACGAGGGATATCGCCACAGGACCACAATATCGGACAGGGGCTATCGCCACAGGACCACACCATCGGACGAGGACTTCCGACAGAGGACCACACCATTGGACAACGATTTTGAAACGAGGACCAACAAACATTCGGATTTAAATCACACTTCAACCAAGGTAAACTATAATAACTACTAAAGTATAACACTAAAGAAACTGCTTTCAGTTGCATCCGTCTCAACAGAAAAATAAATTAATTAATTTACTATCTCCCTTATTTTATTTAAATTGCTACTATGCAATACATAGCTCAATAACCACATCACTTTTTTTTTCAGCAAAGAAGTTTTGCAGTGGTAAATATCTATCCACAAACAAAGTTTTTAATAAATAAAACCATTATTTTAAATAAATATGTTACATGCTTATTTACAGCAGTATTCCATTGGACAAATTCTGAGCCACTGAAGACAGGAATTATAAATTTAACTAAATATCAATGATACATTCATGATTTGCCTTTTATTTCAACAATTGTGCACAATAATCTTTAACAGGAATTACAAATTTAAATATACACAATTACATTTATTTGTTTCCGTTTACAGATTAATATGGCTGATAACGAAACCAAAGAAGAGAAGAAAAGACGTCAAACTAGAGAAAGACAAGAGAGATGGGCCGCCCAGCAGACACCGGAGGAGAAAGAAATTCGAAGAGAAAAAGAACGCAAAAGACTTGCAAATAAAAGAATATCAGCTGCAAAAATGAAAGATACAACCAAAATAAATAAAAAAATAATAAAGCATTTACAAACTGTTCCTAAAACATCAGATGACATTTTACAACATACCAGTCAAGACAGACCAAAAAAAAAAAACTACAAAAAAAAAAGCATTTACAAACTCTTACTAAAAACTTACAGGACATTTCAACCAAACAAGTCCAACATATACCAAGAAAATCTACGAAAAAAACTAAACATTTAGAACCTGTTGTTGAAACATTTCATGACTTTTCATCTGATGAATATCAAAGTCAACATCCAATATGCGTTGCAAATTGTCCTTTAATGAAGTCTTTAGCAGTAGAGGTTCATAGTTGTGGGGACATGACTACTCAATGTCAATTTTGTGAGGCTTATTATTTTAAACAGGAGAGACCCCGAGATGGACAATTTATTAGTTGTTGTCAAAAAGGAAAGTTCAAACTTCCACAAAGGAAACAATTTCCAACCTATTTACTAAATATTATGACTGAACCTACTTTTCCAAATTACAAAAATTTTAAGACAAACATAAGATCCTACAATAGTGCCATATCATTTGCATCTATGGGGGCAACATTGGCTGCTAATGTACCAGGACATGGTCCTTACTGTTTTAAAGTCCAAGGACAAATTTATCATCGGACTTCACATTTACATCCAGAGGAAGGAGAGCAAAGAAAATTCGCTCAACTATATGTCCTAGATACAATGGAAGCTGTTGACCAACGTATGCAGATGGAAGAAAATAAAAAATGCTTACCCAGTGTTTTTATAGAGCTAAATAACATTATGGACAACAATCCCTACAGTAAAGCTTACAAAAAATTGGCAGAAGTAGAAAATGAACAACTACTTCATGCACAAAGACATCAATTACCCATGCCAAAGGTTAATATGGTGCTTAAAAGAGACAGACATACTGATAAACGTCGTTATAACTTGCCAACATCAAATGAGGTTGCAATGGTCTTTCACAATGATGAAGGAGAACCACCGTTTCAAAGAGACATTAGAGTATATCCCAGAAATGAGGACCAACCATTTATTAATATTAATATCTTAAGTCCAAATTTAGATCCAATGACATATCCCATCTTTTTCCCACACGGAGAAGCAGGTTGGCAACCAAAATTAACACTTCCCAGTTACCCAAATGCTAAAGCCAGAATCCGAAATAATGTTTCTATGCTTGAATTTAAAGTTGCTCAAATTGCCATTAGAGATGAATTTAATCCCATTTTATGTGGTGGAAAACTAACACAACAATGGATTATTGATTCATATTTGCAAGTTGAGGCAAATAATTTAAACTTTATAAAATATCAACAAGATAAACTACGTGTAGAACAATATTGTGGACTCATGGACTATGTTGCTGACGTGGCTACAAGCAGAGACATGACAGCTGGCAAAGCCATCATTTTACCATCTTCCTTTCAAGGATCTCCTCGAAATATGAGAGAAAGATACAATGATGCTATGGCTATTGTGACAAAATTTGGAAAACCAGATTTATTTGTGACATTTACATGTAATCCACAATGGCCAGAAATTAATCAAAATCTACTTCTTGGACAAAGTGCTTCAGATCGACCAGATTTAGTAGCCAGAGTTTTTAAGATCAAATTAAATGAATTAATACGTGACTTTACTATAAATCAGTTATTTGGCAAATGTCTTGCTTATGTATATACCATTGAATTTCAAAAAAGAGGCCTTCCACATGCACATCTTCTCATAATACTTCAAGAGAAAGATAAATTAGATACTTCGGACAAAGTGGATGCAGTCATAGTTGCTGAACTACCGGATCCAGAACTATATGGTAGACTATATGAGATTGTTACTCATCGCATGATTCATGGACCCTGTGGAGACCTTAATCCACAATCACCATGTATGGAAAATAATCAATGTTCAAAAGATTTCCCAAAAGATTATAGAGACAAAACATATGCCAATTGTGATGGATATCCACTTTATAAAAGAAGAGAAGGAGATAGTGCCATTATTCGTGGAAAAAAAGTGGACAATAGATATGTAGTACCCTACAATCCACATTTACTCATGAAGTACAACGCCCACATCAACGTAGAAGCCTGCACTTCAATCAAATCCATTAAATATGTCTACAAATATATTTACAAAGGTTACGATGCAGCTACTGTAGTCGTCAAAAGTGCAGACAACCCTGAAAGTAGTGAGTTAGTACATGATGAACTTGCATCTCATGTAGATGCTCGCTATGTCAGTGCGCCAGAAGCTATGTGGCGGCTTTTAAAATTTGAAATGCATGATAGATCACATGCAGTATATAGGTTAGCAGTACATTTGCCACAACGACATTTAGTCTATTTCCATTCTGGAAATGAAATGAATGCATTGGCCCAAAGTGAAGATCGTCACACTACACTAACTGCATGGTTTGCATTAAATTCCACTGATGCTCAAGCAACACAATACTTATATATTGAAATTCCATATCACTATGTTTTTGTGAATGGATTATGGAGAGCAAGAAAAACCAGAGGCAATAAAATAATTCCACGAATTTACACAGTCAGTCCAAGAGATGTTGAACGATTTTGCTTACGGATATTACTTTTAAATGTTCCAGGAGCACAAAGTTTTGAACAATTAAGAACTGTTAATGACATTGTATATGAATCCTTCCATTTAGCTGCAAGAAATAGAAACTTACTCGCTGATGATACAGAGTGGGAAAGATGTTTAGAAGAAGCAGCACAATGTCAAATGCCACGACAGATGAGAGAACAATTTGCTTTTATTTGTATCTTCTCAAATGCTCCAAATGCATTAGCTTTGTGGGAGACTTTTAAAAGTAATATGGCTGAAGACTTTATGCGACGATACAATGAACCAATTGCACACTTAAAAGCCTTAATGGAAATTCAAGAAGTCTTTTTAACTCATGGATTAAGTTGTGCAAGTTTTAATTTGCCTGATCCAGGTCTAATAGATGACATTAACTTTGAAGACTATGACATTCAACTACAAGCAGAAAGAACACAAGAAAGACTTGCAACTTTAAATACACTACAATTGCAAGCATTTTATGCCATTAAAAATGCTATAGATGATGACATGGTGACAGAGCGTTATTTCTATCTTGATGGACCTGGCGGATCAGGAAAAACATATTTGTACAATTTATTAATGAGTTCAGTACGAGCACAAGGACAAATAGCAATGGCGTTTGCCATTACTGGAATTGCTGCACTTTTATTAGAAGGTGGAAGAACTGTTCATAGTGGATTCAAACTGCCAGTGCCTATTTTGGAAAATTCAGTGTCAGATATTCGCATGACATCCTTACAAGCAAAGAAATTGAAGAAATGTAAATTAATTATAATAGATGAGGCCACAATGATGTCATGCTATGCCCTCCAATGTATTGACCGTTTGCTTCGTGAAGTCATGGATAATATTTTTCCATTTGGTGGAAAGGTAATTTTGTTGGGTGGCGATTTTAGACAAACATTACCTGTCGTTGTACATGGAAATCGAACAGACATTATTGAAACATGTATAAAGTCAAGTACAGTATGGAAACATTTTACCCATCTTCAACTGCAACAAAATATGAGATCAGAAGGCCAAACTGATTTCAATGATTGGCTTATTAAAATTGGAGAAGGAAGAACAGAAAAAATACTACATTTACCTGACGACACTGTAGAGATACCACCTCATATGATTTGTCAACAAGATATTATATCGGCAATATTTGAAGGGAGCATAAATAACGAAGAATATTCTGAGCTTGCCAACCAAGTCATACTGACGTGTAAAAATAAAGATGCATTAATACTCAATAATGAAATCTTAAAAAAAATTAATGCACCACAAAGAAATTATCACAGTGCTGATTCTGTACTTGCTGATGACAATGAAAGTCAGGCAAACTTTTCAACTGAATTCATTAACTCTTTAACTCCTTCTGGAATGCCACCACATATTTTGCAGCTAAAGAAAGGTGCAATTATCATGTTACTGCGAAATATGAACCCCAAAAAAGGCCTATGCAATGGCACAAGATTAATTGTTCAACAATTAAAGGACCATTTTATAGATGCTGAAATTTTAACTGGGACCCATAAAGGAGAGAGAGTTTTCATACCAAGAATAGATTTAGCACCAAGTGAAAGTAGTCTCCCTTTTATACTTCAAAGAAGACAATTTCCCATTATTATGACATTTGCCATGACCATTAATAAATCACAAGGTCAGACTTTCAAATCTGTGGGTATTTACTTGGAAGAACCAGTTTTTGCACATGGTCAATTGTACGTTGCGTTGTCACGGTGCAAAAATCCACAGGCTATTAAAGTTTACATTGAAAACAATGAAAGTCAAGGTGATTTATTAGAAGATGGACGTATTTTTACTAAAAACATTGTCTACTATGAAGTACTATAACTTTGCAGGATACAAATTCAAGATGCCAACATTTTTTAAAAGCATTGCAAAATACTTAACAATTGGTTGTTTAATTCAGTCATAATTAATGAAAGTACTGTTTAGGAATGATTCGCCTCACAAAATACTTGCCTTGCATTGTTAGTAAAAATTATGTTAAAATGTTAAGTCACTATGTTAATGTTTCTAATGTTACAAGTTTAAAAAATATATTTGCAAGTTATTTCATTCAACAGATTACAAACTGGATGTTAGGAGGTCAAGCACCTTTTAAGTCACAATGTAAATATTGTCTGTTATCTTAAGATTACTAACTACATTAATGTTTATCGCCAGTTTATGTGCTCAGTAATGAATTACTTTAATTACGTACGTTTTAAGCAGAGTTTTACTGTATGCCTTCCTCTACATTCAATGTATATTCAAGTTAACAATTATTGTGATAGAAATTGCATGTTAATACTGATTAATTTAAAGGTTAATTGTTTTTACATTCAAATGTTAATACTTTTAATAAAAATTTAGGTTACAAAATGTATTCGCTATGTTCCTGTTTATAATGTTCAAAATTATACAAATGTTTTGTCAACTTCTAAACTTACATAAAAAATAAAGTTAAAGTTTCAAAATAGATACTTTGAAGGTTATTGCTTACATATATTTTAAACTTCATGTTAAAATTCGCAACGTTTCAAGAAGGCTTTTTACTTTTTGCTTTCCTATTCATTCAATGTATATTAAAGTTAACAATTCTTCAGATACAAATTACATTTTAAAAAACCATTACATCAACATTTTACAAAAATACACGTTCATATTAAAATACTTACAAGTGTCAAAAATATATGTTAATAACTAAACAACTTGACAAACATATACATCACATTGCCGTCATTTTTTGACGGGCAAGTCGCTAGTTATTAATATATTCAGCAGACAATACATGACAGAGGCCATCTTGGATAGCGCAAATGACAAATCCAAATGCCTATTTTATGTGGTTCTTCACAATGATAAAAAGGAAATTTTGCTTTATGATTTTATTTCATGAAGAGAGGATGCACAGTGAGGCAATTGCATGTTAGCAGTATTTTAGGGAATAACCTAGTTACAAGTTGTACAACAACTAGTGATGTCATATTGGGAAATTTTGGAATAACTCTGAGGAAAATAATTCTAATTAAAGTCACAGACTGTAGCTTGTTTTATTCTTTTCAATGTTGTTTAAATATAAGAGAAAAATAGGTGGTGCTGTTTACATTTTAAAAGGTCTGGTGATGCTTGAAAATAACATGGGAGAGATATTGGTATGCACTGTAGCTATATGAAGGTTACATTTTTGTTATTAGCATTGAACAATTTAAAAAAAAGACATTATGTCTACACTATGTACTAAGGAAAGAAGGCGTGAACATCTTAGAGATATCCCATCTTATTAGTTCTAGCCACTGGCATGGATCAACTGTGTCATGGATCACTAGAAACCACTGACATAGGAAGGGGGGCTAGGGGGTGGATTGTCCCGGGTGTAACATCCTTGGGGGCGGCACCAACTGCTGCGAGAACATCGGTCAACTGCTACTGATACCGCACCCATGCGCTTCCGTGAGTATGTGTGTCTGTGCGTGTCTATGTGTGTGAGTGTGTATTCTACATCTGTGACTGTGTGCCTCTGTATGAGTGTGTGTGTCTGTGTGTGTAAGTCAGTGAATGTGTAAGTCTGTGAGTGTGTGTGTCTGTGAGTGTTTGTCTCTAAGTCTGTGTGTGTTTGTGAGTGTGTCTGTGAGTGAGTATGAGTGTGTGAGTGTGTCTGTGAGTGTTTGTGTATAAGTCTATGTGTGTCTGTTAGTGAGTGTGCGTGTGTCTGTGTTTCTGTGTGAGTGAGTGAGTGTGTGTCTGTTAGTGTGTGTCTGTGTGAGTGTGTCTGAGTGTCTGTGAGTGAGAGTATGTGTCTGTGTAAGTGTGTGTGTCTGTGAGTGAGTGTGTGTAAGTGTCTGTGTGTGTGTGAGTGTCTGTGTGAGTGTGTATGTCTGTGAGTGAGTGTGTGTGAGTGTAAGTCTGTGTGTGAGTGAGTGTGTGTCTGTTAGTGTGTGCGCCCCTGAGTTTGACAGCGTTGGGGGAGGGGGGGGGGCATCAAACTCTGGGGTAGCCCCGGGCGGCAAAAGCTCTAGCTATGCCACTGCTTGAAACTAGTGCACATTTTTTATGTTACATTTTGCGTTTGCTATTTTATAAATAGACACCTATGTGTAAACACTTACTTACAGAAAAAGATATAATAAGAACTATTTACACGCCCCAATATTTTTCTCTCTCATTTCGGAAAATGAGTCCTCAAAGGTCTACATTAATTCTACACAGGGTATCTATGAAAGTTTAAAGTTAATGCTACAAATTTTAGCTTAAGGGAATTTATTGTGCCTAAAGCCAATTCTACAGAAAAGAAGTATGAATTTCACCATCATGCTCAAAAACTGATGGCTTTACTGCCTAATATGTTTCTGCTAGAGAAACTTATTGCAGTCTGTTGGTTTTGGGACCATTGAAGTATAAATTATTTGAGATCCACAGGCATACAAACAGCTATTTCACATATACATGAACTGACTCTAGAGAAACTTTTACCTATTATGAAACAAATTGATTCTGCCAGTACACCAGCTAAAACAATTTCTCATAGCAATGCTGCAAAGGTGAAACCGTTACTCATTCATAACCGCATACCTATATGGGATCTGTGCAAAAAGCAAAGCCAATGCTACGTTTAATTTTGTATTTACCACCACATAATTATATATGAATATAGCATTTCATAAAATACTATTCATTTCTAAGACATAATAACAGATACATTAAGACAAAATTAAATGATAGTAAAACTATGTATGTTTAAACTTAGATTATCTAATATTAAGTTGTTCAAAATAAATCTTCTGTAAAATATTCAGAACACAATATTTGGTGAGTTCAGTAAAAGTATATGGAAGGTTGATTTAGAGGTACTAACTGGCTCAGTATTTTGATAAGATATTCCTGCATAATATATATTTGACACTGATATATGTCTCCTGAATATTTTCCTCTCAAGATTTATGTAACTTGGCTAGTATACTGAGAAAATATTGAATAAGCAAAGTTTTGGCTATAAATAAAAAAAAAGAACATGCTTTAATTTACTAAATTTGCCACTTGCAAGTTTTAAAATATTTAGAAACATGTAGCCTCATTCAATTGCTGCGAATTTGAGCTCCGAGTTCGCAAGTGGAAATCACAGGCACATTTGCTATTCAATTGGCGTCTTTATGTGAGCTCCGATCGGTTTCCGATTTTCGGCTGTGCGAAAATGTCAGCCGTTCAACTTGGCCGTGCAACTCAGTACCCCCGCGGGGTCCCCACATTTATCCCATGCTGGCGGCCTCCATCGGTACCCCTGCAGTGTCCCCACATTAACCCTCCCGATCAGGACCCAAGCTTCATTAAAACATTTCAAATTCCTTAAAGGGCCCACGGCACACAAATTGTTTAGACCAGCAAGGGGGGTACTGTAAGAACACCCCCGGCACCTAAAATGAACCCCTCCATTGCTGGGGGACACCTGGGGGATCCCCACATTAACCCTTGCAGTAGGGGGTCCTGATCGTGACCCCTGCTGCATTTAAAAAATACAATTTCCTGAGGGTCCTGAAAGCACCCTGCGGGTCTTCAAAGGATCCGAGCTACAACAAATATTAACCCTATCACTTATATATACCGAGCCCCATGAGCCCCTAATTGACCCCATTACTCATGGGCCTCTATACAGAGACCCATGAACCCCTAATTAACCCTGTCACTCATGGGGCTCTATACAGAGTCCCATCAGCCTCAAATTAACCCAATCACTCATGGGGCACTATACAGAGCCCCATTAGCCCCTAAATAACTCCATCACTCATGGGGCTCTATACAGAGCCCCATGAGCCCCTAATTGACCTGGTCACTCAAGGGGCTGTATACAGAGCCCCATGAGCCTCAAATTAACCCCATCACTCATGGGGCTCTATACAGACCCTTATGGGAAAATACTTAAACCCATCAGTCCAATAGGGGTCTATATAGATCCCTATAGGACACTATTAACCCCTAGAATAACACTATAAGTGCCATGACGGCCCTCCAGGACCCTCTTGACACAAAGTCTAAACAATACACTATTAATCCCCACTCTATACTATCAACCCCCTCTACACTATTAACACCATCTCTAGACTATTAAACCCCTTCTAATTAATTAATCCCCTTCTAACTAATAAACCCCCTTTAAGTAATAACCTTCCCTATGTAATAAACCCCATCTAACTAATTAACCCCATCTAAGTAATTAACCATATTTAACCCTCACCATACCCAATTAACCCTATTACTAACCACATAACCCTACCAATCCTACGTAACCCTATCTGGACCGATTTAACCCTATCTGGACCTATTTAACCCAATCTGGACCCAATAACCATATCTAGTGCTACTTAGCCTTAACTGGACCCAATAGATCCCTAACCTATAAACCCCCTCCAACCCTACCCTACTAACACCTACACTTCCTACTGAAAATAAAAAAATATACATTAAAGGAAAGAAAAAAGAACACTATAGAAAAAAAACAACACTACATTAAATAAAAAATACACATTACTGAAAATAAAAAACCCTAATTTACAAAAAATAAAAAAAGCATACAGTACATAAAATAAAAGATACATTACATACAATATAACCCCTCAATACATACATTAATACCCTAACTACATACAATGTAATCCCTAACTACATACATTTAACCCCTAAATACATACATTAAAAATCTCTAAATCTGACCTAAAACCACCCCCATCACAAAACTTATAATAGGGTAAATAAGGTCACTTACCTTGCCCAAAGGCAACAACGGATTTCTGGCCTTTGTCCCTAGCATAAGGACCCATCCTTCATTGCCACAGGACCGGCACCCCCAGGATAAAAAGAAACATTAAAATTAATAAAAACATAAACACAACATATAAAGCAAGGGCCCATCGTAAAAAATCCGCTGCTCTGAAATGTTTTCAAAAAGTAACGGAGCTCCTCCCTGGAGAAGCTTCCCGCCGCAAATGAGGCTTGTAGCACTTCTTACGGTAAAAGTTTGGAAATGGATTGGCTGAAAAGACTGTCAATCATATTTCAGCCAATCAGAAGGTGCCAGATGTGAGCCAATCAGAATGGGATACACCCCTATATCCCATTCTGATTGGCTGATGGACCTGTCAATCAATTGTAAACCATTTGTATTGCCTTCAGCCATTCAGAATGGTTTACACCCCCACGGGGTGTATCCCATTGTTACATAGTTACATTGTAATTGAGGTTAAAAAAATACTTTCAGTCCATCAAGTTCAACCTTTTAAGATCTTCTCTTATCTGCAGTATGCGGATTAGTTAATTAATTAATTGTTAATTAACTGATCCAGACGAAAGCAAACAGAAAAAAAAATTAAACTTAGCCAATCGACTCAAAGGGAAATGCTTTTTTTTATTCCTTCCTGACCCCAGATACTGGCGATCAGATTCCTCCCGGGATCAATACTCCCTCTCTAATTTACAAGGATAACCCTGAATGCCCTTTTTATTTAAAAATAAATCAGTCCCTTTTTAAAGTTATCTTTCAAATCTGCTGTCACAACCTCCTTTGTTAGAGAATTCCACAAATTAACAACCCTTATGATGAAGAACTCTTTTCTTTCTTTAAGGTGGAATCTTTGTTTGACACAACCTATCCCTCATAAATCCATGTTGGCTCTGACTTATAATGCTGTTTGAATAGACATACTCTTGTATATTATCCCTTATTAACTCTTTAAAAGCTTTCCCACTACAGAAGTGAAGCTTATAGGTCTATAATTCCCTGGATTTGCTCTTGCCCTCTTCTTAAATATAGTTATCACCTCCACTTTTCTCCAGTCATCTGGTAGTGACCCAGTGTTGATTGAATCTTGAAAAAATAGATATAATGGTTTGGCTATTACAGAACTCAGTTTCCTCAGTACCCTTGGATGTATTCCATCAGGACCCAGGGCTTAACTGAATTTTTTTTTCAACCTCTTTTGGATTTCCTCCTGCATTAACCAATTATTTGATGAAGGTAGTGTAGCCCCATTATAATGCAGTGAAAAGAAGAAAATAACCTATTTAGCTCATCTGCCTTTTCCTGGTCACTAATTGTCAGACGGCCTGTTTCACATTGTAATGCTCCTATAGCTTCCCTCTTGGCCTTCTACCCATTTATATACTTAAAAAAATATTTTCGGGTTAGCCTTACTCTCTTTTGCAACAAATTTTTCATTTTCTATTTTAGCCAGTCTAATAGCGCTTTTGCAAGCCTTGTTGATTTTGTTGGACTCCCGTAAAGCAGTCTCTATCCCCTCTTTTTTGTATAATTTAAATGCCTGTTTTTTGTATCTTGATCTTTAAATCATTGTTAAGCCATGTTGGATGTAATTTACTCCATTTACTTTTATTCCCACATGGTATATGCTAATGTGTATGTATATTTAGCATGGATTTAAATCTTGTCCATTTATGTTCAGTATTTTTACCTGCCAGTTCTCTGTCCCAGTCTGTACTTTGTATTGCTGGCCTTAGACAGTTAAAATCTGCCCTTTTAAAATTAAAAGTTTTTGTTGGCCACTTCAAATTTAGTTTTTTTAATTCAATCTCAAATGAGACTGTGTTGTGATCACTGTGTAATGATATAGGAATCACAAGGTTTTGGAGACCAGCAGCCTAGGTCAGCAATGATCCAATTCAGCAACTTGTAGGTGATACAGGAACAAGCTTTATTGAAGGGAACAGGAACCACAATAATCTGGCAAGGTACATAGGGCCTCATTCAATTGCGATTTGGCCAATTGAATTGGGCTCTAAATAAGCACATAGCATATATTTTTTAAATAAGTTTTTAGTTAGTGAAAACCTTGCTTTTGGATAGATGTTTATGAAGTAAAAACTTATTTAAAAAAAAATGTTATGTGCTTATTTAGACCCCTATTTGATTGGCCAAATTACAATTGAATGAGGGCCATAGACAGGAAGTGCCTTATATAGGCCAAGGACCAGACACCTGACTAGACACAGCTGAAGAGACTAGTCACTGATACTATTGCTAGCAGAGTCAAGGTTTGTCAGATCTCAAGGAAATTCACAAAGGCAGGCTGGCGCATTGGTAGGGAAGAGGCTCAGCAGCCTGGGGACCAGGTTTCAAAACCCAGCAGAGTCAATTCCTCACATGTTCCCCCCTTCTATAGGTGCAGCCTCTGGATGCCCTATTACCCGGTTTAACAGGGTACTGCACATGAAAAGACCGAAAAGATCAGGAGCATGAATATTGTCCACTGGTTCCCACGAACTATCCTCCTCACCATAGCCTTTCCAACGAACCAGATACTGAAGCTTGTTGCGGAAGATCCTGGAGTCCAGAATTTTCTCCACCTCGTATTCATCCTCACTATACCCAAGGACTGGAGGTGGGGCAGGCAGGGCTCGGCCAGGGAAAGTGTTATCATGGAAAGGTTTCACCAGTGCAACGTGAAACACCGGATGTATTCTCATGGAATCTGGAAGTTGCTAATGAAAAGTGACAGCATTGATCTGAGCGATGATCTCAAAAGGTCCCCCGAACCTCTGACCCAATTTATGAGAAGTAACCCTAAGCTTAAGATTCCTTGTTGACAGCCAAACCTTGTCACCAACATGATAAACTGGGGCCTCCGTTCTATGCTTATCAGCAGCTCTCTTGTAAAATTCCTGAGCCCCCGAAAGAGTCTCCTTCAACAGGTCTTGGGAATCTCGTAAGGTGGTTAGCCGATCAGTGACTGCAGGAATGGAAGTAGTAATTGGGAGACTCACTAGAAAGGTTGGATGGTAACCATAGTTGGCAAAAAAAATGGGCTCAAAGAAGTGGAGCAGTGTTGCGCATTGTTATAGGCAAACTCCGCCGTGGGTAGAAAATCCAGCCAGTCATCCTACAGGTAACTAATATAGCACCGCAAATATTGCTCTAAAGTCTGGTTGGTTCGCTCAGCCTGTCCATTACTTTGTGGATGAAAAGCTGACAACAGATTTACATTAATACCTAGATTAGAACAAAAATGTTTCCAAAAACGAGATGTAAACTGCACTCCCCTGTCAGAAACTACTTCATCAGGCACTCCTTGCAAGCGAAATATTTCCCGAATAACCAGGTCAGCAGTCTGTTTAGCTGAAGGGAGACCACGAGCTGGTATGAAATGACCCATCTTAGTTAACCTGTCCACAACAACAAGAATGGTAGTGTGTTCCTTAGAGGGAAGTAGTTCCACAATAAAATCCATGGATATAGATCCACCAGGGATGATGAGGGAACGGAAGAGGCTGAAGCAAGCCAATAGGGGATGAACGAGGAGTCTTATGTCTGGCACATACTGTACAGCACAAGAGGACACATACTTCTTAACATCCTCATAATACTTCGGCCACCAAAAGGATCGGGCAAGTAACTCTTGTGTCTTTCGGATTCCTGGATGACCTGCTGGTTTTGAGTCATGGTAGAGACGTAAAAGGTCCAGTCGCACTGACTCCGGAGCAAACAGACGTTGTTGAAAAATCCAAAACCCATTAAGCATCGTCATATGGAGATCACGAGGAGGATCACGAAGAACCGGATCTACAGCGTAGCCCTTTTTAATGCGAGACATCAGATCAGAAGGAAATGTAACTCCTATAAATATATCCTCCGGCAAGATGGTGGTCTTGGTTACGGTAGTATGGAGGGGGTCAGCTATTCTAGACAAGGCATCCGCCTAACCATTCTTGGAGCCAGGACGGTATGTAACCAAAAAATTAAACCTCGAGAAGAATAGGGACCAGCCTGCTTGTCTGGCTCACAGTCTCTTAGCTGATCGAATACATTCCAGATTTTTGTGATCTGTGAGGACAGTAATTGGATGGGTAGCTCCCTCCAAGAGATGTCTCCATTCGGTGAAGGCAGCTTTTATAGCCGATAGTTCTGTATTCCCTATGTCATAGTTTCTTTCTGCTGGCACCATCTGGCGGGAATAGAAGGCACATGGATGTAACAGCATCTTAGGTCCAGTCCTTTGAGACAGTATAGCACCAACAGCTGAATCAGAAGCATTAACTTCCACAATAAATGGTAATTCCGGCTGAGGATGTACCAGGACGGGGGCAGATGTAAACAGAGTCTTTAATCGCTAGAATGCGGTATCAGCCTTATCGGACCACTGAAAAGGCGTCCCTTTACGTGTAAGTTCAGTGATCGGTGTAATAACAGCAGAGAAATTCTTAATGAAATGCCTGTAAAAATTGGCAAACCCCACAAATCTCTGAATATCTTTTTCATTCTTGGGGATGGGCCAGTCCAGCACAGCTTTAATTTTACTTGCGTCCATACTTAAACCTTTAGGAGTTATTACATACCCCAGGAATTGAATTTCTGTTTGTTCAAGCTCACATTTTTCCAGTTTAACGAATAGGTGGTGGGTACGAAGGCGCTACAGAACTATACAGACCTGTTTTCTGTGGTTTTCAAGATTATCAGAAAATATTAGGATATCATCCAAATATGCCACAACAAACTGATCCAGGAGATCTCGTAGTACATCATTGATAAGATGCTGGAAAGTTACGGGGGCATTACAAAGCCCAAATGGCATTACTAGATATTCGTAATGCCCGTACCTGGTTCTGAAAGCTGTTTTCCATTCATCATTTGGTCCTATGCAAAGCAAATTATATGCCCCCCGAAGATCAAGCGTCGTAAATATTTTAGCTGAGCGAAGTCTCTCCAGAAGTTCAGGAATGAGAGGCAAGGGGTAGCGGTTTTTAACAGTGATGTTATTAATGTCCCTGTAGTCAACGCATGGCCGTAGGCAGCCATCTTTCTTTTCTACAAAGAATATAGGAGCTCCTGCTGAAGAAGTATATGGTCGAATAAAGCCTTTGGCAAGATTTTCTAAGAGCTTTCAATTCAGGCTCAGAAAGGGAATATATACGGCCAAATGGGATAGCAGCCCCAGGCAACAGCTCTATTGGGCAATCATAAGGCCTGTGGGGTGGAAGCTGATCAGCATTCTTCTTATCACAGACATCTGCAAAATCCGGATATTGTAGAGAAAGTCAAGTTTGTAGCAACCATTTCATTAATTGTTGTGGCAACAGGTGTTACCTTAGAGGGTTGACAATTCATTAAGCAGTGTTCTGAAGGAAAGGACAAAGTTCTGGTCTTCCAATCAATCTGTGGGTTATGCAGTGCAAGCCAAGGTACCCCCAAAATTACTGGAAACTGTGTTGAGGAAATTAGGTGGAAAGATATAGCCTCATGGTGATTCACTTCCAGAGTCAACTTTAAGGGCACAGTCTCATGTGTAACCGGGCCTGACGTAAGTGGAGAACCGTCTACTGTCTCCATTAACACAGGTGAAGAATTAGGGATAGACTGAATTCTATTTCCTGCTGCAAATTTGATGTCCTTAAAGTTTCCGCCTGCTCCAGAATCTATCATAGCTGTAGTTGAAATTTTACGATCACCACATTGCAACGTGATAGGCACCACAAAATGAGGATGTTGAGTCAACATACCCTCTTCACCATGAGCCAGAGAAAACAAGGGTTGTGTGACAGAATCCAGTTGATCTGAAATCTGGGATTGGTGTCGAATCTGTGCACCCTCAGCCGCCATAGCTATTGTTCTTTTGGATTTGCTAGGGCAATTGATGGCATAGTGCCCTGCACTACCACAATACAGGCATAAATTGTTAGTGTGTCACCACTGTTTTTCTTCATTGGATAATGGCCCTCTTATTAGATTTACCTGCATAGCCTCAGGCTCAGAGTCTGTAGGTGTTTGTGGGGTCAGAGTAGAAATTCTTGAATAGGAAATAGGTCTAAAAGAGCCCTCTCTTTTCAAACTTCTTTCAGAAAGTCTCTGATCAATACGGATAGCCAAACGCACAAATGCATCAAAGTCAGCAGGAAGATCAACATGAGCTAGCTCATCTTTTATAGCTTCTAAGAGACCTTTTCTGAAGTGGAACCTCTGGGCTGATTGGTTCCAGGTAGTATCAGCAACCCACTGTCTGAATTCAGCAGCATATTCAGCCACAGAGCGCCCCCTTGATGCAAATGAAGGAGAGTGGCTTCTGCTAAAGCACATCGATTGGGGTCATCAAAAACTAGGCACATGGCCTCAAGAAAGTCATTTAAATTACCCAAGACTGGACTGTCCTGTTCCAGAAGAGGGGAGCCCCAAGCCAGGGCTTCATCTTTGAATAGTGAGAAAATAAATCCCACCTTCTCTCTTTCAGATGGAAAACGGTGAGGTAACATCATGAAGTGCAAACGGCATTGATTTAGGAAACCCCTAAATCTTTTGCGATCTCCTCCAAACTTTTCTGGTATGGGCAAACGGGCATCTTGTGCAGGTGTAACAGTAGCAGTGCAACATCACGTGCCCTGTAGCTGGTATACTCACTGTGCATTGACTGAACTTTATTTTGCAGTTCAGCTACCTGGTCCTGCAGCACTTGAATGGTCTGTGCCTGGGTCTGCACAGTTCTTGCAGTAAAAGCAACCTGCTGGGCCAATGTAGAATCTGACCCGGCGGTCTCCATGAAAGGGCCAGATTATTCTGTAATGATATAGGAATCACAAGGTTTTGGAGACCAGCAGCCAAGGGCAGCAATGATCCAATTCAGCAACTTGTAGGTGAAACAGGAACAAGCTTTATTGAAGGGAACAGGAACCACAATAATCTGGCAAGTTACATAGACAGGAAGTGCCTTATATAGGCCAAGGACCAGACACCTGACCAGACACAGCTGAAGACTAGTCACTGATACTATTGCTAGCAGAGTCAAGGTTTATCAGAACTCAAGGAAATTCACAAAGGCAGGCTGGCGCAGTGGTAGGAAAGAGGCTCAGCAGCCTGGGGACCAGGGTTCAGAACCCAACAGAGTCAATTCCTCACACACTGTTTCACAAAGGTTGCCCTATTTCAACATTTGATACCATATCAATATTATATTATTTGATACCATATCAATATTATCCAAGATGGCCTCATTTCTAGCAGGCTCTTGTATAACCTGGGCCAGATAATGAGCCCTGAGTGTACTCAAGAACCTGCTCCCTTTACCTGTACTGCTGGTCTCATTCATCCAGTTTATTTCAGGATAGTTCAAACTCCCATTATTAGAACTTGTCCATGCTTAGCTGCATTTCCAATCTGTAACAATAATTGTATTTCCTCACTTTCAATTATATTTGGGGGTTTATAGCATACTCCAACCAATATTCTTTTGCAGTTTGCTGCTCCGCCATTTAACTTTACCCACAAACATTGAATCTTACCACTAGTTCCAGCATAAATATCTTCTCTGACTATAGGCTTAAATTAAGGCTTAACATAAAGACAAATCCCCCCCCCTCTTTTACCATTGCCCCTATATTTTCTAAATAGCTTATAACCATCCAGATTAACAGCCCAGTCATGAGATTCATCCCACCATGTTTCGGTAATGCCTATTAAATCCAATTTTTCATTAATTGCCAATAATTCTAACTCTCCCATTTTTCCTGTCAAGCTTCTAGCATTAGCAAGCATACACCTTATGTTATGAGTCTGTAGTTCTGAACAGCCTGCCATTGTACTTGAGTTACTTAGTAATACCTTCCTATTGACTATACTAACCCTCCCCCATCTCCTCCCCCATGAGTAGTTAATTCACACCCTATCCCCTCTACACTTCCTACCCCATTACATTCATCTAATCCCTCGCCCCACCTACTAGTTTAAAAATGAATCCAGCCTTTCTACCATCCTAGCACAAAAGCTCCCTCATAACTAAGGTGCAATCCATCCCTGCTATAGAAGTTGTACCCAAGTAAGAAGTCAGCCCAGTGCTCTAAAAACCCAAATCCTTGCTTAGTGCACCGCATATTTAGCCACACATTAACCTCACTAAGCTCCCTCTGTCTCCCTGGGCTAGCACATGGCACAGGTAGTATCTCACAAAATACTATCTTGGAGGTCCTTGCTTTAACTGTATTCCCTAGTTCTCTAAAATCATTCTTTAGGGCACTCCATCTTCTACTAACTTTGTTATTGGTACCAGTATGTACCAAGACCACCGGTTCATTTCCATCCCCTCCCAATAATTTATCTACGCGATCCACAACATGCCGAACCCGAGCACCCGGGAGATTGTTCTTGGCTTAAGGCATCTGCGCCTTCTGATTGGCTGCAATCTGATTGAAACATATAACAGCCAATCAGAAGGCGCTAGTTGGCTACTGAAAGTGGCTACTGGTTTATACTACACTCAAAATGTTTTTATTGGCTTTATGAAGTATATACAACCTGAAACACATGATACCCATAAAACAACTGTTTTAAAAATGTAAGCTTGACCCAGAGCACTTTGGGCTCAGGTAACCTGGTGTAAATGCTTTTTGGGAGTGCAGCAGCCCTATTAAATTTGGGCTATGTGTTATGCCATAGCTCACAATGTAGAAAGTAAGGCTTACTGCTATTAAATTAGCCTCGTAAAGCAGGCCGCTGCCTATCTGAAAAATCTGCTGCCTATCTGCTGCGAAAAAAGCCTACGGGATGAGCAACATTGAACTTTTCGGCCGTAAATCCTTTGATCTGTCAAGCCCGTAACCGCTACTATCCCAATTATGCTATTAAATTGCAACAAAGTCCCTCGCGAGCAAGCCCGTAACACGCAAATGTAGCCCAAAGCCCAACCTATGCTGTAGAGGACTCGCAATATGTAGCTCTTTAACTTCAAATAAAAATACACTACTGTACTAATGTTTAAAGGGAAAGCAATGTCAGGTCTTAGAATTAATAGCACAACATACTCAAGGCCCAGAAAAATCCTTTATTTCATGTATACTTTTTGTGTTATATCGATCCCGGTAATCAATGTGTTAATATATATACTGTAGCTTGCATGTGATAGAATATCATATTTACGACTTTATTAATATTAAATCATAACTGGATTGTGGGTCCGATCATAAATCGTAATTGAACCCATAAGACTTTGAAATCCAACCGCCATTTTTCTGTTACGCAATTATGATGATCTCTGTTTCCATTGGCTCCATCTAAACCTGTAACTACGGGTTTGACTAATTGATTACGTTCAAGCCTGCAAATCCGACAGCCGATGAATGGTTTACGGGTTTGCGTCTCCAGCTCCTAGCTTGCAGCTCGTACTAATTTTTTAGCACAGTAACTCGGCCAAATTTCAAGCCCACAGCCGTTGCGAGCTTTGAATTTAATAGGGCTGCAGGACATGTAATCAGGGGCTTGGGGAAACATCAGAAAATATAGCAGGTAAAATAATACGTTTTGGTAATATAACCATAACAAAGTGATAAAGTCCTTTATTAGAATTGTCTTTAGTCCATTATAATGGCCTTGATCCATCTGGTCACCATGGCTAGTGTCACCACACCCAAAACTTCCAATAGTTCCTGGGGTTGTGACACCCCACCTTGGCTCCTCAGCCAGTCAAAAATCATATCTCATGACTTCTTCTTTTCTCATGATGGTCCCCTATGACTGACTGAGCATCATCAGAAGACAGCATTTTTACACATTTGAATTGAGACAATTTTAGCTCTCCGTCAGTTATAATTTATGACAGAGGAAGGAGGAAGCTTCTTTTGAGAGCTTTCAAGCAGTGGATAAATAAGTAAACAATGGCTGCTTTAATTTTTCTATAACTTTCTAAAAATAACATATTGCTTATTATCTATTCTAAATATAAATATGGATTTTAGTATTGAAATAAACAACATAAATTATTTTCACAGTTGTTTAAAATTAAAAAAGCTATGGACATATTGGTAGTATTATTAATTACAATGAATATGCACTAAATTTATAGAAGCTTTTTTTAATATAATTTGTTGTTTAAAAAATAGCAAACAGTGACAGATTGCTCCTAGGAATGTTTACCGGGCTAAGCACTATTCACTACTGCAACAAACATGTTAAGAACTAGTTGACTTAAGGGACCAGTAGTCCATTATTTACCATTAGTTTGTTGGCCTTAGCATTCCTAATAATTGGAGTAACTGATGGATGAAATACTGAACAGCCAAATACAAACATTTTGTTAGTCAATCCAGTATGGAAACAAAATGCAAACTCAGTGTTGAGAAACGTTCTTATAGATTGCTGACCTTGAAGACAGGACATCAAAAGTCTTTGGTATGCGCTTCTTGCATAACAACCAAGCTGTACATGAAATTGCAGACCTGACATCTACAGGATAATTGCTTCTTAAGATAACAATGCAAAGAAAATTAAATGTTGGTGTTATCAAGTCAGAAAAGCATTGGGACAATAATAAAGGAGAGCAAAACAACCCCTGCATATTTAAAATGACAAAATGATATAAATTTGAATTTGTATAGATAAATGAGAGGTTCATAAATATATTAAATTCCTTGCTATTTGATTTTCCATTGTTGGCAGATTAATAACAACTCACAGTTGTTTTCCAATAATTGCATTTTCTAGTTATTTGTCTCTCTATTACACTAAAGATTTGCCCAAACAAACGTCCATATGGAAAAATCCGTTATTACATAGTTTATGCTTCTGAAACAAAAGGAACATGAATTTGTTTTAGTCTGCATTGCCACTTGTCCTTGCAAAGTAATGGGTACAGAAAATTTCATTTAACTGCATAGATGGTCAAGGGACTGAAATGCCCACAATTTCATAAACGGTAAAACCACTATATCTTCCTTTGCATAAATAGGATCACTAAAGTTTAGACTGATAGAGGGGCTAAAACTCAGTTAATCTCAAAGTTCTTAGTTGATTGCTCACTACCCACTCGCTACCGTCTTGTGCCGTTTCTAATTCTGTATGTATTACAAGCATCCTAGAGATCTGATTTTAAACAAAACAGTTTGAACCTCCTCTCTGGATCCAGGAAGCTGAAGATGACAGGAAGATTTGCCAAACAGATTTATTAACAGATTTATATAATTATAAATTATTTAGTTAATACTCTCCCAAATAAAAACTAAATATAGAAGACTAGGAACTTGCCCGTCAAAAATGACGGGATTAAAATTGTCAGGCTGGCAATACTGTTTGCCACACAATGTGATGCTTTTGCTCCTCTAATCACCTTTGGCGCTCATTGCGAGCCTCTCCCCCTGTCTAATTCAACTTTCCTGCTTTGCAATGATCACCTTCGGTGCTCATTGTGAGCCCCATGATGAGTGCCTTCGGCGCTTATCGTGGGGCTTGCAATAAGCACCTTGGTTTGGCTTGCAATTAGCACCTTTGGTGCTCATTGCAGGCCTCTCCCACCAGCGGTGCTCATTGCGAGCCCTGCGATGAGCACAATGCGGCGCTCATCGCGAGGACTGCAGTAAGCGTTTTTGGTGCTTATTGCAGCCTATTGCAGCCTAAGTCCTGCGCCGCTGGCGATTAGCGCCTTTGGTGCTCATTGCAGCCTAAGTCCCGCGTGCTTCAATGGCTCGCCTCACTTTGCAAGGATCGCAAGTGCATTACCAACATCGCAAACGTTACGAACATCGCAAACATGCACAACTATATATGTGATATATCAGAGACCAGACACACTAGTGTCCACTCTAACAGGTTGTCTTTGTTTCAGAATCTGTCTGTGTTTGCTCTCTGTATTCTGTCCGCCATTGAGTCATCTATCCATACCACCCATTGCTGCATGCCATTGTGCGTGCCTCACCGCTCCTTACTCCTGATTGTATCCTGTCAACCATTGTGCAAACTAGTCATACTATCCACTATTGCCTGTCAGTGTGCTACTACTACTCCTAGGATGGATTTTCCTGGCTTCCAACTTTTTTTGAATTCCATACATTTCATAGACTGAATCATTACACAAATTATGCTTAAGTCTAATTTTCAGATTGTCCAACTACATTACTGTAAAGCAAGGCTAATGTTTCTTAAATAAAACTGAGTCTACTGGCGGCATCAATTATTAACTGGAGTCAAGTGAAGGGAAGGCAAATAGTGAATTAATGAACATGGTGAACAATGAATTCTGAAGAACAACTTTAAATAGAAATGGATCTACTAGATTAATAATTTTGCTAAGAAAAATTTCACTTTTGTGATATGCATGTATATTCTGCTGTACATTGTGAATTTTGTAATAGTACTTCTTGGTTGTGCTAAAGGAATGATAAAAACCCTATCATTTGTATTTGTACCTCATGTGTATATTTATTACCTTTACTGTTTGACTTCACTATCAAATATGTCTGCAAATTAGACATGTTTTTAATGGAGGCGTGTTAATAAAGTAAACAAACCCATTATTGTACCCAGTAGATACATTTATCTTAAGGAGACTTATTTTCAGTATTAATACATTTGCTAAAGTACCACTTAATGGACCTATGCATGATGACATCATTAACCAAGCAAGTTTGGTTACAGCAGCTTAGGTTGCCAGACTCCCTGTGTAAATAGGAGCAGACTTTATTGCCATGTGGAATGATCCAGTATCATTACCAAAGGTTTTTTCAATATAAAGTGACTTCATCACATTCCACCCATTCAATATGTGTTGAAAATAATGGGTGCAGAAAGAATCTCCTCCAACCTTGCCTGTTTCAAAAAAAAAGTTTTTCATTTGGGTTTAATTTAGTTTGGATTATAAAATGTTCAAAAATTAAATTTTAGTGATCTAGAGCAAAGCAATGATTGGCCTAATATCAGAACTACAACTGAATTATATTGCTAATGATTTTTCATCCCAAGTGCTGAACAATATAATATTATTTTTAGACAGGCAGAGCTGCATTACTGCATTGAAAGACAAATCTATGAGGTTATAAAAGCATAGCAGGGTATATTTTTCATAATAAACAGAAAGGGGAGATATATTCATGTTTGTCGAAAAAAATCTATATGAATATTTTTGAAAATCAATGAAATATTTGTTGCTTTGTCCATCAACACATTCATCACCTTTTCATCTATCTCTGACTTAATGTACTGTACAGTCATATTCGCAAAACATATGGGCCCTCATTCAATTGCAATTTGGCCAATTGAATAAGGGTCTAAATAGGCACATAACATATTTTTTTAAAGAAGTTTTTACTTAGTAAACATCTATCCAAAAGCAAGGTTTTCACTAACTAAAAACTTATTTAAAAAAAAATATATGTTATGTGCTTATTTAGAGCACTATTCAATTGGCCAAATCGCAATTGAATGAGGGCCATGGTAATTATCAGCATTGTGTTGGTATCCCTGAAAATATGTCACCTCTATTTACTGTGGTTTTGATGGATTTTGTTTACATTTCCACGTTTATGCAGTGTTTTTCTTTTTTCTCTTTAAGATTGTAAAAAATTGTTTTTAGAAATAGCACTTGTACACTTGCATACGCTATTATATTTAAAATGAAATAGAACATCACATTTTTTTCATGCCTTTAATAGAGCATGTTTTAAGCATTACAAAAGTGTATTTTTGAATAAAACATATTAAGCAAAACCTGTTAAAAATTCATTCAAACTAACAGGAAATTTAGAGAACATATTTTTGTCTTTAAACCCATTGGATGACAGAGGGCAAGCCCTAAGTGCAGTTAAAATCTAAAATTATTTTTTAGTTCTGACACCTTAATTTTAAAAGGCAAAACACACTGTGACACATTTTGAAATACTCTATTTTGGATGCAACAAAGAAAACATTATTTCCATGTACCTTTAACATATGACCTTGTTATACTTCAAATGTAAGGAACAAATTATTCTTGGTCTTTAATAACATCTTCTGGCCAGCTGCTATCTTTTTTCATGTGAGATTTATGCTTTTTTATAATTTTTAGAAAACAAAAAATAGTTTACACTTTTGTTTCCTAAACCTAAACCTTTTGTTCTAATCTGTGGTTCCATTGTGTGTGACCACAAGAAAATTGTCTTTGAGAGGGTCTTGAAAAAGGGTGATGGGATCTGTGTTAAAATTCTGGGGACGGACACCCAAGCAAGCGGCATAGGAACTGGGGGGATGGGCCCGGGGGGACGACGACAATATACTGTATATACTGTATATATATTTATATTTACAACAATACCTACTTCTCCATGGTTTGCTGTTTCTTCTGTTAAGGGTAGAATTGCCTGGTATTTCGGGGCTGGGTCACTCTTTTCAGTGAGACCAGACTGATATACTTCAGGATATTTCTCCCTGTGAAGGGCACAAGTGAGCTAAAAGAGGTTGCTCAGCGATTGGCTTGTCATAGCCATAGAATTTACCTATTAAGGTTGGTTCGTTCTCTGATGAGCACCTCTGACTTAGTTGTTTTGTACAATATCCATGGTGTCTAGCAGGAGGAATGAGACCCAACATGCATCAGTGCTGCAGTCTCTTCCTCTCCCTCCCCCTCACATCCTGCCGCTTTGACTGCCGGATTACTCTGATAGCTGCTCTCACAAGATCATGCGCAATAGTAGGGAAAGGAAGAGATTGCTACTAGATACCAGGGATAAGCAACTTACCTCACGATTTTAGCCAGAATGATCACTCCATCCAAAACTTAAAAGTCAAAATACTCAGAGGAAAATTTAAGAACATCTGAGATGGAAAGGCATTTGAAATAAAGATGATTACATTCCTCAACACTAAGGCCCTCATTCAATTGCGATTTGGCCAATTGAATAGGGCTCTAAATAAGCACAAAGCATATATTTTTTAAATACGTTTTTTGTTAGTAAGCATCTATCCAAAAACAAGGTCTTCACTAACTAAAAACTTATTTAAAAAATATATGCTTTGTGCTTATTTAGAGCCCTATTCAATTGGCCAAATCGCAATTGAATGAGGGCCTAAGAATATAGGACTTAATATGGACTTGGGTTTTCTAACACATTATCTCAATTTCATGTGAATTATTCCTATTTTACCATAACAGACTTAGCACTCTTAGTGAGATGTTTGTCCATCAGGAAAGATATCACTGTGGACTACAGTGCTCTGTTTTTTCATGTATATATTGATATCTATCACATTTATAGTTGTGATCATGCCAGTTGTTGCTAACGCTTGCTGGCTTGCGAAGACGCTCCATGCCAGCAAAGCGAAGCGAGGGCCTCAGTTGCTGGCATGGAGCGCCTTCGGCGCTCCATGCCAGCAACTGAGGCCCTCGCAAACTTAACGTCGCAACGCAAACAACACGACACACCAATTAGGACCCTTGCAAACTTTTACTAACAACGCAAACAACATACGACACACGTTAACACACATTACGACCTTGCAACACTCGGACGCAACTCGCGAACATACCTACAGCAAGAGGAACCATCCAGCCAACCATCCATACCTACAGCAAGAGGAACCATCCAGCACTTCAAAAAAGCAAGTAACACCTTCATTTAAATAAAAATAAAACACTAGACACTAATAAAATCGCTAAGCGAGAGAAAAAATGGCCGACGAACAAAATGAAAACGAGGCTACAGCACTCTCAACACGCAAAACACCACAACACACTCGCAAAACACCACAAGAAACATGCAAAACACCACAAAGCACCTACGGATGATCCCTGAAGACGCATACCACGATAACCCGCCATTTTACGCCAATGCGGAAGTACACCACTTCTCTAACCGTTTCGTCTCGCGCTCGCACAGTATTACACTGCACACATTCAGCACACTTACACAGCAGCTCCACACCACTAATGCTGCAGCAACATCAAAACAGATTGCAGCTCTTTAACACAATGCTTTACAATAGGTAAAGTATATTGATTTATTAATGTATTATATATTTCATTATTACACACCAAACACCATTAGCTCACTTACGATTTCATTGCCGTCATTTTTTGATGGGCAATTCGCTAGTCACATATATAGTTGTGAGCGTACGAGTTGTTGCTAACGCTTGCGGGCTCGCGTAGCCAGGGCTGCGTGCGAGGGCCTCAGTTGCTGGCATGGAGCGCCGAAAGCGCTCCTTGCCAGCAACTGCGACACTCGAAAAATTTACGTTTAAACGCAAACAAACACACAACAACCGCGACCACGCAAACAACACAACACACCAACTACGACCCTCGCAAACTTTACCTCGCAACGCAAACAACATACGAGACACGTTACCATACATTACGACCTCGCAACAATCGTACGCAACTCGCGCACATTACAAAATTCAAAACACAATAAATACACACAGCACATACATAAAAAGCTTACCTACAGCAAGAGGGAGCATCCAGGACCTCAAAAAAGCAACTTACACCTTCATTTAACTCAAAATAAAAGAGTTTAGACACTAAAAAATCCGCTAAGCGAGAGAAAAAATGTCTGCCGAACAAAACGAAAACGGGGCTACAAACGCAAACAACATACGAGACACGTTAGCACACATTACGACCTCGCAAAAATCGGCCGCAACCCGCGAACATGAAAAAATTAAAAACACAATAAATACACACAACACATACATAAAAAGCTTACCTACAGCAAGAGGGAGCATCCAGGACCTCAAAAAAGCAACTTACACCTTTATTTAACTCAAAATAAAAGAGTTTAGACACTAAACAATTCTCTAAGCGAGAGAAAAAATGGCCGCCGAACAAAACGAAAAAGAGGCTACAGCACTCTAAACACGCAAAACACCACAAGAAACTCGCAAAACACCCCAAAAGACCTACGGATATTCCGCTAAGACGCATACCACACATTACCCGCCATTTTACGACAATACAGAAGTACACAACTACGCTAACGGTTTGGTCTCGCGCACGCACACTATTACACTGCACACATTCATCACGCTTACACAGCAGCTCCACAACCCTAATGCTGCCGCAACATCAAAACACATTGCCAGCTCTTCAACACAATGCTTCAAAATAGGTAAAGTATATTAATTTATTAATGTATTACATATTTCATTATTACACACCAAACAGCATTAGCTAACTTACAATTTCATTGCCGTAATTTTTTGGCTGGCAATTCTCTAGTCATATATATAGTTGTCATACTGTGTAAAACTCGCAATGTAAGCCGAAAGTTGTGAATTACGCGTGTGGAATTCGTGGAGAGAGTTGCACATGTGCACTGTGCACAAAGAGGTGCGCATGCGCATTGCGCACAGCAAGGGGGGGAGACAGGGGAGGGGGGGAAGAGACAAAGAAGAGGGGAAGAGACACAGGAGAGGGAGAGCGGGGAAAGAGACACAGGGGAGGGAGAAGAGACACAGGGGAGGGGGAAAGAGACACAGGGAGGAACAGGGGGGAAAGTGACACAGGGGAGGGAGAGTGGAGGGAAAGAGACACAGGGGAGAGGAGGAGGAAAGAGACACAGGGAATGGAGAGGGGGAAGAGACACAGGGGAGGGAGATGGGTGGACCCACGGGTGAGGGAGAGGGGAGTGGAAGAGACACTGGGGAGGGAGATGGGGCGATGCACAGAGAGAGCAGCACATGCACATTGCGCACAGTGAGGGTGGGAGAGACATTGGAGAGACAGAGGAGAGTGTGGGAGAGAGACAGGGAGAGAGACAGGTGAGAGGGGGGAAAGAGACACAGGAGAGGAGGGAAGAGACACAGGAGAGGGGGGAAAGAGACACAGGGGAGGAAGGGGGTGAAGAGACACAGGGGAGGGAGAGGCAGGAGAGACACAGGGGAGGGAGAGTGGAGTTAAAGAGACACAGGGGAGGGGGGATGAGACACAGGGGAGAGTTGGTGGATATAGACACAGGGAGGGGAGAGGGGGAAGAGACACAGGGGAAAGAGAGGGGATGAGACACAGGGGAGGGAGAGGGGGAAGAGACACAGGGAAGGAAGAGGGGGGCTGACAGGGCAGGGAGGTGGGGGAAGAGACACAGGGGAGGGAGAGGGAGGAAAGAGGCATGGTGAAGAGACACAGGGGAGGGATAGTAGGGAAAGGGGGCAAAGAGACACAGGGACGGAAGACGGGGTGATAGAGACACAGGGGAGGGAGAGGGGGCAAATAGACACAGGGGAGGGAGAGGGGGAAAGAGACACGGGAGGGAGTTGGGGAAGAGACATGGGGGGAGAGAAAAATGTTATATTTTCCTGTCATTTGTGACGGGAGGCCTGTAATGGGTGCCGAAGGCGCTCATTGCGAGGCTCGCATGGAGGAGAGAAAAGAGAGAAGGAGAGGACACAAAAGGAGGGAAGCAGAGAGAGAGAAGCCACACCTAGTGAGGCCATCAGGAAAGATATCAATGTGGATTACACTGTTCTGTTTTTTCATGTATATATTGATGTCTATCATATATATAGTTGTCATACTGTGTAACGCTCACAATGTAAGCCGAAAGTTGTGAGTTACGCATGCGCAATGCGCTCAGAGAGTTACGCATGTGCAATGCACAGAGAGAGCAGCACATGCACATTGCGCACAGCGAGGGTGGGAGAGACATGGGAGAGACAGGGGAGAGTGTGGGAGAGGAGGGAAGAGACACAGGAGAGGGGGGAAAGAGACACAGGGGAGGGAGAGGGTGAAGAGACACAGGGGAGGGAGAGGCAGGAGAGACACAGGGGAGGGAGAGTGGAGTGAAAGAGACACAGGGGAGGGGGATGAGACACAGGGGATAGTTGGTGGAAATAGACACAAGGAGGGGAGAGGGGGAAGAGACACAGGGGAAAGAGAGGGGATGAGACACAGGGGCAGGGAGGGGGGGAAGAGACACAGGGGAGGGAGAGGGAGGAAAGAGGCATGGCGAAGAGACACAGGGGAGGGATAGTAGGGAGAGGGGGCAAAGAGACACAGGGAAGGAAGAGGGGGTGAAAGAGACACAGGGGAGGGAGTGGGGAGAAAGAGACACAGGGGTGGGAGATGAGGGGAAAGAGACACAGGGGAAGGAGAGGGGGGGAAGAAAGACAGGGGAGGGAGAGCGGGCACAGAGACACAGGGGACGTAGAAAGGGGAAAGAGACTCAGGGAAGGGAGACAGAGGGAAGAGACAACAGGTGGGGGAAGGGACACGGGGGTAGGAAATCAAATATTATCCCATCATTTGTGATGAGAGGCCTGCAATGGGTGCCAAGGGAGCTCATTGTGAGGCTTGCAGGGGGGAGGGAGAAGAGGGAGGGAGAGGACACAGAAGGACGGTAGGAGAGAGAGAGAAGCCGTGGATAGTGGAGCTCGCATTGCCCGACTTTGCTGAGCATGGCGAGGTTCTCAATCTGCGGTGTAGCCTCACATTGCGAGCCTCGCATTGTGCGGCAAACAACAGCATTGTGAGGCATGCAAATAATTTGCCGTAATTTTTTATTGGCAAGTGGCAAGTATACATATAGTATGTGTATATATGTTTCCTTTACTATGTTGTGTTTATTCCCCCTATATGTCTTTACCTGATGATGTAAGATGCTGTCTCTACTCTCTCTGCATATCTGTTTTTATTTAAACCAAGGGTTCCATCTCACGTTAGTATTGCTTCAGACTTGATAAAGAGAGGTTAAATCTCTCGAATGCTCGTCAATATAAATAAGACATTTGTCCAATTCTAAAGGTATCATAATATACTGCAATAGGATTAATAATTACTAAATAACTCATTGCTCTTTTTGCCCACCATATATTAAACGATTGTTGTGGTGAACGACCTACTAATAAGTTCCACAACACAAGCTGAGATCCCGCTCCGTGCTGATGATAGCCAGTAAGATTGAGACTGCTATACATGGATAGGATTCTCAGCTTGTGCATAATCCAACCTTGGATTTGTATAATTGCTGTGTAATGCAGCGGGCATAAGCTTAAAGGAAGCCATGTTTGAAATGGTTTATGGATTGAAGAGCTAGACATTTGTGGGCACATTTGCATGTCCCAGCTCAGCTTCCCAGAATGCAGTGTAATAACTTTTTTTTCCGTGAGAATTCTGAGCTGGAAGCAGGTTTTTTATCTTGTTTTAGACATTCAAATGTGAATGCAGATGTTCTATTTATTTACTATACTACTGTACGGTGGAGGGCTTCTATCCCTCTTTTGCCCACCATATATTAAATGATTGTTGTGGTGAACTACCTACTAATAAGATCCACAACACAAGCTGGGATCCCGCTCCATGCTGATGATAGCCAGTAAGCTTGAAACAGATGTATGTGGATATGATTCTCAGCTGGTGTATAATGCAACCTTGGCTTTGCATAAAGGCTGTGTAATGCAGCGGTCATAAGCTTAAAGGAATCCATGTTTGAAATGGTTTTGGATTGAAGAGCGAGGCATTTGTGGGCACATCTGCAAGTCCCTGTTCAGCTTCCCAGAATGCAGTGTAATAACTGTATTTCTCGGAATACTGAGCTGGAAGCAGGTTTTTTTGAACGTGTTTTAGACATTTAAATGTGAACACAAATGTAGTATATGTTTACTATATATATATATATATATATATATATATATATATATATATATATATATATATATTTCTTTATATATACAGTCAGGTCCATAAATATTGGGACATCGACACAATTCTAAACTTTTTGGCTCTATACACCACCACAATGGATTTGAAATGAAACTAACAAGATGTGCTGTAACTGCAGACTTTCAGCTTTAATTTGAGGGTATTTACATCCAAATCAGGTGAACGGTGTAGGAATTACAACAGTTTGTATATGTGCCTCCCACTTTTTAAGTGACCAAAAGTAATGGGACAATTGGCTGCTCAGCTGTTCCATGGCCAGGTGTGTGTTATTCCCTCATTATCCCATTTTCAAAAAGCAGATACAAGCTCCAGTGTTCATTTCAAGTGTGCTATTTGCATTTGTTGCTGTTAACTCTCAATATGAGATCCAAAGAGCTGTCACTATCAGTGAAGCAAGCCATCATTAGGCTGAAAAAAACAAAACAAACCCATCAGAGAGATAGCAAAAACATTAGGTGCGGCCAAATCAACTGTTTGGAACATCCTTAAAAAGAAAGAACACACCGGTGAGCTCAGCAACACCAAAAGACCCGGAAGACCACGGAAAACAACTGTGGTGGATGACCGAAGAATTATTTCCCTGGTGAAGAAAACACCCTTCACAACAGTTGGCCAGATCAAGAACACTCTCCAGGAGGTAGGTGTATGTGTGTCAAAGTCAACAATCAAGAGAAGACTTCACCAGAGTAAATACAGAGGGTTCACCACAAGATGTAAACCATTGGTGAGCCTCAAAAACAGGAAGGCCAGATTAGAGTTTTCCAAACAACACCTAAAAAAGCCTTCACAGTTCTGGAACAACATCCTATGGACAGATGAGACTAAGATCAACTTGTACCAGAGTGATGGGAAGAGAAGAGTATGGAGACGGAAAGGAACTGCTCATGATCTAAAGCACACCACCTCATCAGTGAAGCATGGTGGTGGTAGTGTCATGGCATGGCATGTATGGCTGCCAATGGAACTGGTTCTCTTGTGTTTATTGATGATGTGACTGCTGACAAAAGCAGCAGGATGAATTCTGAAGTGTTTCGGGCAATATTATCTGCTCATATTCAGCCAAATGCTTCAGAACTCATTGGACGGCGCTTCACAGTGCAGATGGATAATAAACCCGAAGCTTACTGCGAAAGCAACCAAAGAGTTTTTTAAGGGAAATAAGTGGGGTGAGGGTGACTATGAAGCAATGGATACCTGTGGGGGGCCTTAGAGGCTAGGTGCATCAAGAAGAGCTTGTGCAAGGCTTGGGTTAGGTGAAGGGGTCTGTGGAATATGGTATATGGGAAGGGGTGTTCAGGTGTTGATGATACATGAATAAATCAGTAGGGCAGGAAATGTAACTGTGGTCAAGAGAGAGGCATGTACTTTATTGGTTGTGCAGGGCAGTAATATAGACGCAGAAAGAGTGTTATAGGAGATCATAATGGGGGATCTGGGTGGTGGGTCTGGTTTGGGTGGCCCTGAGGGTGTAGGAGATCATAATGGGGGAGCTGGGGGGAGAGGGGGGGTTTGGGTGGCCGTGGGGGGTGGGGGTGTAGGAGATCATAAAAGGGGTTGTGGGGGAGGGATTTTGGCTGGCCGTGGTGGGTAGGGGTGTAGGAGATCATAAATGGGGTGGGGGAGCGGGGTTTTGGGGGCCCCTGTTTTGTTATAGAAAGTATCCATTCACCATTGTTCATTTAACACATATTTTAGGTTAATTGTATTAATAGAGAATAGTTTTGAACACTATTGTATCTTTAAACAGTGTATTATGTTATATTATACATTGTGATTATGATTGTGATTATGATCTTATTGTATATAGTAAATTGCATTATAAGAAAAGGATTGACACAATATTATTATTGATAATGCAAAATATTTTTGCAAAATTATACATTGGGTTTTAATGGACCAACTTCTTTGCTTCATACCTGGAGTAGAATACGCAATTTGGTTATTACAATATGTAGGAAGTATAGACAATCAAGCTGTCTGTATGTATATATATATGTTGTCTTCAATTATCTTTTTATTTTACTCAGAAGAATATAAAAACACTTCTCCTTCCTCTGAACAGTTCACAGTGTTCGATAATATTTGCTGCCTGGGGCACAGTTTGTGAAATCACATGCCAAGTGTCACAGAGCATTGCTATTAAACTGTATTTTCTATACTGTACTTGCAATATTTTAGAATCTATTTAAACAGCAAAAATGGAGGAATTCATTGAAATTGGTTGTACTGGAGAATTATATAACAGCAAGAAAAGTCTGACTGACACAAGATGTGAATTACTGTCCTGCAAAATCATTCCAAGGACATTCCTTTCTTTCAAATATTGTTTTAAATAATAACTTTCTCTTGTGCTTTTCCATAAATGAAAGATAGTGAGACACTGTGTACATGAGATTACTACAGAATAGGCTTTTTCAGCTGATAGAATCCTGATGAGAATTTATGTTGCTATGGTTCTGAAAAAATATTAGAAACGCCATAATGTGCCAGAGAGCAAAGGATTTATGGATAAGTAAACGGTACTAACAATGCAAAATATCAGTGTCTTTTTTGTTTTGTTTGCTATTATAGCTTTATTGTACAATTTTGAAGGAAATATATTTGTATTTTTACCTCGCTGACATTTTAAATTTAGTATTGACTTTTTTGCAGACAACCTAATTTTCAGTATCTTAATATCTTTCCTTGTGTTTCAGTGAAAGATGTGTTTGCCCTAAAAAACAATCCTACTGCGGTGCTCATATATATATTGTTGTTATTACCAATAGGTTGAATCTGGTACGATGACAACTTTGTTTGGTCTAGTATATTGTATTTTATATGTATTGTAATAGAACCTGGGACTCCTGTGTTTCTAGTGATCATTACATTAATACAATGAAGGGGAAGCATATCAATAAGAGAACACTATTAAATTATATAAGGAATGTAAGTCCCCTGATTATAATAATGAGTTTATGATAGGCAGTGCCCTTAAAGGAACAGTGATAGAGTTTTGCTGCTTAATATATATATATATATATACTAGCGACTTGCCCGTCAAAAATTATGGCAATAAAATCTGAAGCCTGGCAATGCTGTTTGCCACACAATGTGTAGTTCTCCCCCCTCTAACTTGCAGGCCTTGACAAAGGCGCTCATTGCAAGGCTCTCCCCCCTCTACCTTCCGGGCCTCGTGATGAGGGCCTTTGGCGCTCATCATGAGCCCTGCAATACGTTTTTTTGCCTCTCATTGTAGGGGTCGGCCAACCTGCAACTTTCGGGCACCGTAATGAGCACCTTTGGCGCTCATCGCAAGCTCCGCAATGAGCGCCTTCGCCGCACATTGCGAGCCTCTCCCCACTCTCTACCTCCCTCGTCTCTTTGCCCTCTCTCCCTCCCCCGGGTCTTTTCCTCTTATCACCCTCCCCTGGGTCTTTTTCCCCCCTCTCCCCCCTCCCTTTCTACCCCTTCTCTCTCCTCTGTGCTCCTGTTTGCATTTACGGGTGTGAAACCATTTGCATGCATGGTATATTCAACCAGTTAAATATCAAATTTGCTTGCAACCTCACTTACAGGCTCCCTGCCTCTCCCCCTGTGCTGTGTGTGAGGTTGTAAGTACATTTTTTAATTAATTGGCTTCTTTTGGTGGTCTCTTAAAATGGAGGCTGTTAAATCCTTTTTTTTTTTTAAGTCTGTAACTTGTAGGCCATTTGGAGCCTCTCCCCCCTCAAGCCAGTCACATACGGCCCTCCCGTACGGGCCTTCTCTCTCTCTCTGTCTTGTGAGTCTCGCTCTCATTTCTTTTGCTCTGACCTGTCTCTCTCTCTCTCCTGGTGTGCTCTCTCTCTCTCTGTGTATGCTCCCGCTCTCTCTGCACTTTCTCTCTCTGTGCCCTGTCTTTCTATGTGAGCTCTTTCTGTGCTCTCTCTTTGTGTGCTCTCTTTCTTTCTGTGTGCTCTCTCTCTTTCTGTGTGCTCTCTGAATTCTCTCTGTGTGCTTTCTGTCTGTGCACTCTCTCTCTATTTGCGCTTTCTGTCTGTGCACTCTCTCTATGTGTGCTTTCTGTCTTTCTCTTTGTCTGTGATCTCTCTGTCTGTGTGCTCTCTCTCTGTGCACTCTCTCTCTGTACACACTCTCTGTGTGCTCCCTCTCGCTCTCTGTGTCTATCTCTGTGCGTTCTCTCTTTCTGTGCTCTCTCTCTCACTGTGTGCTCTCTCTGTCTGTGCTCTCTCTCTGTCTACAATCTCTCTCTCTCGCTGTTTGTGTGGGCGCTGTCTGTGAGCACTCTCTCTCTTTGTACCCCTCCCTCTCTGTATTGATCTTTGTACGCTCTCTCTGTGCACTGTCTCTGTGTCTCTCTCACTCTGTGTGCTCTCTGTATCTGCTCTCTGTCTGTGCACTCTCTGTGCACTCTCTGTCTGTGCGTTCTCTCTGTCTGTGCACTCTCTCTGTCTCTGCACTCTCTTACTCTCTGTGTGTGCTGTCTGTGTGTGTGCTGTCTGTGTATGATCTCTCTGTCTGTGCACTCTCTCTGCTCTCTGCCGTTGCACTCTCTCTCTGTGCGCTCTATTTCTGTGCACTCTCTCTCTTTATCTGCACTCTGCCTGTGTGCTCTCTCTCATTCTCTGTGTGAGCTGTCTGTGTGTGCACTCTCTCTCTGTACCCCTCCCTCCATGTGTCGATTTCTGTGCCCTCTCTCTGTGTGCGCTCTCTCTATCTGTGCACTCTTTGTGTGTCCCTCTCTCGCTCTGTGCTCTTTCTGTCTCTGCTCTCGCTCTGTGCACTCTCTCGGGGGACTCTCTCTCTCACTCTTTGTGTGCGCTGTATGTGTATACTTTCTCTCTGTCAATCTCTGTGTGTTCTCTGTGTGTACGCTCTCTCTGTGCGCTCTCTGTGTGTACGCTTTCTCTGTGCATTCTCTCTGTGTCTCTCTCTCTCTCTGCACTCTCTTTCTCTGCTCTCTGTCTGTGCACTCTCTCTATCGATGCACTCTCTCTCTCTGTTCACTCTCTCTCTCTGTGCACTCTCTGTACACTCTCTCTGTCTGTGCTCTCTCTCTCGCTCTCTGTGTACGCTGTCTGTTTGTGATCTCTCTGTCTGTGTGCACTCTCTCTCTCTCTCTGTACCCCTCCCTCTCTGTGTGTCAATCTCTGTATGCTCTCTGTCTGTGTGCTCTTTCTGTGTCTCTCTCTCTCTCTTTGTGCTCTCTGTCTCTGCTCTCTGTGTGTCTCTCTCTCTCTGTGCTCTCTCTGTCTCTACTTTAGGTCAGTGCACTCTCTCTCTGTGCGCTCTCTCTCGCTCTTTGTGTGTGCTGTATGTGTGTACTCTCTCTTTCTGTGGCTCTCTCTCTCTGGGCACTCTCTCTGTCTGTGCGCTCTCTCTCGCTCCCTGTGTGCGCTGTCTGTTTGTGATCTCTCTGTCTGTGTGCACTCTCTCTATCGGTGCACTCTCTCTCTCTGTTCACTCTCTCTCTCTGTGCACTCTCTGTACACTCTCTCTGTCTGTGCTCTCTCTCTCGCTCTCTGTGTACACTGTCTGTTTGTGATCTCTCTGTCTGTGTGCACTCTCTCTCTCTGTACCCCTCCCTCTCTGTGTGTCAATCTCTGTATGCTCTCTGTCTGTGTGCTCTTTCTATGTCTCTCTCTCTCTCTCTCTTTGTGCTCTCTGTCTCTGCTCTCCGTGTCTCTCTCTCTCTCTCTCTCTGTGCTCTCTCTGTCTCTACTTTAGGTCAGTGCACTCTCTCTCTCTCTGTGCGCTCTCTCTCTCGCTCTTTGTGTGTGCTGTATGTGTGTACTCTCTCTCTCTGTGCACTCTCTCTGTCTGTGCGCTCTCTCTCGCTCCCTGTGTGCGCTGTCTGTTTGTGATCTCTCTGTCTGTGTGCACTTTCTCTCTCTGTACCCCTCCCTCTCTGTGTGCTCTCTCTCTGTAGCTCTCTCTTTGTGCGCTCTGTCTCTCTTTGTGCTCTCTGTCTTTGCTCTCTGTGGCTCGCTCTCTCTGTGTGCTCTCTGCCTCTGCTCTCTGTCAGTGCACACTCTCTCTCTGTGCTCTGTCTGTGCGCTCTCTCTGTCTGTGCGCTCTCTCTCTTGCTCTCTGTTTATGTGATTAGCGACTTGCCCGTCCAAAAATGACGGCAATAAAATTGCTGTTTATCACACAATGTAAGGTTTTTGGTTGTCTGAGCACCTTCGGCGCTCATTGCAAGCCCTGTGCTGAGCGCTCATTGCGAACCTCTCCCCTGGTGTACTTTTGCTCCTCTGAGCATCCTCTGCGCTCATTGTGGCACTCATTGTGAGCCTTTCCGCTCGTGTAATTTTGGTGTTGTGAGCACCTTTTGCGCTTATTGCAAGGGCCACGCTGATCGCCTTTGGAGCTCATTGCAAGCCTGTCCACTGCGTGGCTCACAGTGAGTACCTTCGGTTCTCATTGCGAGTCTCTCCGCTCGTGTAGTTTTGGTGTTCTGAGCACCTTTGTCAGTCATTGCAAGATTGCGCTGATTGGCTTTGGCACTCATTGCAAGCCTTTCCCCTCGTGTACTTTTGGTCCTCTGAGCACCTTTGGGACGGAGGTAAGGATGAACTATTGTAGTTCATTCAAATTTTCAATGTGAATAATTTAAATCTCAGATTGACCCACCATGTTGATTTGGTTTCAGTGGATTTTTTAGACTTAACCATTCATAAAGTGATACATGGTTAACTACAAACTGATTTGTTTCGTAAGATTACGGCAACCAACAGTACTCAACATTTTGATGGTTCTCATCATCCCTCCACCAAAAAGGCTTTACCCATTGGGGAGTTTCTCCGATTGTGAAGAAATTGTTCCGATATAGAGGTTTTAAAAAAAAGCGCTGGGGAATTTAAAGAGAGATTGTGGATTCGCAGCTATAGTCATACCTCTATTAAAAAAGCTCTATTTAAAGCTTTACATACTGACAGAGAACACTTACTAATTCCGAGGGATAAAATCTCCTCCAATGAAATGATAAGATTCATCAGCACGTTTAATCAATATTGGAGACAAATAGGCTTGATACTTAACAAACATGCTCATGTTTTGAGAACTGATCCTGTACTCAAAAATGTGATTGGAGATCATATCCATATGACTTGGCGCAGGTCTAAAAACCTGAAAGACATATTGGTCCAAAGTCATCTTGGCAAGCAGAGGAAATTGGATCTCTTCCCAAAGTGACCTATAAGTGTGGTCATTGTAAATACTGCCCGTTGATGATCAAGGTTGATCATATAATTGATAGAATAGGTCAAATACATGAGCCACGTGAATTTTATAGATGCAGCAGCAAATCAGTAGTTTACTGTCTGGTTTGCCCTTGTGATTTAAAATATGTGGGTATGACCTCCAGAGAAGTGAGGAGGCGTTTGGGAGAACATGTGTGTACCATCAAGAATGCAGAGAGAGATCAACTCCTAGGCAAAACCTTGTCAACAGTTGCACGACATTTCCTTCTAAAACATAATTCTGTACCTGAAGTGAGATGTTTTGTGTTACAAAAAATCAGTCTTGGCATTAGAAAGGGGGACCTAGAACAAGAGCTCTTGAAATCTGAAAGTAGTTGGATAACTCTTTTAAATACAACTATGCCAGGAGGTTTGAATGAATATGTAAATTTTACAGTCTACCTATAAGGTGTTTTTTTTTCTATTGTAAGTGGTTTGCAAATTTTACTTTTCTGATACACTATATGATTATAATTGATCACATAAAGTGCAATTATAGTTTAATTTCTTTTGGTTCCTTGCTTATTAATCTTTATGAACCTTTATTTCCTCTTTGGTACACATAGTAATCATTTGTAGACCTGTGATTAGGATACTGGATACTAGAGTAAATTAGTGGTTTCCAGTATAGCGTAATTTAATTTTTTTAATTGAGATTTGTTTTTGTTTTCATTTTGAATCTATGTTATTGTAGTTTTCAATATAAAAATTCATTGATTATGATTTTTGTATAAATTATGGATTTGTGACACCCTCCATTTTTTTGCTTAAATACCTATTCACAGCTTTAACATCTATTTCCTGCTAAATTATAGTCTTTACATGATTGTCACCATTATTAGCCCTGTGCTCCGTGTAAGTTCCACCCATTTTTGCTTTGCATTTAAGGAAACACTATCTTTATATCCATTACCAGCCTCCGTAGAAGCTGAAATCGCGAAACGTGCACGTCAGGCTGACGAGCGTCTTAATTGGAGTGAAGCTGGAGTCGCAGTAAAGAGTCAGCAGAATAGGATTTGGATAGAAAAGGGATACAAGTATTTACTTTAAGCACATTCCTAGGGAGATGCCGATGTGAATTTTCACTGCTTTGGATGGAGTAGATCCGTCAGTATATACATATTTGTTATAGTCCATGTAATCTTTTGTGTCCCCATGCTATGATAGATTTCTAAGTGTGAGCTAATCAATATTTCATTCTCAGTGTAGCATTATCTCATTAGCTGCACCATAGTCTGGTATTCATGGTTATATGGGTTTCACTGCAGGGATTCCCTGTGTATGATAATTTTCTGCATTTTTTCTGGTGCATGTTAGTTCTTACAAGACATTCTTACAAGTTGAGGTTTTGTTACATTATTTTTTTAGGAACTTTATTTGTCCGACCAGCATAAGACTGCATATTTTCTTACAATACAAGCATCTGATCCACTAAACCTCGTTTCTTATAGAAAGCTTTCATATATATTTTTGTAGTAACAAGACTATATATTAGGGAGTTAGTTTTCTCTTTTATTTTAGTCTTTAGAGGGTAAATGGTGGATTCTCCTAGATTAGCTCTCCTGAGAGAGGGAACTCCACCATATTAAGATTTATTTTCGTTCTTGTTAGGTAGGGCCATTTCTTTATTTGGACTTCGCTAAATCCTTTTAGATTTGTTGACTCTCCATATATAATTTAGGATTGAAAAGTGTTCAATGTAATAGGAGATTCGTTATCCCTAGGGACATAATTTACAATTGTTCAACATTATTTTTTAATTACTGCGGCTCTGGTGTATTTCTCCGGTTGTATAAACTTAATTTTTTTAGTCAGCGTTGTTATTTATTTTTTATTATTTCTTGTTTTTAAATAACTTATTAAAGGTTAAATGTTACCTTACTATTGCCTTAGGGCATTTGTCTGTCCAGTACACCCCCATTTAGCTGTGAGTATCGCTAGTAAGTGGCACTAGTTTATAATTAGCGTGTCTTTTCTTTTGGTTTCTCTTATAATTCTATAAGTCCTCTGAGCACCCTCTGCGCTCATTGTGAGCCCCATGCTGAATGCCTTTGCGACTAATTGCAATCCTCTCCCCATGTCCTTTTTTATATATATACTAGCGACTTGCCCGTCAAAAAATGACGGCAATAAAATTGTATGGCAGGTAATGCTGTTTGGTGGAGAATGGGTTTTGTGTTTCTTGTGATATTTTTGTTTTTGTTTTTGTGTATATTTGTTTTTGTGTGTTAATGAAGTAATTAATACATTAATAAATTAATATACTTGACCTATTTGGAAGTAATATATGCAGGAAGCATTGTGCTGAATAGCTGACAATCTGTTTTGATGTTCATGCAGCATATAATGTAGGGTTGCACTGTTGTGGAGCTGAGGTGTAAGTGTCAGCAATGTGTGCAGTGTGTAGTGTAAAATAGGCGGCGTGCGCGAGGGGAAACCATTAGGGTAGCTGTGTACTTCCGCATTGTGTAAGTTAGTGTTGTAAAATGGCGGCTAATGTGTATGTGCTACGCGGCTGTGTATGATGTAGCATCCTTGCTCATGGTGTATCTTGTACCTCACACGGCTTTTTGGAAAATCTGTATGTGCTTTATTCTTTCGCTTAGGGGATTTTCGTGTGTTTAAACTCTGGAATTTGGACTTAAATTGAGGTGTAACTTCACTTGCAGAGGTCCTGGGTGCCCCCCCCCCCTGCTGTGGGTAAGCTTTTTATGTATTTGTTGTGTGTATTTATTGTGTTTTTAATGTTTTTATGTGCGCGCGGTTCGTGTGGAGTATTTTCTGTTGTCCCTATTAGTGTATTTTATACCTCACATGTGCCTGTGTAAAAGTCTTATGTGCTTGGTGGTGTTATGCGTGTTTAGGGGTCGTGAAGCCTTGTTTTGTTTTTTTTCTCGTTTAGGCGATTTTCATGTGTGAAAACTCGCCAAATTGTGGTTAAATTGTCGTGCAACCTGACTCCCAGCTGTCGTGCCTGTCCCCCTGTGCTGTAAGTGTTTTTTTTTTGTATTTTTGTTAATTTTGGTGTTGTTTTTGTATGTGCACGGTTCGGCCGTTAACTTTGTATTTATTTTACCTCATATTTTTATTTTTTTGTAAGTACCGTGGGTCATATTTTTTTTGTGTAAGTGCCTCTTTTCTTTTTGCAAGTGTTACGGGCTGCAATTTTAACGTTTCGTTACCAACGTTTTTTAGCAAGCCCGCGCTGCTGAGAACTATATATGTGATCACATAATACAATTGTCAAACTGCGATTCGTCGCCACGCTTGCGACGAATCGCAGTTTGACAATGATGAACTGCGCATTGCGCAGCAGTAGCCGCGCTTGCGCAGAGCGCGGCGCGAGCCGCGCATGCGCACAGCGCGGCGCGAGCCGCGAGCAGATGGGAGAGTGGGGAACAGAGAGACACAGAGGGATAGGTGGGAAAGAGACACAGGGGAGGTAGAGGAGGGGGAAAAGACACACGGGAGTCAGAGAAGGGTGAAGAAACACAGGGGAGGGAGAACAGGGGGAAGATACACATGGGAGGGAAATGGGGGGGGGGGAGAGGGGAACAGGCACAGGGGGAAGGGGGAAAGAGACACAGGCCAGGGGGGAACAGTCACAGAGGGAGAGGGGGGAAGAGGCACAGAGGGAGAGGGGGAAGAGACACAGGGGGGAGAGATACAGAGGGTGAGGGGGGAAGAGACACAGAGGGAAAGGGGGGAAGAGGTACAGAGAGAGGGGGGAAAGAGGCACAGAGGGGGGAGACACAGAGGAAGGGGTGAAGAGACACAGTGGCGAGAGACACAGAGAGAGGCGGGGAAGAGGCACAGAGGGAGAGGGGGAAGAGACACAGGGGGGAGAGATACAGAGGGTGAGGGGGGAAGAGACACAGAGGGAAAGGGGGGAAGAGGTACAGAGAGAGGGGGGAAAGAGGCACAGAGGGGGGAGACACAGAGGAAGGGGTGAAGAGACACAGTGGCGAGAGACACCGAGAGAGGCGGGGGAAGAGGCACAGAGGGAGAGGAGTGGAAGACACATAGTGGGGAGAGACACAGAGGCTGAGGGGGAAGAGACAGGGAGGAAGAGGCACAGAAAGAGGAGGGGGAAGAGACACAGGGGAGTGAGAGGAGGGGGAAGAGACACAGGGGAGAGAGTGCAGGGGGAAGATACACAAGGGAGGGAAATGGAGACACGAGGAAGGCGGGAACACACACAGGGGGAGGGGGAAAGAGACACAGGCCAGGGGGGAACAGACACAGGGGAGGGTTGGGGGAGACACAGGGGTGGGGGAAGAGATGCATGGGAGGGAGAAGGGGGAAAGAGACACAGGGGAGGGGTTTAGAGACACGGGAGGGAGAGGGAGGTAAAAACACAGGGGGGCAGGAGATACAAGGGAGGTAGACGAGGCGGAAGGAGACACAAGGGAGGGAGAGGAGGGGGGAAATAAGACACGAGGGAGGAAGTAGACAGAGGGAGAGACTCGCAATGAGCTCCAAAGGGGCTCATTGCAAGGCCTGTGATGAGCGCCAAAGGCGCTCATCACAAGGCCAGTAAAGTAGAGGGGGAGAGGCTTACATTGTGTGGCAAACAGCATTGCCAGGCTTCAGTTTTTATTGTCGTCATTTTTGACGGGCAAGTCGCTAGTATATATATATATATATATATGGATAATGCACCGCTGATGAAAGCATTGGAATCCACATATTCTAAATTGGGCGGCTGGTGAATGCACTTTTCATGTTAACCGATTGTTTAGTCCAACATGAATTAAGCAGCATCTGCAAAGGCAAGTAAAATATTAGCATGTGTTAAGAAGGGTATAGAAGCAAGGGAAGCAAATATAATTCTCCCACTATACAAATCTCTAGTACGCCCTCATTTGGAATATGGAGTACAATTTTGGGCACCGCTTCATAAATAGGACATTTTAGAGATGGAAAAGGTACAGAGGAGGGCAACAAAACTAATAAGGGCAATGGAGGGGCTAAGTTATGAAGAAAGACTAACCAAATTAAACTTATTGTCTCTAGAAAAAAAGCGTCTAAGAGGAGATATGATTACCTTATATAAATACATCCAGGATCAGTAAAAAGATTTGTCAAGGGAGCTTTTTGTGCCAAGAGGTTTTCAACTGACAAGAGGACATTCTTTGAGATGAGAGGAAAAAAGATTCCACCGTAAAGAAAGAAAATGGTGCTTCACAGTAAGGGTGGTTAATCTGTGACAGTGGATTCAATAGATAACTTTTAAAAGGGGTTGGATATTTTTTTGAATAAAAAGGGAATTCAGGGCTATCCCAGATAATTAGAGAGGGAGTATTGATTCAGGGAGGCGTTTGATCGTCAGTATCTGGGGTCAGGAAGGAATTTATGTTTTTTTCCCTTATGAGACAACTGACAAATGTTTCAATGTTTTTTGTTTCTGTTTGCCTTTCTCTGGATCAACTAATAATTAATAATTAGCAATTAACAATTATTAATAAATAATCCACATATTATAATAATCAGGAGATCTAAAAATGTTGAACTTGATGGACTGAAGCTCTTTATTCAACCTCAATTACTATGTAACTATGTAACTATGTAACATTAAATACACATTTGCAAGCAGCAGAAAATCTTTATCCAAAAATTATAATAAAAAAAAAACACAATTTACCTAATTAATGGCCACTGTTATACCTTTCCACCACTTTCATTGTCTTAAGTTTAAACTGTCCAGAAGTGTTCAGTCATCATTTTGGGTACATCAAAGAAGACCAGGGGGTGGTGCAGACCTGTTTAGTCATGAGGAGATTCATTGTGTAAATGTGACCAATCAAGACATTCTGAGTTATCCAGTCAACCATCAATGGCCCTTAATATATAGCTGTCTATGTGGGTGAACAAGTGCAGGCAATCTGAGGGCTCCAGTCATCTGAAAGAGTCTAGATGTTCAGACAGCAACACTAGTTATCTTCTCAGGTTTTGTGTATTTCAGGGGTCATTGGAGGGGGTGATTTAGGAAAGCAGCAGAATGGCATTGCTACCCTGGTTGATAATAATGAATGAGCTCTATAACATTTTAAGATTATTTTTTAAAGGGTTAAATCTAGAACCAATAGGGTGGATGTTCATGATTATCTTGCCACATAACCAAATGCTGACATATTCTGCTTGCAAGAATGATGCTGTACTTTGTGTCAGTCTGTGTGATCTAATGATGCAGAATAAATATTTTGGGCTGGCAACATTTTCTTAAAAAAAGGCCAGGGAATTAATTATATATTGAATCTGTAGCAAATAGTTTGCTCTTGGTGAAAGCTTTTTGCCGGAGATGGTTTGCTTATTTCTTATTTTCAAATGTTCCTGACCCCCTAAGTATTGTGAAATGTAAATGCTTAAAGTCTGTTTATTGTAAGAAGTAATTTTGATAAACAACATGTTTGCTTGTTGGACAAGTATGCTTAAACAAATCATTGCTGCTAACAAGTACATTGAACATAAATAAAACATACGAATTTGCTGGTTCTACAGTGATATTAGGGTAGCTCCAGTGGACTTTCAGTACAAATAAAACTTTAAAGAAATACATTACCAATCAGCACAGTGTCATTCTTAAATTGATGGTGCTGTGCTTCTAAAAGCCTATGTCCAGAAAATGGAGTGTTAATATTTATTTACCCTCTTCTAAAAATGTAGGATTTCTTCTTATGGTGTATCCTTTGCTTACTTAATTAACAATGCCAAACTGAAGTTTTTCCAAATTACAAGCAATAATAAAAAAATATATAAAATCCAAACATAATCAATACTTTGTTTCCAGCATTCCAACTTTCTAATATAGACATCATTTTTTTCACACTTAAAAACAAGTCCAATATACTTTATCAATTTATATATAAACTGTAAGAAGAATAATGTCCAATGTGCCTTATTTTCTCAAGGCCTTGCTAATGAGTTATTTATGTATGCTGTGAAGAGTACTTATATTATCCATCAGGTCTAAGCACTCCAATCAGCTGTTATCCTCCATCTAGTGGTTAAAAGATCACAAAGCCAATAAATGAATGCTCACTAAGCAGCTAATTGTTCTTTTTTTTCCTTCATTCAGTTTTTTTTCGACTTTCATTGATCTCATGGACTCTAACACACCAGGCACATTTTTATTTCCAGGATGGTCATGCTGAGCCACTTTGTATTCCTGGCGGAGATACTGAAGTGGGTTGCTAGTTTTTTTTCCAGTGGACCACAGCACACAGCTCCTGGTATTCCTAGGTGGTCTCCCATCCAAGTACTAACCAGGCTCAACCCTGCATGGCCTCAGGGTGATGTGACCTCTCGGTTCCCTGACTGAAATTGAACCCAGTTCACAGCTGTGAATGCACAAAACCCTAACCTCTGGACTACCAGCTAATTGTTCCAGCATACTATTGTCTCTAGGAAGGCAACTGTTTCTAGCATTCACATATACCAGCTTGAACGGAGAAGACTTTTGGTTCCTTACTTTGGCAGCAGTGATACACTGATATTAATGTTAACCAAATAAGATAACATATTCAAAAGTAATAACTGATAACTTGCAGCCCCATTAACTTCCTCCAACTGAAGAATTTGTAGCCTGTAAAGGAGCCTGCAAGACTTACGGCTATTAAACTGGCCTCTTTCAGCTACCCGCAAACGATCTGCGGATTACAGGCGGAAAAACCCTACGGGCTGTCAAAATCAGAACTCCGTCCCAGTTAAGCCTTTTTGTCTGTCAAGCCCGTAAATGTTACGATTGCAAATTGCTATTAAATTGCTACAAATCCCCAGGGACGCTCTGGCGCTCAAACTCGTAAACGCCAAATGGAGCCAAAAACCCTACAGGTACTAGAGAGGGGGTTAAAGTCCTGTCCGTAGCACTGTAAAAGCAAATATAAAGACAATACTGTATTTTAAATTAAAGGGAAAGTGATGTGAGGTATTACATTTAATAGCACAACACTCTCAAGCTCGCAAATCTGCAATAAAAACATTTTATTTTCTGTTTAACTTCCATGTTATATCATTCCCGGCAATCAATATGTTAATACATGTAACAGAACACGCATGGACTAGAATATCATTTATTGATTATTTAATATTGCATTGATTCTGAAATGAGGGTCCAATCGCAATTCAAACTTCAAAACGTAAGGGATTAAAATCAAACCTCCATTATTTTAGTGACATAATGATGACAATTTCTTTTACTATTGGCTCAGTCTAAACCCGTAACCACGGGTTTGACTAATTGATCCTGTTCCCCGCGGGAATGCAGCATGGTTTACGGTTTTGGATGTCGGCCAAGTCTGTTGCAGGCTTTGCTAATTTCATCGCTCTGTAACTCTGCCCGCAGCGGCCCTGGGATATAATGGGGCTGATAGTGTCTATCTTTTGTGCTTGTCTACGTGTACAGGGGCCTTGTGGATATCTTCTATTCAGTTAAGGATCCGGTAATGATTTATTTGAGTTTAATGCGTATCTGTATGGTTATTTTCAGCCATGTGTAAAAAAAACAGCGTTCACTTTGGTCTTCTTTGTTTTGTGTCAGAATATATGGTTTATATGTGTTAGGTTACGCAAGACACATAAAATGATGGACCTTTTCAGGACATTGGCTAAAATTCAGACCACAGGGTAACATTCAGAACTGTTAAATACATAATGTGGCAATTATAGTTAGAAAGTTTAATACTTTGTATCTGCATTTGTCTGAATTTGATAATACCCAAGCAATTCAGCACTGTGTAAGGTGATGTCTATATATGGTATTCAGTAGTTTTGATATAATGTAGTATTTTGTCCAAAAGGATTGGGTCATTAAGATTAAGCTGTTGAAATCTGCTTCAACATAAAGGAATTTAAACTGGCTGATGAATGGTGAGGACAATACTATGTATGCATAAACTCTAATTTTTTTAGGCAACAAGTGCTTCTATATCCTTCTATATTCACCTGAAAATCCAATATTAGTCTTAGTATTTTACAATACGGACATTTTTGGACAAGCTCTTTGCTAAATCGAGTGCTAGTGAATCATCAGGAAAGAGACAAAAAGGCAGTGTTAGAGTTACCTGATGTTTTAATGGAAGGTGACTCCCCTTCTAAACAATAATTCCTTTGCTCCTCTTCAGCTTCTGCCATCATCACTCCTCGGTAAAGGTAAATTCAGGTTCTGGTTATTTTTTTATTTTTTTATTTTTTTATTTATCAGATTTGGGGCTGTGAACGGATTATTCCAATTTTAGTTAATTCCTATGAAACAAAAAATATTCTATATTCATCAGATTCAGTATATGTTCTTTCCTCAGGAATGGAATAATGACAAATATAGATATTTCACTGTATATTGTTTGTTAGTTTATGGAAATACTATGCTAGGGAGATTTTCAATTCTTGCCGTAAAATACGTTGCAGTAAATTTATTGTTTGAAAATTGGAAATCCTTCATGGTTGATAGTAGGTGTTAATATCCTATAAATATTAATTGTAGAAAATGTAATATGCCCCCTTCTTTTGCTATAGAATACAACTTACAATGTCTGGCTTGCATTTATAATGACAGGTGTGAATTTGGTAAATTTAATTTAGATTTCAGATCCTGTTTTCTAAGATCTATCAGTTTTCCCACACAATTCGTGTCTGTTTGGGCCCATTCTAAAAAATGCTTGAGGCCCTTAGCCTGTGGAAATCTAGATTCACTATTAATGGAAGCTGAACTTTCCTGCAAATCTGTCATGTTCTGACTGTTCTAATATTTTCAAGCTTCTTAAGAACTCAGACAGTTTCTTTCAGATCACATATATAGTTGTGAGCAGGCGAGCCAGCCAGAGCCGTTGCTCACGCTTGCGGGCTCGCGAAGCAAGCCGCAGCCCTCGCGTAGCGAGGGCAGCGGGCAAGGGCCTCAGTTGCTGGCATGGAGCGCCAAAGGAGCTCCTTGCCAGCAACTGCGACCCTCGCACACTTTACGTTGCAACACAAACAGCACGACACAACAACTACGACCCTCGCAAACTTTACCTCGCAACGCAAACAACATACGAGACACGTTACCACACATTATGAACTTGCAAGAATCGGACGCAACTCGCGAACATTACAAAATTCACAACACAATAAATACACACACCACATTCATAAAAAGCTTACCTACAGCAAGAGGAAGCATCCAGGACCTCAAAAAAACAACTTGCAGCTTCATTTAACTAAAAATAAAAGAGTTTGAACGCTAAAAAATTTGCTAAGCAAGAGAAAAAATGGCCGCCGAACAAAACGAAAACAAGGCTACAGCACTCTAAACACGCAAAACACCACAAGAAACTTGCAAAACACCACAAACGAACTACGGATATTCCGTTAACACGCATACCACACATTACCCACCATTTTACACCAATGTGGAAGTACACAACTACGCTAACGGTTTGGTCTCGCGCACGCACACTATTACACTGCACACATTCATCACGCTTACACAGCAGCTCCAAACCACTAATGCTGCAGCAACATCAAAACAGATTCCAGCTCTTCAACACACTGCTTCAAAATAGGTAAAGTATATTAATTTATTAATGTATTATATATTTCAGTACTACACACCAAACAGCATTAGCTAACTTACAATTTCATTGCCGTCATTTTTTGACGGGCAATTCGTTAGTCTTTAATATATAAGAGAAGGTCATCTGTGAATACAGATAATTTGTGATGTTCACAACCCATAGATATATCTCTTATCCTGAGGTTCTTCTTATTAGAGAAATGAGATTTAAGAGAAATGAAGACAAAGGACATAGTGTATCATTCCATTTGATAGAGTGAATGGAGTTAGGTTCTGTTGTTTTGTGGTAATCACAGTATGTGGATTGGCATACAAAATTACAATTAAATTAGAGAATACTTCTCTTGCACCCATTCAAGTAAGAATTTATGTTAGATAATATCATTCTACATTATTGTTTCAGATTCAATATTTAAAATCTCATAAGAATTGGTAAGGAAGTTTCTGGATTTTTGTAAAATTGCTAAAGCATATCTAATTGGTTAAACTAAGTAAAACTGCATTGTTCCTTAGAAATTATTTCAGGAATGATGGTACTTAAGTAGACCACAATGATTTTATTAAGATTTTTATAGTTGTGTTTAAAGATATGAAGCAGGGGCATTATAACACATGCCAGAATGAAGTACTGTGGTAATTGTTTAGTGGTATTGTTAAAATGTTCCAAAGTTAAATCATCTGGGCCAGTGGCTTTATCTCACCTCAGTTCAGAAATGTGTTGCTTCACGTGCTTCCCTATGATTCTAAGAAGCTCTGAAAGTTTAGGAAAGGGAATATTGGTCAAGAATGTTCCTGATAGGTCTCTTGTTTTTTAGGCTCTTATGTAGTGAATTGTAAAATTAAATTCAAGAAATGGGTGATTATTGCTTAAGGGGACTGATATTGAGGGCTCTGTGGATCATAAAGTATTTAATAAGCCTGCAAATCTTCAACTACCTGGATCTTTAAAATATGAAATGTTTTCCTAAATCATTTGGTTTTGTGCAACAGAAGTTTTTCAGGCCTATTAACAGGTTTATTAAATTGGGGCTACGTTGTAAAACGTAGCCTGTAACTCCAAATTTACGTGTTAAGGATTTTAAATTAGCCCTGTAACGTTGCTTGCAGCGGACTTTGCGTGTTAACACGCAGGACGGCCGAGAATAGGCTGCCTGCTGAGCAACATTGAACTTCGCTCACGTAAATCCTTTGATCCGACAAGCCCATAACTGCTACTTGTTCAATTCAGCTATTAAATTGCAACGTGGTCACTCGCGAGCAAACACGTAACACGCAAATGGAGCCCAAAGGCCAATATGTTCTCAAGCGCACCTACAAGGGGGTTAAAGTCCAATACATAGCACTTGTTAATCAAATAAAAACACTCTACTGTACATTTATTAAAAGGGAAAGTTATGTTAGGGCTTAGAATTATTAGCACAACATTCTCAAGCCCACAAATGGCCCAGAAAAATACTTTATTTTATGTTTATATTTTGTGTTATATTGATCCCCTTAATCAATGTGTTACAACATATACTGTAACTCACATATAATAGAATATCATATTTACAGCTTTATTAATATTGCATTATATCTGTAATGTGGGTCCGATCGCAAACTGTAATTGAAGCAAGTAGGACATGGAAATCTACCCTCCCCCTTTTCAGTGACATCACGCTAACAATCTCTTTTTCCATTGGCTCCATTTGAACCCGTAACTACGTGCTTGCTTAATTGTTTGCTTGTGAGCACGCAACTTCCGACGGCCGGGAACTGGTTTACGAAATAGCGTCTCTCGCTCGTCACTCGCATCACTTCTAATTTAATAGCGATGAAAAATGGCCAAAGTTTGAGCATGCAGCCCTTACGTGCTACATGTTGGACTTACGAGGCTGGAATTTAATATTTTTTTGCAGTTTAGGTATTTTAGTTTTATCAGGGCAGCTTGTTGTAAAAGCGTGTCTTGCCTCTTTATATCTTATACAGTTGTCTTGTGGGTTTGTTCTGCATGTCTTTTTTTTTTTAAAGTGGAACTTAATTGGAGAATGACTTTTAGTTTATATTGCTTTATATACAGGGCCTTGCAAAAGTATTCAACCCCTTGGCATTGTAAGATATGGCTTATACAGTGATCATTTTTAAACATTGTGCCTTTAATAAGCGTATATTATAAAATATATGTAGTTGTATAAATCTTTATTTATATATATATATATATATATATATATATATATATATATATATATTGTGACAGGACGCCCCCTTCTGACGGGGTTTGCGTTCTGCTCTTTTACGTTTTTAGGGAGGAAAACACAGTAGGCTTGTCAGAGGCTTAATTGACTGCTGTTTATTTGTCAGCACCAGCAAAAAGAAAACAGCAATAAAACAAAATACTACGTAAACAGACTTACTATGACCTGGAACGCCCTGTCTATCCCTGAGGTCGCTTCTCGGCCTGCAGGTAAAATAAACACTCCCCCACTGTTTCTTTTGGAAGGAGTAGCTTTCACACAATAGCGCCACCTAGTGGCCAGGATACAGTCAGTCTCTTATAAAGGTTGTATTGCCTCCTTGTGGCCTGGATACAAAGAACCTCTTCTTTCAGTTATATTGCCACCTTGTGGCCAGGATACACATCATCTCCTCGTTAGTTATATTGCCACCTTGTGGCCAGGATACACATCATCTCCTCTTTAGTTATATTGCCACCTTGTGGCCAGGATACACATCATCTCCTCTTTAGTTATATTGCCCCCTTGTGGCCAGGATACACATCATTTCCTCTTTAGTTATATTGCCACCTTGTGGCCAGGTTACACATACTCTCTAGTACATCTGGAAGTCTCTTCCACGGTACACTTTACACCTTCGTGGATGAAGCATAGGGCCCGCCCGTCTCTCCCGTATGCTTCACCCCAGGGACCCTTGAATATATAACAACACCAACTTGTAGTCACTTTACTCTTCAAAACTCAGCCTCTTCCCTGGGGCATAATAAGTCTTGGTACATTCCTTCTGAGGCCTCTGTCAGCTACACACTCGCTAGGCCTTTAAGGCAACTCTGTCTGGGGATTCTCACTAATCCCTTCACACTTCTCTCTTAACACTCAGCCTCTTCCTTGGGGCATAATACGTCTGGGCACCTTCACTGAGAGGCCTCTGTCAGCTACACACACGCTAGGCCTTTAAGGCAACTCTGCGAGGGGATTCTCACTAATCCCTTCACTTTCTTGGTGTCCTGAGGCTGTATTCACTCTTCCAGCTCACACGTCCTGCGACTGCAAACAGCTCACCCGACTTGCTGTTGTCCCAGTACTCCCAGTCACAGTAAATGAGGTGATCTCTTACAGGCTGGTTCACAAAACTTCCAACTGCAGTTCCACACAGGATCACCTTCCAGCTCAACTCTGTGACTTGCTCTGATGGCAGCAAACAACCTGCCCAGAGCCTAGCCAGCCACATCCCCTTTCCATGTCTGTTTTCAGGCTTTTAAAGGGAAGTTGCACAAATTAGGAGTTCTTCAGAAGTTTTAACTCATTCACTCCTGTCAAGAACTCCATACTCCACTTGCTTGTCCTATCATCTAAGGGCCAAACGGTCACAATATATATATATATATTCCCTGAGAAACTCGAGGTGTGACTATCTATTCCATTCATGTAACAAAGGCTTATGCCTGAGGTTGGGTGTGGTGGACTGTTACATCAATCATATAGACAGCATAATAGGGGGTCTCTTGGGCTAGAGTGTTTATATGTAAACAAGGGGACATCTGTGTGTGTGATATTCCCATCTATGGAGTTTTTATGTAGTTTGGGGGAAGGTGAGATGATTTCAGTGAGATGGTCAGTCACATATCAAGGAGGAGTGTCCAGGAAAGATATACAAAAGCCCAGAGAGTTTAGTAAGTTTAAGTCTAGAAGTCTAGGAGTATGTGTGTGTCCATGAGGAGGTGTCCAGAAGAGCCATCCAGAGGAGTGCCCAGCTGAGCAGAAGCCATGCCATGGTGTGACCTGAGGCCTAAACACATGGACTCTGAAGATATTGCTGACCTTTGGTGTAGTATCTAGTTATAATGTAGTATATTATTCATATAAGTATTTTTTTTGTAAATATCGTTTTATCCCTACTGTCTATTTGTTTGTCTAAAACCCACTGTGTAACCGTATATTGATTTATGCAAAATATATCTTTTAATATGTTCGTTTATTGATTTGTCCAAAAGAACTTATGTTTGTTTATTGATTTGTCCAAAAGAACTTATTATTTGTAGAAATTATACATTCATTATTTAATTATTAGTTAATTTCTTACAGCATTAACATGGATTGTTTGAGGATTTGCATTATTTAATTTACAGAACATGCCCAAAACTTTGAAGATGTGTTTTTTTTAAAAAATTTTATTGTGAAGCAAGCAACAAATAGGACAAAATAACAGTAAAGGTCAATGTGCATAACTATTCAGCCCCCTAAAGTCAATACTTTGTAGAACCACCTTTTGCGGCAATCACAGCTCCAATTTGCTTTGGATAAGTCTCTATGAGCTTGCCACATCTTACCACTAGGATTTTTGTCCATTCCTCCTTGCAAAACTACTCCAGCTCCTTTAAGTTTGATTGTTTGCGCTTGTGAACGGAAATATTTAAGTCTAACCACAGATTTTCTATTTGATTAAGGTCTGGGCTTTGACTAGGTCATTCCAATACATTTACATGTTTCCCCTTAAACCACTCTGTTGCTTAAGCAGTGTGTTTGGGGTCATTGTCCTGCTGGAAGGTGAACCTCCGTCCTAGCCTCAAATGACGCACAGAGTGGTACAGGTTTTGCTCAAGAATATCCCTGTATTTAGCACCATCCATTTTTCCCTCAATTCTGACCAGTTTCCCATTCCTGGCTGCTGAAAAACATCCCCACAGCATTATGCTGCCACCACCATGTTTCACTGTGGGGATTGTGTTCTTTGGGTGAAGTGATGTGTTGGGTTTACGCCAGACATAGCGTTTTCTTTGATGGCCGAAAAGTTAACATTTTGTCTCATCAGACCAGAGAACCTTCCTCCATACATTTTGGGAGTCTCCCACGTGCCTTTTCGCAAACTGAAAACGTGCCAATTTGTTTTTTGCTGAAAGTAATGGCTTTCTTCTGGCCACTCTGCCATAAAACCCAACTCTATGGAGCATACTGCTTATTGTCGTCCTATGTACAGATACTCCAGTCTCTGCTGTGGAACTCTGCAGCTCCTCCAGGGTTACATTATGTCTCTGTGCTGCCACTCTGATAAATGCCCTCCTTGCTCAGTCCGGGAATTTTTGTGGGCGGCCGTCTCTTGGCAGGTTTGCTGTTGTGCCATGTTCTTTCCATTTGGTTATGATAGATTTGATCATCAAAGATTTGGATATTTTTTTATAACCTAACCCTGACTTGTACTTCTCAAAAACATTGTCCCTTACTTGTGTGGAGAGTTCCTTGGTCTTCATGGCAGTGTTTGGTTAGTGGTGCCTCTTGCTTAGGTGTTGCAGCCAATTTTCTGTTTTCTATTTCTAAAAAATAGTTTTATGTATATATTTTTCTCATTTCACTTCACCGACTTAGACTATTGTGTTCTGATCCATCACATAAAATTCAGATTAACCTAACATTGAACTTAAGGCTGTAATGTAACAAAATAGGCAACCTACTCCAGTATGTTTGCCATGAAAACCTTATGGATAAGCACAACTGGGCACAAGATGTGTCCATAGGGTCATGGAGAGTTGGACACAACTGAATAACTTAACAACAACAACTCTGCTTCAGCCTACAACATCTATGGTTATTATTATATGTCAAATATTACTGTTTCTGAGGTTAGATATGGCTGTTTGGCGATGGTCTATCATTGGGTCTACCAACAATTAAAACCCCCACACAGAAAAATATGATCACAACTGGAAGATACCACCTTAGTAATAAGTTTGTTTATAAATTCCAATTGCTCTCATTGGATTGCATATATTTTACCCAACAAGGGGTTCTATGTTAACACATCTTAACTTGATTTTTAACCCCAATTTCAACTTGAATTTAATTTAGTATTTCTATATTCTTATTTCATTTTCTCTAATTTATAACATCACACATGGCATTTCCCTCTAGGCTATAGAGATGAAGAAAAGAACAATCTCAGCTATAAAGATTTCAAACTCTACATTTATGTAAATGTATTTTTGTCTAGTAATTATAATAGGGAACTATTCTGCAACAATCGGTTTTCATTATGTGAAATCTTACCAAAAGCATATAGTCAAAATAAAAAGGATTATAGAAAAAAAGTTTAAGAACAGATTCATGTCTGGGATTTACTCTATTAACAGTGTCTTTGTTTGAATAGTACTATCAAAGCATTTTTGTAAGTCAGATTAAAATATTATTCAGTGTGCTGTGGTATGCCACAAATTTTAATATTTTGTATTTGCAGTTCCGAATGGGATATAAAGAGATTGTGATAGACACTGGTATATAATAAAAGCAATGTTTCTGAAAGTGGTTGAAAGCAAATTATTTTCATGCAAATGGTTGATAGTATTTATAGATTTTTTACATATGAAGGATTACATATAATTGCCTTGATATACCATGACAGAGTAAAAGTACTGACTGCAATGTAGATAAAGGATGTACCACTGCGTATGAAGATTTCAATCTTGAATAACAGTTGTGTGTATTTTTTCTTACAAATTATATTTTTTTCTGATCAGGTTGGGAAATGATAGAAAATAACTTGGAATACATAGGAAGTTAAGTCATAGAAGAGCCTTCACAAACTTTGGCATGTTCACATGCCTAAGTTGTGGTAGTGAAGCTTTAACCGCGCTACTGGCAAGGAAAATGCATTGGTTGGAGACCGATACACAATGAATTTGCTCACTGATTACTCCATGTCCCTATGTAAAGAGAGCAGTTTGGAGAACATAGAGGGAGGTGGTGGAAGAGAGTTGTCCTGGCCATGAATGAGGGTTTTCCGAGGAGGGAAGAAGGAGCGGTCTTGGTTATGTGATAATTGGATATGATCAGAATATGACACCACCTCCTTCCCTTTCAAAGACCCAGAAACAAGCAGCTTTCATGAATAGATTCAAGCACAGCTCTTCAAACACTCTTTTCATGCAAACAACTTTAACCAAAATATCATGAATGCCTTCAGAGTCTAGCAGAGGCATCAGGGCATCATTTTATCTAATTAAAACCTGGATGTATGTTCTTACTCAGAATCAGTGCTATATATATATATATATATATATATATATATATATATATATATATATATATAAGAGTGAGGTAGCCATGAGTGTTCAGTAATATAGATGAATAATGAGTTTGCAGCATATAGTGATATATTTTTTATTGGACAAACATTCCTATAAATAAAAAGTTTGTCCAATAAAAAAAAGGTATCACTATATACTCATATAGAATATATATGATTGTACAGTGGTCCTTTAACTTTACCATGTTTATAAATATCAAAAATGCAAATGCCTAACATATGTGGTAAGGGAATATAAACCAGGTCCATAGTATAGAAGAAAAACAGCCATTGAAAAAGACAAAGGTTGATGACTGATTAAAAAAATGTTATTCTGTAAACTGAGATATTCTTTGCCTTGCCCCTTTCATTCCATGCTAATCAGTTTCAAGTGAAAAACGTCAGTGCCAGAACTGCAGCCATGGAAAGAAATGTTGGCAATAGGAACTGAGTGTGAACTATGTCTCCTCCATGTTATAACCTGATATTTTTGTAATAGTACAGAAAAATATGCTGTGCTACAATGCAGCTAATTGAAATTGTTTAAGCAAAACTATAAAGTAGGACATTTTGAAATATTACACACATTTTGGGAGTGGTCCATCAGCTGGACCATTTCTCTTCCACATTCCTCCATTTAAGCAAATGCTCCATTTTCTCCTGTGACTCTAATATAATTTGGGCAGACATTATAAAATTGCAATGCTTGATATACAAAGTTTCTTTTTCAATATAAAGGTATTATTTATTGTTTGTAGCACTCTATTTTCTTAAGAAAAAGACTCTTAAAATGTAGTTGTGTGTGTTATGCTGATTCCCAAATTCACACACTAAATTAATAGCAAAAATGCACTTTACATTTCAACTGCATTTTTCTCTAATCTTATAAACAATATTTAATTATTCACAACATTATGCATCAATTTGCTGAATAATATATGAAGAAGTGTTATGTATTATTGCTTGTTATGGAATATTAAGACTGTATTATTTTGTATGTAATTGCATCTTGCTCTTCCTGAGATGAGATCTATATTAAGCAAGACAGTCTAAATTACTAGAAGTTTAGTTTCAATCTTGCCAGGTGCATGTTCAGTTCCCTTGTGAGTATATGATAACCGGTCTGTAAAAGTAAAGATGTATGTATGTATTTATGAAGAAATCTATGACATTAATGAGATTTAATAAGCTATGATTGAAATGGGAACAGTTATTACTGCCAAAGCATTACAGTACACAAAATTATATTTTTTAAATGATGTGATTTTTTCTAAACATACTTGTTAAACAAGCTTCTTATGAATAACTTTTGGAGACTGAAGACAATCCCCTATGGTGTTTAGAACAGACTAATGTGTTTGCATTGAAAAATAGCTGATTATTATTCATGGGCGGGATTACATAGGATTAAAGCTCCTAAAAATGCATTAAGAACACTGAAGTCGGCATACATATAAGCTGCGTTTCCATTTGGTTTCCTTCTTGCTGAGCCTTCAAATTAGAAAGTGAAGCAAAGCCAAAAGATTAATACAATGAAAACAAAGATTGGGAAATTAAATGACACGATGCAATTTTCTGCCTCATTCGGCTGGCACCAATGTTATGCAAAAGAAGCTGGCACTGTGGTGGTTAGCCACTATAGTCATGCAGGACAGTCAGTCTCCTTCTCAAATGATGGAATTTTCTTAAATCCCAGAACCAATGACTCTTTCAATTAACTGAGTTCCCTGAACAGATCAAGGTCTCCATCTGTTTTTGTTGATAAACTCCATCAGTCATATAACAATCATTATTAAGAAACATAATTCATGCAGGTTCTCATTTGTACATTATCGCATTATTTTGCACTTACCATGGGGAGTACACAATTACATTTAAAATGCGTTTTAACACCATGATGTCCAATGCAGCATATGCAACAGAAAATTAACAAAGAAAAAAACAGTATTAATTCAATGTTTCTATTTTAAATCCTACATCAAGGTTTCTGACACTGCAGGCTTTGTAACATATTCTCTTTATGGTGGTATAATACAAATGAAGGCATAAATATATCTGTGTAGGCTCACATTTTAAAAAAAACAAACAAAAAAATGTATAATGAGGAAGTGTAATCTTAATGTTTCTGGTATTAATAATTTCGAGAAATGTAATTAAGAAATCTAGTGTTGAAGATTTGCATTCAGGAGTTTAATTACTGAAATTTACCAAAGTTTTTTTGATATACTGTATGTCATGTGTTTTATTGCAAAAGCAATTTTCAGTAAAGCATATGTACACAATTTTACTGTAGTTGTCTTAATTATGATATCTTATTGTCACATGAAACTCCATTGACTTGAATAGAAAACTAGTAAAACAATGTTTATTTAACCCAGTGAGATACTGCAGAGACACAGTATTAGAACAAAAATATTTATTGGATGGAAACTAAATGTTTTTTTTAGCAATTTAATTATCTTGTGTTGCAGCTTACATATTTATATAGATATACAAAAGTACACTGACATGTTGTTGTTTTGTCGTTCAGTCTTGTCCGAGTCTCCGTGACCTCATGAATCTTAACACACCAGGCACATCTTTATGTCCATGGTCTTGCTGATTCACTTGGTTTCATGGCAGACATACTGGAGTGGGTACCCGTTTCTTCTCCAGTGGGCAACAGCATACAGCTCCTGGTATTCCTAGGTGTTCTCCCATCCAAGTACTGACCAGGACCAACCATGCTCGACTTCAGGGTGGTGTGACCTACTGCTTCCCTGACTCAAATCGAACCTAGGTCGCAATGGTGAAAGCACCGAATACTGATCACACTGAAATACATCAACTGAGATACTGTACATCCATAATTTCCCTTTTCTGCTTTTACTAGTATCATTGATTTTTTTTTGTCTTTCTAAATATGATGTACATCATATATTACTTTAGCATTTATAACATGATATGGACTTGTAATCTGTGGCATTCACTACTGTGCAAACTTACAGGAACCTATGTGATGGTGTAGAACAGGGGTAGTTAATTATTTTTTTAGAAAATTCGCAAAGGCTCCAATGTAGTCTTGTAAATTAGATCTAGATCTATTTTTAATGGATATGCACACAAATATTTGAAACTAATCACATCAAAAAGGTCTTAGGAAGCCAATTTGTATAGAGAAAATAATATAATAATGCAGCTGAGGTCCTGATTTGGACCCCATATTTCTATGTTCTCTTTGGATACTCAGATCCTTCATAAAATAGACTTTACCTATATAATGAGAAAACATAAAAATACAGAGTCTCATTCAATTGATCAATTGTAAGTTACTGTAGCCTGTAAATGAGGCCGTAATTTAATTTGCTATTCATTTGGCATTTGCTTGCAGGCTCCAAATGGTTACGGGTTACGGGCTTGAAATCCTTGCGGTTGTTAAACCCAGAACTTATAGCCTCCTGAAGCCTTTGATCTTTCATGTCCGCAAGAGTTCTGATTGCTAAAATCATAAATCGCTTTTCAATTGCAAAAATCGCTCAAAACCGAACCCACAGTCAAGCCTGCAAACAGCAAATGGCGGCCCAAAGCTTACGGATTCCAAATAGGGCTGGGGACCAAAGTTCTGCGCAAGGCGTCCATAGTCAGGTGTTGAAATGCGCTCCCCGCCCGATACTGAGCAGGCCGGCCAGGTATGATTCCACCATCAGGTGGTGCCTCCTCTCCTCCCTATTGTGCCTGGCCAGGCTGCGCATTACCTCAACATGATTGGTGGAAATGCTTACCTGGATCCCACGGTGACACTCTGCTGGCGCATGAGGACCAGCATCTCCGCCTGCGCAGCCGGGCTTGGTGTTGGGAATGGAGGTCCCTAGTGCATGGCCTGATGAAGAGTTGGTGGTGGTGGTGGCCCAGTGGAGAGAGTCTGGGGCCTGTCTGGAGCCTTGCTCCATAGGGGTGGTGGTGTCATTGATGGGCCTGGTGGTGGTGGCCATTCACAGGCACTACTTAGGGGAGGAGGACATGGGGTCAAGACCCGCTTTTGCCTCCAGTAGGAGGGCCCTGGTGACAAGCTTAGTCTCTGGAGGAGGGGGACAGTCAGGTCAAATGGTGGCTGTGTGGCCGCTGGTCCTGCTGGAGACCCCACTAGCCAGATGATATCCTCCTCCTCTGAGCTAGGGCCCTTGGCTACTCTTCTTTCCTGCTCCCCCTGCTCTGGTTTCTGCTGGGCGGGGGCTCGCTTCTCGGCTTACTGCTTTGATGAAGCCGATGCCCCTGCCTCTGGCTCACGACTGGACCCAGACTTCCTTGATGCTGAAAGAAAGAAATGAAAGGTATATGTTATTAGTATGATGAATAATACATTGTTTTGTGTGCATTCCTAACTATCTGACATCTAGGCTTGAACCTGGACGATTCTCCTAATTGCAACTCAGATTAGCTATAATTTGCTAGATGTGATATATTCTTTGGTCCTTGATCTTGATTGTTCTTGGCTCCTAAAGTTATCTTGATTCTGGCTGCAGTCTGTAACTGCATACGCTGCAGTGGGCACACCAATACATGGACACTGTATTGGTTGACTACTGTTGTGCGCAGGAATGCCAGTGATTTGTCAGCTTCATGATTTAATGATGCATCCATCTATCCCTTGTTAATTCCATAGAGCTGACATTTCAGTGTCCTTGTTGGTCATCCTGTACATGTTGTGTGTGTGATGTACATGTGGTGGCATGTTGGTGTATGTTATATTCACCTGACATGGAGGCTGGGTCCTGCTGGGCCTTCAGACCTGAAGCTCAAGCGGAAGGCACCTGGCTGAGTGGGTCCTGGGCCACCCTCTCCCACTCATTGTAGCACACAGTCACTTGGGGGCCACCACTTGGGGCTGCAGCTTGCTTGGCCTCCTTGGCCATCATTCTCCTCACCTTGGACATGATTTCATCAAAACAATGTTTGATGGACATCACATCCCTTTGTGCTGTGTCTACTACTGTTACCTTGGCCGCTACCTCCTTCCATGCCTGGTCCCTAGGCCCTGGCTCGACTTCCCTCCCACCCTGCAAGGATCATGGGGCGGCCACGGATGGCACCAAGGAGGACCACATTCTCCTGGTCTGTGTAATTGTGGGCCCTGTGCTTGCCGTTAGCCTCTTGCTCTCCTGACTGTGGATGGGGATCCTTGCCTCTCTGACCTATCCCTGAGGCCTGTCCCTCCCCCAAACTACCACTGGGTCAATATGTGCCTCTAGCTAGGGCCGCTCTGCCACCACCCACCTCCTCCTCTCCACTCTACTTTTCTCCTCTACTCTCCACCACTACTCCACCACTCTCCTACTTCCCCACCTCTACCTCCACCTCCTCCTCCACCTTCAACTTCGCCACCTCTTCCTCCATCTCCACCAGCTCCTTTTCCACCTTCGCCACCTCCTTCTCCCCTCCACTACTCCTCACCTCCTCCTCTTCTCTACCACTCCCCAGGGCCACCTCTCTCTCCTCCTCCCCACTCCTCTCGCCTCCTCTCTCCTCCTTCCATTTAAATACCTAAAATAATATAAGGTTAAATAAAAATAAGTGTTTCTGTATATGTATGAGGAAAAAGAAATGTGTGTATTATGTGTATTTATTAACTGATTGGGCGATGGGGTGTGGGGGATGGGGTGGGTGTGTGTGTGGAGTGACCTAGCTATGTGTATCTATGTGTGTTTTTTTAATTTATGTGTATTGCTATTATGTGTAATCTGTAAATACGTGTAATCAAGGATTCAGTGTAAATTGATAATCAGATGAGTAGAAATAAACAAAACCACAATATACTGCTCTCTGAACTCACTTACTCTCTCACTCGCCTACTTCTCACGCTACTTCGGAAGAAAATACAACACAGTCAACGCATGGGCGTATGGAACACAACTTTATAATCTCTCACTATCAATCATCTGCGGCTAGACTGCTTTCTATTGGCTAAGACGCCTGTGTTGCACTCCGTTATACCGTCATTGGATCGTAACAGCAGATTGAATCTCGGCCAGTCCATTAACAGTTTGTGGCTGCGGGAGGGTTTTACGGGCTTGAGGCCTCGGCCCTTAACTTGCGCACTTGCTCAATTGAATAGCACTAGAATCATAGACGACCGTGAGCCTGCAGCACGACTGCAGACATACGACCTGTATCCCGCAAAATGCGGGCTTGGAATTGAATCGGGCTCACAGTAATTAATATAATCAATTATTATATGTAATCGCTGTCATCATGCAGTATATGATATTCATAAATTATATGAAAATGTGTTTACATTAATGGCTGCTGTTAAAGATTTTGATCCCTATTCTATCCACCTATATCACAAATGACACTGGGCCTCATTCTATTTTCGTCCGCAGCCGTTGCGGGGCCGCAAGGACCGGCCGCAAGCTATTCTGCTATTCTATTCCCCTCCGGCCGGGGATTCCGGCAGGCTTGCGGCCGGCGCCTTGCTATCTCTTGCGGCCGCTCGCGCCGGAGGAAATCCTTTGATCTAAAATGGCCGCAAGGAAATCGGCCGTAAGAAAATCCTATTTGCAATTCAATTGCTCCGGGAACCCTCTCTGCAAGGCTAAAACCGAGCCGCAGCTTACTTGCAGGAAAGAGGTCCCGCTAGCACCAATTAAGCACGAAATATAGCCCAAATAAAGCCATCCTGCACTTTGAGAAGACTATAAAGTGATTTTCGGTGTTAGCAAAAATAGCATAAAATTCCCCTATACTCAAATCCGTAAATTCTTTTTTTTTTAATATACGTCAAATATCCATGTAAAAAGTCCATAGGGCTTGGAGCACCTCAGACCCGCCCACGCCGCAGCCGGAAAATAAACAGTTAATTTAAACTCGGGTTTGGGCTGAAGTGCAAGCTTGAGAGTGGGTTACTTTTAATCCTCATGTCCCCCAATATGATCCCTAGCATTTACAGAGCTGTCTTGAATTTATTTTTGACTTTTTAGATTTCAGAGCTTACGGCCGGTTGCAAGATTTACGGCCGGCCGTAAGAGGAGATCCTTGCGGGGCCGTTTCATTGAATTGCGAGGTAAAGGGACCCCCGCAAGGAATCGCAGCCTTTCGGCCGGTTTACGGCCGATAATAGAATGAGGCCCTCTGTGTTTAAGAGCAAAGTAAACCTCCATAACTATTCTATTCCCCTATCTCAGAATGACTGCAAGAAAACTACTATGAGTGAGTGCGGCAAGACAAAGCCGCAAATATCGGAAAACTTTTCTATTGATTTTTGCACTGCCAAAATATTACGAGTTACTCCTTCCCCAAACCCTTTTCAAATCAGACATTACTGTGCACTAGCAAATTACGGCAGACCTGTAAATAGGAGAAATTTAAGAAAAAATTTTGGGCACTAAATAGCACTCGCAAATGGTTTTAAAACCATTGCTGACAACCGGAGGGGCAGTTAAAGGGACAGTACAGCACTCTGGAACTTAAATCTGATTTCCCTGAATTATTAGGTGTCCCTAATGTATTAGGTGCTATAGACTGTACACATGTGGTACTAATACCTCCTAAAAATCAGGGGGCACCTTCAGAAATTATGATCAGTATCATTCCTTCAATGTACAAGTTGTATGTGATGCAAACATGCACATACAAAGTGTGGTTGCGGGCTTCCCTGGGAGTGCTCACTGTGTCAGTGTCAGTCTCCTATCTATTGCATGTTCCAGGCCTGTGAGCTACCATCCAGTTGGCTACTGGGAGAGTACCCATATTTAATTTGCATAACATATCATTCTCAATGTATCACCCATCACTGATAACTGTGATAACTGCAAATCGTAATCAAGTAAGGTGTGGACATGGAAAAACAAATACCTAGGTATTTCATAGAAATATGATTAACCTTGTAAACACCTACATCCCCTGAACACTGTAACCATATCACAGCTGGTGATGATGGAAAATGCCTCTTTCAACAAGAGCAAAAAGAATTAGCATTCCTTGAACAAGCTGAACAAAAACATTTATTACCATAACAATAAAGATAATACAACACACTGTTCATACAAAATTTTTAATAGATTGAAGAAGCCTCACAACATGTCCCTAATATATACACATCCCGTTAGTGTTAGGTGATTCAGGATATGGGTGTCTGCTATGGTTGTTGACCCCTGAAAACAATCCATGGTCAGAGGCAGAGGAGAGGTGCAATAAGGCCCACAAGCATGTTGAAATGTAATTGCACTTAAAATGCATTTTCGATGCTTACATCAATCTGGTGGGGCATTACAGTATAGCACAGACAAGGTTTTTCAGATCATCACTGCCTTCTTTTGTCTACATAACACAGCAGTACAGGCCAACTGTCTGTGAGGCATTCAGAAGGCTCCGGAAGATCACAGTGAAGAGCCTGTACCTCCCCCTTCTGAGGATCATGTGGAGAGGTCACAACAACATACAAGGGTCATTCTTGAGTACTTCACATGTAATTACAAACCTATCAACAACTCAATAGAATGTATCTTGATAACAAATGACTCCTAAAACTCAATTCTGTTTTCTTATCATTAAACAGAATATCAGAAAATGGTATGTACGGTCATTGTCACATGAACATCATATGTATTGAAAATTCAAAACAGCATGAACATAGATATAGAGATATGGATAGGATTAGATATACCACCCTGTTATTGTGTACTGGCCCCACGTTAGTATATGAAATTTATAACATATGCATATATGATGATAAACACATCATATCAACTCCATTAAAGGAGGCTTACCTTTCATATCATACAGACATCCCATGTGTAATGATGAAGTGGTCCATTAACAGAATCAACCACTGCAGCCGTATCCTGTCAGGAGATTACTCCACATCGATATCATCATGACCATGTCAAAGGTAAATAACACATGTGGATCTCAAAATATGGTTAAATGCGTAAAAGTTGTTATATTGAGACCTTGAGTATTCCTACTGTATGCATTTTTTTTGCTATATTAATAGCTTGTTTGGTATCTCTAGATTTTTCTCCTCCTCTTCTTCTTTTTTTTTTGGTTAAAACCATGTTTTTTAATATTTCAAGTATAACATTTGGTAACTGGATTACATGATCCATGAGTTAATGCAGGGGTCACCAAACTTGGTCCTGGAGGGCCGCACCCAGGCCTGGATTTGTGGATATCCTTGCTGCAAACAGGTGAGACTATTGCTTCTTCAGTCATCCTGATTGACTCACCTGTGCACAGAAATGAAATCCTCAAATCCAGACCTGGGTGCGGCCCTCCAGGACCGAGTTTGGTGACCCCTGAGTTAATGCATCTGTGTAATTGAGAAGATGAAGACACAATCTAAGTGCTAAGCACATTAATGGTTACTTCTATTATATGAGGTAAGGACAGATGAGATATCTATTAATCTAATTATTGTTACTATGGTGTTATGTCTACATGTGACTCCAATAGATGCTATACATCATCATTATTCAATGTTATATTTTCCATTAGTGCTTTTTGCCATACAGCCTCTTGCCCTCTTGGGAGTTGTGTACAAAACTTATGTTATCAATGCACAATTATTTACACATATGACTGAGCTGTGTGCATATAATAAACTAATGTATTGTCATACCGTAAAATATGTGTCTGTGTATTTATGGTTGTGACTGATTTGGGACATCAACATTAATTACATTTTCTAAACTTTCTGGGATTTGGACGTAGATCATCCTTCAGTAAACACATTCTATGTTAAGCTATGGTGGATGTGTATAACAGTTTTATTTAGTGATCCTATGATATGCATGTATGCAATGATGACATATGGATTAAGGCATAATATATGATTGATTGTGAGACATGACTCCACACCTATGTGTTCATGGTTATGGTTTCTAGACTCCTAGCTTTACTTATCTATCTAAAATCTCAGGTTCATCATGTTTGATGTTGTTATGGCCAAGTGTTTACACATTCCATGTTATATCTGATGTTAATATCATAATTATTTAACACCAAATCACATATTGGCACACACAAAACTAAACATTTTCATTAAGTGTGCCATTATTATGGGATATTCATGCCTACATCCTAACATTACCATACTAATGTTAACTGTTCATGCTGTGACAATGACACACGTTGTTAAGATAAATCTTGGATTTATATGTTTAAATTTTAGCACTCATTTCAAAATTGAATTACGACACACAATTGACAGTAACATCTGTAGTTAATAATCCTAAACAAACATCATGTCTTACAAAAATTGTATATTTATGTATTGATATGGAAAGCAAATGTTATCAGCATGGGATATGAACACAAAACAACAATATTAAACCTGAAATATTTCACATGAGTGGGGGAGGATTTGAAGGAGTGATATGTCATTTGCTAATGACTGGGTAGCAGCAGGCGTTGGAGGGATATAGGGAGGTGAGGAGGGGCCAGTAAGTAGTTCAGATGGTCGGGGCCTAAGGGTTGGTTGATGCAGTGACAGAGTGCGCCGTGCTAGGTCAATCTGAAATCTTGCAACCACACTCATGTTCTGCAATTCACTGAACATCATGGACATGTACCTCTCCATTTTAAGGCTGTGTCTCCTCATCTCCCTATATGTAGTTCTATGGATGCTGTCTGAGGTGGTGAGCTGGGATCCAAAAATCCTCATGTCCTCCCTCAGGGATGTCTGCTGATTTGCCATGTTTCTTATGGTGTCTATGAGTGATGACTCCTCACACTGAAAAGATCTAAATATATCTTGAATGTTTCTTGTTTGGGGAGGGATGTCCCGGGATGTGACGGGCATATCGGTATGAACAGAAGTCGGAGGCATTGGTTGTGATGGCAGAGGTGGTTAGGAGCTGGTGTGGTGACGGGCAGGGATGGTGGGTTTGATGGTTGTTGGGTCTTGGAGGTTGTGAGAGGTGTAGGTAGAGGTGGTGGTAGGGGCCGATGGGTGGTCCAGGATGAGGGCCCAGGTGGAGACTCCTCCAGGCTGAGTAGTGACTCGCTGGTCAAGCACCGTTCCTCTTCTAGGGTTTCACGTTGGTGAAGTGAAATGAGAAAAATATATACGAAAACTATTTTTTAGAAATGGAAAACATAAAATTGGCATGTGTGTAAGTAAGTGTTAGGAAGCCCATAAAAAGCTCTGGTGCAACCAATTACCTTCAGAAGTCGCAAAATTAGTGAAATGATGTCCATCTGTGTGCAATCTAAGTGTCACACGATCTGTCATTACATATACACACCTTTTTTGAAAGGCCCCAGAGGCCACAACAACTAAGCAAGAGGCACCACTAACCAAAAACTGACATGCAAACCAAGAAACTCTCCAAATAAGTAAGGGACAATGTTGTTGATAAGTACAAGTCAGGGTTAGGTTATAAAAAAATATCCAAATCTTTGATGATCCCAGGAGCACCATCAAATCTATCATAGCCAAATGGAAAGAATATGGCACAACAGCAAACCTGCCAAGAGACGGCCGCCCACCAAAACTCATGGACCGGGCAAGGAGGGCATTAATCAGAGAGGCAGCACACAGACCCAAGGTAACCCTTGAGGAGCTGCAGAGTTCCACAGCAGAGACTGGAGTATCTGTACATAGGACGACAATAAGCCGTACGCGCCATAGAGTTAGGCTTTATGGCAGAGTGGCCAGAAGAAAGCCATTACTTTCAGCAAAAAACAAAATGGCATGTTTTGAGTTTGCAAAAAAGCATGTGGGAGACTCCCAAAATGTGTGGAAGAAGGTACTCTGGTCTGAGACTAAAATGTAACTTTTCGGCCATCAAAGAAAACGCTATGTCTGGCGCAAACCCAACACATCACTTCACCCAAAGAACACCATCCCCACAGTGAAACATGGTGGTGGCAGCATCATGCTGTGGGGGTGTTTTTCAGCAGCTGGGACTGGGACACTGGTCAGAGTTAAGGGAAAGATTGATGGTGCTAAATACAGGGATATTCTTGAGCAAAACCTGTACCACTTTGTGCTTGATTTGAGGCTAGGATGAAGGTTCGCCTTCCCGCAGGACAATGACCCCAAACACACTGCTAAAGAAACACTTAAGTGGTTTAAGGGGACATTTATATAATAATAATATAATAATTTGTAAATGTGTTGGAATGGCCTAGTCAAAGCCCAGACCTCAATCCAATAGAAAATCTGTGGTCAGACTTAAAGATTTCTGTTCACAAGCGCAAACCATCCAACTTGAAGGAGCTGGAACAGTTTAGCGATGAGGAATGGGCAAAAGTCCCAGTGCTAAGATGTGGCAAGCTCATAGAGACTTATCCAAAGCGACTTGGAGCTGTGATTGCCGTAAAAGGTGGTTCTACAAAGTATTGACTTTAGGGGGGTGACTAGTTATGCACATTGACTTTTCTGTTATTTTGTCCTATTTGTTGTTTGCTTCACAATAAAAAAAAAAAACACATCTTCAAAGTTGTGGGCATGTTCTGTAAAATAAATTCTTTAACTCCTCAAACAATCCATGTTAATTCCAAGTTGTGAGGCAACAAAACACGAAAAATTCCAAGGGGGTGAATACTCTTGCAAGGCACTTTATATATGTGTAATATCACTTTATGTGTGTGTAAATTATGTGTTATACGATATTATGTTATCAGTAATTATTATGTTTTCAGTAATATAAGTGTGAAAGAATTATTAACTAGATATAATGAAAATGATACTAACTAGGAATAAAGCTCCTACTTTCTCTCTCTCCCGCGCTCTCAAAATCACTCCAACTCCTAAGACTTACATGTTAATTTACATGTTAATTTGTTTACAATACAATTTGCTACAATAGAGTCAACTTCTGGGCCTTTGCACAGGGCATTTAAGGCCATTTTCTGGCAGTTAATTAGCATTTTGCCATTTTCCATTGGTTCCTTTTTGTGCAGCTGGTAATTGTCTTTAATTGCATTTCAGGATATACAGTGGGGGGGGGGGGGGGGGGGAGTATTTGATCCCCTGCTGATTTTGAATGTTTGTCCACTGACAAAGAAATGACCAGTCTATAATTTTAATGGTAGGCGTATTTTAAAAGTGAGAGACAGAATAACCACAAAATAAAGAACAAGAAAAACGTACGTAAAATAAGTTGTAAGTTGATTTGCAGGTCAGTGAGGGGAAAAAAGTATTTGATCCCCTATCAATCAGCAAGATTTCTGGCTCCCAGGTGTATTTTAAACAGGTAACAAGCTGAGATTAGGAGCACTGTCTTAAATGAAGTGCACCTAATCTCAGCTCCTTACCTATATAAAAGACACCTGTCCACAAAAGCAATCGATCAGATTCCAAACTCTCCACCATGGCCAAGACCAAAGAGCTGTCCAAGGATGTCAGGGACAAGAATGTAGACCTAAACACGACTGGAATGGGCTACAAGACCATCGCCAAGCAGCTTGGTGAGTATTTGACAACAGTTGGTGCGATTATTCGCAAATGGAAGAAACAAAATAACTGCCAGTCTCCATTGGTCTGGTGCTCCATGCAAGATCTCACCTCGTGGAGTTTCAATGATAATGAGAACGGTGAGGAATCAGCCCAGAACTACACGGGAGGATCTTGGTAATGATCTCAAGGCAGCTGGGACCATAGTCACCAAGAAAACAATTGGTAACACGCCTTGAATGACTGAAATTCTGCAACCCCCGCAAGGTCTCCCTGCTCAAGAAAGCACATGTACAGGCCTGTCTGTAGTTTGCCAATGAACACCTGAATGATTCAGAGGGGAACTGGGGGAAAATGTTGTGGTCAGATGAGACCAAAATCAAGCTATTTGGCATCAACTCAATTCGCCCTGTTTGGAGGAGAAGTAATGCTGCCTATGACCCCAAGAACATAATCCCCACTGTCAAACATGGAGGTGAAAACATTATGCTTTGTGGGTGTTTTTCTGCTAAGAGGACAGGACAACTGCACTGCATCAAAGGGACCATGGACGGGGCCATGTACCATCAAATCTTGGGTGAGAACCTCCTTCCTTCAGCCAGGGCATTGAAAATGGGTCGTGGATTGGTATTCCAGCATGACAATGACCCAAAACACACAGCCAAGGCAACAAAGGAGTGGCTCAAGAAGAAGCACATTAAGGTCCTGGAGTGGCGTAGCCGGTCTCCAGACCTTAATCCCATAGAAAATCTGTGGAGGGAGCTGAAGGTTCGAGTGAAAAAATAAAGATTGACTGGATATTTTATACAAAACATTTGGTTGGGTCTTTTGCTAAATTCATGATACTTAAGTTGTCACTTATTTTATCACTTTATTGTTGAATATTATTTATTATGTGCCTCATGATTCATATTTTAATCCAAGTCACAAGATTGAAATCCTATAACTGTTTTGGCTTTATTAAAATAGAAATCATGAATTGTATAACAAATATAAAGAGCAGGAGAAACTGGTTATATGTTGCGTTATACATTTTTTTCAAAAGTGAATCAATCCTGGGAAAATCCATGTTGCTAGTGCTGTATTTATATGCAAATGAGCATCCCATACATATGGCCTCATTCTATTATCGGCCGTAGGAAATGCTGGCCGCAAGGACCGTCCGCAGGCTATTTGCCTATTCTATTCCCTTCCGGCCGAGGGCTCTGGCAGGCTTGTGGCCGGCGCCCTGTTATCCCTTGCGGCCGCACGCGCAGCAGGAAAGCCTTTGATCTTAAACGGCCGCAAGAGTTTCGGCCGCAAGAAAGCCCCGGTTGCTATTCTATTGCTACGGGAACCCTCTCGGCAAGGCTAAAACCGAGCCGCAGCTTACTTGCACCAAAAAGGTCCCGCAAGCACACAATTAAGCACATAATATAGCCATCCTGCACTCTGATGAGACGATAAAGTGATTGGAGGTGTTAGCATTCATAGCACAACATTCCCCTACACTCAAACCTTAAAATAATTTTAATTTTAATTCATGTCAAATATCCGTGGACAAAGTCCCGAGCGCTTGGAGCACCTCAGACCCGCCCAGGCTGCGGAAAATAAACCGTTAATGAAATAGCGGATTTGGGTGATGTGCAAGCTTGAGAGGGTGTTGTTATTAATCCTCATGTCCCCCATTATGATGCCTATCATTTACAGAGCTTTACAGTTCCATCTTGAATTTATATTTGCATTTAAAGTTTTCTGACCTTGCGGCCGGTTGCATGATATGCGGCCGGCCGTAAGGGGGATATCCTTGCGGCGCTGTCCATTTGAATTGCAAGGTAAAGGTAGCTCTAAACGGGGCCCTAAGACGGCCGCAAGGAAACGCAGCTTTGCGGACGTTTTACGGCCGATAATAGAATGAGGCCCATATTAATTAGCTGCTCTGATGTGCTGATTAGGATTAGAGCCTGCTTGTCTGTGTCTGTAGTGACCAAAATAAAGTACAAATGTAGTGGACAATATAAAGTACAAATGTAGTTGGAGATAGAGTGCACATTCTGCATCTAATTTGAAAACCTTATTCTTAGTGAAAATGTGAAAGCTACTGACATGAATTTTGATAGACTGTAATACAGTATATCACTCCTTCTCAAAGCAATTCTTAATGAATCCCCCCATTGTACCTTATCCCTACTACTTTGTGTTAGTGCTTAGATTGCTCAATTAGCAGTATGGATCAACTATCCTGTTAATTTATTTACAAGTATTGTGGTTACAGGACCACTGCACAAAACAAATATATGTTTAAAATGCATTTGTCCCTCGAGGCATCCATTATACCTTTATGAAATCTGTGTGTGAGAGAGGGTCATTTAATTGTATGGAGTGCTGTGGTTTTGATGCAAAATTCTGCTTCTGGATCAGTGTGGGCTGTAGTGACAATTATAATTCTATCCAGTGTTTAAACAAAGGGTCTGGACTGTCTGTTTCTTTCTCCCTCTCACACCTCCCTCTGCTGATAACTCCAAACACACACACTCTTCCTTTAGCTATCAGGATGTGATCTAACAAACACGACGCTTCAAAAATGTCTATGGCTTTTACAGCTGTTTATGTATTACTAGCGAATTGCCCGTCAAAAAATAACGGCAATACAATTGTAAGGCAGGTAATGCTGTTTGGTCGAGACATTATTGGTGGTCCGAGATCCTTCTGCGCTCATTGCAAGCCTCGTGCTGAGCGCCTTTGGTGCTCGATGCGTGGCTCGCAATGATCGCCTTTGGCGCTCATTGTGAGGCTGTTGATTGTAGTATTTTTTTTTCTGATAGGCGCTTTTGGTGTTATTGTTTGGTTGGCGGTAATGTTTTTTGGGGCTTATTGCAAGGGTTTGTGTGCTATGAGCAGAGTCGCGCAGTGAATGGCTTTTGTGTTTATTGTGAGAGTGTATTTTTTTGTGTATATGTTTTTTGTATGGTAATTAAATAATTACTAAATTAATAAATGAATATACTTTACCTATTTTGAAGTAATATATGCAGGAAGCATTGTGTTGAAGAGCTGACAATCTGTTTTGATCCTGCAGCATACAATGTCGGTTTGCACTTTTGTGGAGCTGATGTGTAAGTGTCAGCAATGTGTGCAGTGTGTAGTGTAAATAGGCTGCGTGCGCGAGGAAAAGCTGTTAGGGTAAGTGTACTTCCGCATTGTGTAAGTTAGTTTTGTAAAATGGCAGCGAATGTGTATGTGGTACGCGGCTGTGGATGATGTAGTGTCCTTGGTAAGAGTGTATCCTGTAGCTCGGACGGCTTTTTGGAAAAGCTGTATGTGCTTGGTGGTGATTTGCGTCTTTAGGGTCCTGTAAGCCTCGTTTTCGTTTTTTTCGGCGGCCATTTTTTCTCTCGCTTAGTGGATTTTCGTGTGTGTAAACTCTAAATTTGGGCTTAAATTGAGGTGTAACTTCACTTGCAGAGGTCCTGGGTGCCCCCACTTGCTGTGGGTAAACTTTTTATGTATGTTTTGTGTGTATTTATTGTGTTTTAAATGTTTTCAGGTGCGCATGGTTTGGCCGTTAAGGTCGTATTTTTGCGAGGTCGTAATGTTTCTTGCAAGTCCTGCGTCTTGTATTTTTTTTTGCTAATCCATAAATTTTCTGTTCTTTGTCCCGCGGTTCGTTTTTTTTTTTTGTGTCCATATATAGTGATTGCGTGTTAGATGTATTTTGGTAAAGTGCCGCTTGTGTGGGTGTTTGTAACCTCGTGTGAGGAGCCATGGAGCCTCCACCTCCGCAAATGCGGCCCCTCGCTTCTATAAATAAAATATATAATATATAATCTATAAATAAACTTTGAAAAAATAGAATATAATTAATTATTTGTTTTAATATTTTATATTTCCATAAACCAAATAAGAATACGTTTTATTGATATAATTTTCTTGTTATATTTAGCCGTTTATGTATTATGTTAAAAATGTTATATTGGTAATAGAATTTTATTTGAATATAAAATAAACTTCTATGATGTGGTTGAAACATAATATTTAACATCATGGGTAGTTGATAGCAAGATTTGTGTTTATTAAATTCAGAAAAACACCCTGTTGGCAATAATTTATGACGACATGTGTATGGCTTCCTGTTACCATGGAATAAGTGTTTACTAAATCTCACAATGACCTGAGAAGCTGGATTGCAGGTTACCGCAGACAAACCTTTATTAAGCTCCAATCAGTGTGTTAGATCCCACTTTGTCTTACTAGGGTAAAAGTATTTTAAACAAGGACTCATAAGGAGTCTGCTAATTGTGGTATTTTAATATACCTACATTCAACTGAATGGTAACAGAGGTTAAGTTTGCTTACGTTCAGACATCCACAAGACCCACTGTCTCCATATTTTCTGTAACATATGAGGTCAGAGGAAGAGAAAAAAAGTCCTATTGTATCACTCCAATGCAATTTTTCTACACTACAAACCTCTTATATTTTTATACAAAAATTTCTTTTGGAATATAGGTGTGAATTTTCATTGGAATAACACTTAAAATACAAAACAGGGCAATGAAAATGTAGCAATAAATCAACCCTCTCTTGACTTCTATTTTGAAACAATTTCTTGTGTCATACAAGCTGAAAATTCATTTGTAATTATTTACATGCAAAATAATAAAACACGTCCCTAGTGATCATGTGCATTTACGTAATTACTTAAAGTGAATATGTATGAGCGTATTATGGTTTATATTGAGTTCTTATTTGTTTCTACTAAACTTTCCCCCAGAGAACAAAGCTAATCATTTTAACTCTCCTATATCTGTTATATTAAATAACTATTGCGGATTGCATTTTGCTATGAAAAATTATTAAAAAGTCCAAAATAATTATTGCCATGATTATTTACTGTAATTTTATTCAACACAGATAAATATCTATTTGCTAGTAGGTTTTGCTATATTTCAAATCTGTGTAGTACAGAATGCAAAAGTACAGAATGCAAAAGTAATGGGTTTATGCTTTTTATCCTCTGATGGTGGAACTCCCCCCACACCCAGCAAAAAAAGCTAATCATTACAAGAGAGATAAAACTACAAGAACACTGAAAAAAATGCAATAACAATTTTGGAATGTCTAATTAGCCTTTAGCATACATGCAATGAAAGTATAAAAATAGAAAACAAAACTTGGTACTGTAGGATGTTTATTTGATACATAGTTGTGTGCATCAATGACAGTTCACATAATTAAAGTTAGTTATTTTGTAATCACATATTATAATTGTCAAAATGTGAGAAGTTGTCACGCTTTGCGCTGTTACTCACGACTTCAGGGCTCAGTGCCTGTAAGCCTCGCATAGCGAGGCGAGCAGTTGAGGGCATTCAAATTCGCAGCACTTAGGCGGTGGGGGGGGGGGGGGGCAGCCAGGATGTCTGGGAGTGAGGTTGCATGTGATTTTAAGCCGAATTTGGTGAGTTTTAGCACTCGAAAATCCGCTAAGCGAAAAAAAAAATGGCTGTCGAAAAAAAATGCAAACAAGGTTACACCACCTCAAGCCGCGCAAAACTCTGCCAGCTGCATAACACTTATCAAGGGATGTACGAGGTACAAACTACACTATTAGAAAGGATGGAAAATGCTTGCAAACCGCGTAACACATAGATAATCGCAGACATTTTACAAGACATTTTACAATATTTTACACTGCCGTTCCTTTATGAAAACATTAATGCGTTGCACTTCCTAATACATTTGTTCATTCAGAATTAATTATTAACGTACATTAATTTATTAGGTATTTATTAGTAATGGAAAATAAAAATGTATACTTTACACTACACTAAAAACATTTTAATTAGAGTAAAAGTACACGAGAGGAGAGGCTCGCAATGAGCGCCGAAGGTCCTCAGAGTAGCACAAGCTTTACATTCTGTCGCACACAGCATTGCCATGGCTTCAAATTGTATTGTCCCGTCATTTTTGATGGGCAAGTCTCTAGTTAATAATATAAAGCAGATGAGGCTTAAAGGGCCATTGTATGTACTTTTCAGGTTAAACCTAGTTTTTAGTTTATTGCTAATTAACATTACAAATGCATGTGCAAACAGCAGCAAATCAAAGGTTTAACCAGAAAATATTTTTTAAATACACAATTTAGCTCATGAATTGTCACTGGTATTCCCCTTCCCCCCTCTCTCATTGTCTTGAACACTGCTGAAATGAAGTGAATTATTTCAACTGAATGATATTATTACTTTTGAAATCTTTCACTTCCTATCTGCAGTTATTGGGACAATGAGAGAAGTAGGTAGGGCTACAACAACAGCTATTAGTGAGGCAAAACTTTTTTTAAATTACATTTTCTGGCTAAAACTATGATTTGCTGCTGTTTGCACATGTATGTTTTTGTTTATTATTGTACTAGGATTTTTTTTCTGTAGTAAATAATTTCTAAAAATGTGCAACTCAGAGTACATGATAAGGGTAGGAGAGGGAGCTAACTGTCAAATAATGTTGCAGCTCTTTATTTTGGCCACTACAGAGACAGACAAGCAGAATGTAATTCTAATTAGCACATCAAAGCAGCATATACATACAGCAACAATAACATGGAATTTCCATAAATTGATTCACATTACTAAAATGGCTAACACATCCTACATGCTTTTTAAGAATTACCTAAAAAACAACTTGATGCAGCAAAGTTGCATAAAATATGTAATACATTAGATGCTGTATTATTTTCGTTTACATTTTAAAAACATTTTGCCTAATTTCACATGAAGTTTTCCAAAATACTTTATATTAACCTTCAGGACTATAATTAACCACTGTAGAGATACCAAACTGACTGATATTAGGATGAATTATAAGAGAAATCTTGAAACACCTCCCAATCCATATGTTATCCTATTAGATAAATCTACTACAATTCAAAAAATTCTGCAATAGAGTACATAAAGCTCAAAGTATTTTTTTAATAAAATATAAAAACGAAAGTGTTAACTCTTTCACTACAAAGGTGCTTAGGATACTATCAAACATACTTTTAGAGGCTAAGGTCAAAATACTCTAATCTTGTCAGGGGTTGTAGAGCTACTCACTGAGGGAATAATATCAAATTTCCTTTTAAAAAACAGCCATCCAACATCGGTCATATTGGATTGGGCTACTATTTCCCAGATTCATAATTAATTAGTGTTCACGTGCTACATTCGTACGTTGAGGAATATGTGACATATTTACATAACTAGATTTGGTAATGGCAACATAGTTTTAGAAATTAAAAAAACAATAAGCCATGAAAGTACTAGCTATTGTCAAAAAGTATAATTTACTGGTGCAGTCATTGGCTAGTTTCAGATGCTTCAGTGAGCTGCTTTCTCATCAGTGAAGGGCCCTAAAGACGGATATTAATCATATCAAAACATGACATTAATGCTTGGCACATTATGGTTATTGCATGAAAACACCATTTTTCAACTTTTAATTACTTATAGTTTTAAATTATACCATACTTGGAACCTCCATTGTGCCACTATAATATAAATACAATAGCTCTTAAGTGATGTAACAAGTCCACTGTGTAAGGGTTAATACTAAATAAAAAATCCAAGAAAATAATAAAGTCTTAAAACTCAAGCTGCAAAATTGTCACTCTTGCCACATTGTATTAAAATTGGAACTATTAAATATAGTCTCTATGCTCAGTTTCTCTCAAAGCATGGTTCCTGGAGTGAGATTGAACAATCCTGATGTTGTGTCTCTCTGAACACTTTCTAGTTGCAATGGCCTTGTTAGAAAAGTGCTCTATAACTATAATGCTCATATCAGGAGGAGTTTTATATAAAGACAGCATTATATTTCCATCATACTCATCTATGTATCTTTTAAAGCATGCTAACATTTATCAACCACTGAAGTTGCTTCCTGATATTGAGTACTGTTTCATAGATTGTCAGAACTTTTGTATGAATAAAGTTATTATAGTATAATATGATATTCCAATTATTAACCACTATTTTATATCCAATGTATTAATATTTTATATGCTTTATATATTTATATATATATATATATATATATATATATATATATATATATATATATATATATATATATATACATGCAATTCCATTATTTGAATATATCTATGTAAAAGATGTGTTTTCACAGCTTCTCACAAGTGAGTTCTTCATGTTTAAAGAGTTCTTTGTTCTGTGGAGACAAATATTTGAGTGAATTCCTAAACTAATTGATAAAGGTCTATAAAGGTTATGTTTCTTAGAAATAATGAAATCCTCACCAAAATTTCACATGTGAAGAATGTGTTACTAGACATTCAGTCTCTTTCCCAGAATAATAAATCTGTTAAGGGGTATCTAACTTATAACCATTCTTATGACCCTATCTTGTTTATAGGTTGTGGGTCAAAGAGGTCATTAGTTAATTAAAGGTATGAAAATTCAAAGGTCCGAGAGCGCCATCTTGTGGTTCAAGGAATAAATGTCTCTATAGAAAAATATATTCACTATAAAAAATTAAATATGTGATGACATCATGAGAGATTCTATTGGTTACTAGACACTTTAACTGATTTGGGATTCTGATAGGCAAATTAAGTTGGAGGTATAATTATGGATAGAAACAGGATCTGAGAGAGAGGGGGCTGGAGAGAAAAAGAAAGTAAGAGCTAGAGGAAAACTTTGAATAATGTATAAATTGAATTATTTTATTTTATGATATAATTGAAAACCATTACCGTAATTTATCTGTTTGGTTTATTTCTTGCCAAAAAGTTATTTACATTTTGTCATTGAAATTTATAAATCCGGATATAAATTTTAGTACAAAATTTGATATCTCATTTTTCTTTTTGACCAATACAGATAAATTAATTTTACTTAGCTAACTTATCAATTATATTATAAAATACTTTACCATAATTGTGTTATATTTAATACATTCCTGTATAGTTATATTATACTATAATTAGACATTATTAGTACATGTTAAATGTTATTTTGGGTGAATTTTTATTAATTGATTTATCTGATTTTATTCTTTGGGTTGCTATTCCAGGTTTTATTGTACATGTGATTGAGATAAACTTTTAGATTGAGATTTAAGGATTGTATAGAAGATGTCATAAAATAATAAGTTATACAATATGATGGATTCATTTTCTTTTAATATTTGGCTGGTTATATTTTGTTTTATTTGCATTTGATTTGATACATTACATTTTTATCATTAGACTAGTTGATTTTGTTATTTTCAATAAATGTTATTTTATAAAAAGGAATATGTGTCTATAAATTGATTCTGAACTCAAAATTCATTATTCTATATTATTTAGAAAATAATATGTCGTATTAATCCCGACAACATGGTTGTCCACCAGCAATCCTAAGTCATTTATATTTTATATTTCTCTAGATTTGCTCAATTTAGATTATACGTAAGTCTCTTTAGATTGTAAATTTGCAAGTTTTTAATCTTGCTAAGTATTTTAGGGAAAGCATCATGTACACTAGGTACTAAGCTCAAAGATATGGCCATCCAGTTTTTGCAATGTGTTTACATTTTTGCCTTGAACTTAACGCATGTATAGAGCTACGGAATATGTTGGCATATTAAAATGAACAAAAATAAGTAGCATGCTAATTTTGTCCTTTCCAAATGCATACTGTTATCTCCTCTTGCTATTTTCATAACTGTTCTTATAAACCATATAAACCTCTAAGGGGAAGGCACAACTTGGTCAGCTTGTGTTATCTTGCACTGTATATTGTCATTATCTAATCTGCAGATATTACCCTTCAATCCTACCTCCACGTCACTAATCCCATAAAAATTACTGGACCAAGTATTGAACCCTGAGGAAATCCACGTACTACTTAAATTCTCAATTAATACTTATAGCAACCTTTTAAAAAGCACAAAATCAGATCTAGATTAAGCAAAGCTCCACAAGTACATATGAGAACTGTGTTAAATTTTAGAATCAATGCTGAAACCATTCAAACAAAAAAAATGTCATCTGATTTTCAGAATATCAGATTTAGAAAGTATTAACTCTGGCAGAATGATTTCAATAAAAAAAAAAACATCACAGTGATCCAAGTTTATGGTCCAACCATGGATGCTGTAGAGGCTGAAGTTGTCCAGTTCTACAAATATATTCTGATCTCTCTGTCAGATCCCTGGCTCCTACACATCTCCATAGCTAACCTAAGCCTGCTTTCTGGGCTCTATGTCAGATCCCTGGCTCCTACACATCTCCTCAGCTAACCTAAGCCTGTTTCTGAGCTCTCTGTCTGATCCCTGGCTCCGAAACATCACCACAGCTAACCTAAGCCTGCATTCCAATCTCTCTGTCTGATCCCAGGCTCCTACACATCTTCACAGCTAACCTTAGCCTGCTTTCTGATCTCTCTGTTTGATCCCTGGCTCCTACACATCTCCACAGCTAACCTAAGCATGCTTTCTGTTCTCTCTGTCAGATCCCTGGCTCCTACACATCTCCACAGCTAACCTAAGGTACCTGGACAACTGAGGATTATCTGGCACAGTTACTGATTATTAACTAGTGACTTGCCTGTGGCTGTTTGCCACACAATGTGAAGGATTTTGTACTGTGAGGACCTTCAGTGATCATTGCGAGCTTGCAATGAGGTCTTTCACCAGGACCCTCATTACACTATTCACCCCAATAAACCTCTAAATCTAAACCAACCCCCCTCTACCCTAACCTATTAACCCTTACCTACCCAACACCTACCCTCACCTATTAACACTTACACTACCTACCTAGCCCCCTATTAAATCCCACACCCCACTATTTACAAAACATAAAAAAAACTAAGTTACACAAAATAAAAAAAGCTAGGTTACACAAAATAAAAAAGAACATTATTAAAAATAAAAAAAGAATATTACAAAAATTAAAAACACCCACCACTACATAAAATAAAAAAAGAATTACACACCTGAAAAGAAAATACATGCACAAATAACCCAACACATCACAATACATACACAATATAATACTGTAATATACACAATAAATACAGTTAAAATATGCCCCTAACTACATACTATTAACCCCTAACTACATACAGTACATGAACCCCAACTATACATTAACCCCCTAACTATACATTAAAAACCCTAAATCTAACCTAAAAAACAATAAATAAAACCACTTACCATGCACAAATGCTACTTCAGTGACGACGGTGTTCCTGCCGCAGGTTGCACCCATAGGAAAAAAAGAAACATAAAATGAGTCAAAAATAAACACAACGCAAAGAAATAAACATTCTAAATATTAAACTTACCTTTCCACGCTGTCCCCGTCCTTCCTTTAGTCTTTGCTGGCTAAGCCCCTGGAAAAATATAACATTAGTCAAATATAAACACAGCATACACATCTAAACATACTATATATTAAACTTACCTTTTTGCGATGTCCCCATCCTTCTGGAAGTCTTCTCCGGCTGGGTCCTTGACCAAAAATCCGCCGCTCTAAAAAAACTAAACCTAAAACTAACAGAGTTCCTCCCTGGACGAGCTCCCCGATGCTAATGAGGCTTCTTGAGCTTCTTACGGTAAAAAAATGGCAATGGCGCCTTCTGTTTGGCTGAAAATGCTGTCAATCAAATTTCAGCAAATCAGAAGGCACCATGGTGTGAGCCAATCAGAATGGGATACATCCCTATATCCCATTCTGATTGGCTGATGGACCTGTTAATCATTTTTAAACCAATCAGAAGGCACTATTGCCCTCAGCTAATCAGAATGGGATACATCTTCTGATTGGCTGTTGTCACTAATTTTTCCATTTGTCCACATTATTCAATTTGATGAAAAAAATTAGAACTTTAACCCATGTATAGAACATATAGGACATTAATAGCTTAAATACAAATAATACACTATCACTAATCATGGTTAACATTAGAGGTGAGCTGAGCCGCTTTTATGAAAATCTGGGTAGTCTTGCTATCATGCATGTCTTCAATGGAAATTGAAGCTTGGGAGTGGAGGACAAGGTCACATAAAATTACCTCAAACAGACAGACTTGTACCTGGAACCTGGTATGATAGCATTTTTTGGTTTGTTATTTGTTGTTGATAACCTAGAATGCTAATTAGTGATATTAAGTAAAATAGTGTAATTAACAGAAGTGGAATAGATATAGATATTGTGCATGTAAAGGTGATAGTTACTGAAACAGAAATTAAGAGATATTAAAGCGATATTGAACCTGACGAGATGTTACTTTAAATAAGCGCTGTAGATATAGATTAACAGAGGTTTACCTTACCTTTAAAAGGTGTGGAGGTTTTACTTACCCAGAAAAGTGTTAGAGATGTACCTTACCTTTTAAAAGGTGTTCAAGGTTTACCTAACCTAGAACAGGCGGATATGTCTAGACTGATTCCGGTGCGGTGCAGTAGATGAAGGAGAAGAAGATAGACTTGCTACTTACCTTTGCAATGGCGCTGATGTGAAAAAGTGGCAGTTGGGATTGCATCGCAAATGAAATTGGGCACATGTGTGAGTACTGAGTGTGAGTACAGAGTGTCAGTACCATGTGCAGTGAGTGCTGTGTGAGAAATTGAGGAAAAGGAGGATTGATCCTCTGTTCTGTGTTATTGTTGAGTGTGTTTGAACATATGTTTACAGTGTTATGAAGTGCGTGAATTAGAAAGAAAGAGCTGTGTGAATGTGTGAATCGTTTGCTCAAACACTGTTAATTGCCTTATTTTTCTTTGTATAGCGCATGCTGTGTGTTCTAAATAGATTATTAGCTGAGTTTAGCAGGTAATTGAATGTTTGTGGAAAGGGTTTTCAGGTGGGGAGGTGAAGGTAGAACGGGGCTTGGAAAAAGAGAAAGGGTAAAATCCTTTGTGTGAAGCTTGCTCCTTAGACAGGATTTTGCAAGTGATTAGGAAAGTCATTGTGTAGGTGAAATTGGTCCAATGTGAGATCATTAATTGTTTTTTGTGAAATGAATTGCAGAGAGTAATTTATGGAAATGAGAAACTGTCAGAGAAGAGCATTTAGATTACACGAAGGTAAAGTTAGATTTTTGGTAGATCCATTTGTAAAGTCAAAGAGATAAGTATAGTATTTTTTATAAATAAATTATTTTCATGCGTAAGTTACTTGTGAACTTGGTGTTTTTGCTTTGGTTTGTTTTTTTCTCAGTCATGGTAAATCCAGCTGGTAATTTTTTTATTTTTATGATTTAATGATGTTTTTCTGCACTGTAGTCTTTGCTCAATATTACCACCCCCGGGTATCCTTAAAGTGACAGAGCGGAGAAGTAAAAGCTGTCCTGGGAAAGATTAAAAAATGTATTATAATGAGTTATTCATGTAGATCAGGTAGCCTATGCACAGAGTAATTTTCTACCTGCCCACCTAATAAGACATATTGTGTTGTAATTTACTGCTATTAATAGGAGTGACCTACTCTGTTGTGCCCCAGGTGTTTTGCAGCTTTTGCACCAGCATTAGCACAACCCCTATTGCAGGTGTAATAATGATTTTTATGAAAATATTGATGAGATAAAGGATTTAACTAGTGAATTAAACAGTTATTACAGTAAAATTATACTTGAATATAGAAAATATATATTTTTTTATCTCCACAAAGTGTCATATGTAATTTGAGAAATTGGTTTTATGTCATATATATTTTTTTGGTTTGAATATTTTGATACATTTATGTTTAGGATTAATTATAGGTAGATATATCTGTATGATTTGCAATAATTTGATTATTTTTGTTTTTGATTATTACAAGATGATTTGAAAATATCTATGCACATGTAAATTTTCCGTGAGCTCACAATGATATGTTATATGTTGTGTCTTGTCTGTATTGTCTGGATCCTGTGTTTATCCTAAATTTATCAGCAATTTTTGTGCCGGTAAGATTTTCTTTTTCTGTAGAAATCATGTTTTCAAAGTGGAGAAAGGGAGGATTTAGATTAAATTGTGTGGAATACAGAGTTTGGAGATGTTCATGTGTGTCTCTGTGTATAGATTTTTGTCTGTATAATTAGTACAGCGGTTGAGTGAACATGGAGTAGAAAGTGGCATAAGAGTGTTGTTATCTGATGGGGAAATGTTCCTTGTAGATGACGCTATTTTATGTTGTTTGTCTTTCCCTGTTTTGCTTGGCTTCTCTATTTTGACTGTTCAGGGGGAGCTGTCTATGTGTGAGGATGTCATGTATGTTCTGGTTGGGATGTGAACTTGTGATGTTTGAAAGGGAGATTTGCTGTTTTTTCCTGGAATGAGGTATACTGAATAATGGTGGTCACACAGAGTACCAGTGTCCAGATGATATCATTGCATGTTTGTGTAAAGATTGTCCATTATATCTGATGGACAGTGTAATAAAGTTGTTATGGAGAATATAATCTGAAATCTGATCAATTTTGGATTAATATTTGTCTTTATTTGCCGTCGGCCATTTTGGATAATCATAATTATGGTTTTTACAAGTAAATACAGTAATTGATAAAGAACTGGGTTATTAAAATAAAGATAAAAAAAATATTTTTAAGGTTTTAATAAAATTAAAACCGTTTAAAAGATTATAATGTGTAAATGATATCAAATTGATTGAAACTGCATGCTATAATGTTTTTAAGAAAAACATTATACTGGATGTTGGCCAAAATTATAATGTTTTCTTAACCGGCTTACTTCCAATGTCATAGGATAAAGATGTTTTGGTGAAGAAAAAACTGTTTCATTTTTATTTACCAGAACAGATTCCCACTATCTCTCCTCTGGGATCATTGAAGTAGCGGAGTATATTTTTTAGTAATATTTAGGCGTAAAAAGTACCTGTTCCAAAGACATGATAATAATTATTAAGGTTTTAAGATAACAATTAACAAGGTGAAATCATTTTATGGGTTATGATAAGCGTACAGGATAGTCAGAAATGTCAAACTTACTAAGTATATATATATTTTTTAATAGTATTCTCTTGGTGACTAGAGATGTCGCGAATACTTCGCCGGTGGACTGTTCCCGGCGAACATAGCATGTTCGCGTTCGCGGCGAACTGCGAACATATGCAATGTTCAATCTGCCCCCTATACTTTATCATTAAACAAACTTTGACCCTGCACCTCACAGTCAGCAGACACATTCCAGCCAATCAGCATCATACCCTGCCTTCCAGACCCTTCAACCTCATGGACAGCAGCCAATTTGGAATCATAACTAACTTGCAGTCTTACTGAGAGGAGGCTGAGTGTAGGTGATACTAATTAAATAGGGAAAACCATAGCTAGGCTACTGTACACAGTGTCCAATACAGTCCTGAAGGACTCTTTTGATCTCTGCTGCAAGGACAGCACCCCAAAAAGCCCTTTTTAGGGCTAAAACATCAGTCTGTTTTTTTGTTCTAAAGTTTTGAATCTAAGTTAATTTGCCTGCCTACTAGCCAGTGTGTGTGTCAGGCTCACAACGTATACTGTGCCCAGTGCAACCAATCCAATCTGGTGGTGTACCAGCAGTTTACTTTTAAAAACCAAAACTTTTATTTTGTCTAATCTAAGTTAATTTGCCTGCCTACTAGCCAGTGTGTGTGTCAGGCTCACAACTGATACTGTGCCCAGTGCAACCAATACAATCAGGTGGTGTACCAGCAGTATACCTTTAAAAAAAAACAAATTGTATTTTGTTAAATCTAAGTTCATTTGCCTGACAGCTAGTCTGTGCGTGTCTCAGGCTCACAACTGATACTGTGTCCAGTGCAACCAATCCAATCTGGTGGTGTACCAGCAGTGTACATTTAAAAACCAAGCTTTTATTTTGTCTAATCTAAGTTAATTTGCCTGCCTACTAGCCAGTGTATGTGTCAGGCTCACAACTTATACTGTGCCCAGTGCAATCAATCCAATCTGGTGGTGTACCAGCAGTTTACTTTTAAAAAACAAAACTTTTATTTTGTGTAATCTAAGTTAATTTGCCTGCCTACTAGCCAGTGTGTGTGTCAGGCTCACAACTGATACTGTGCCCAGTGCAACCAATACAATGAGGTGGTGTACCAGCAGTATGCCTTTAAAAAAACCCAAATTGTATTTTGTTAAATCTAAGTTCATTTGCCTGACAGCTAGTCTGTGTGTGTCTCAGGCTCACAACTGATACTGTGCCCAGTGCAACCAATCCAATCAGGTGGTGTACCAGCAGTGTACATTTAAAAAACCCAAAATTGTATTTTGTTAAATCTAAGTTTATTTGCCTGACCGCTATTCTGTGTGTTTCTCAGGCTCACAACTGATACTGTGCCCAGTGCAACCAATCCAATCTGGTGGTGTACCAGCAGTCTACTTTTAAAAACCAAGACTTTTATTTTGTCTAATCTAAGTTCATTTGCCTGCCTACTAGACAGTGTGTGTGTCAGGCTCACAACTGATACTGCGCCCAGTGCAACCAATCAAATCTGGTGGTGTACCAGCAGTCTACTTTTAAAAACCAAGACTTTTATTTGGTCTAATCTAAGTTAATTTGCCTGACAGCTAGTCTGTGCGTGTCTCAGGCTCACAACTGATACTGTGCCCAGTGCAACCAATCCAATCAGGTGGTGTACCAGCAGTGTACATTAAAAAAAAAACTAAAATTGTATTTTGTTAAATCTAAATTAATTTGCCTGACTGCTATTCTGTGTGTTTCTCAGGCTCACAACTGATACTGTGCCTAGTGCAATCAATCCAATCTGGTGGTGTACCAGCAGTCTACATTTAAAAAAAAGCAACACTTTTTTCTAATTTCATTTGCCTGCCTGCCAGCGTGTGTGTCTTAGGCTCACAGCATATACTGTGCCCACTTGCCCAGTCAGTGCCACCACTCATATCTGGTGTTACAGTCAGTAGTCCACATTTAAACAAAGAATACAGTTTTGACTGTAATACATTGAAAAGCAGTTACTTGTCTGCAAGCTTGTGTGTCAGGCCTACAGAGTCTACTCTGCCAACTTCTTCAAGTGCACAGTGCCACTCATATCTGTTGTCACAGTAGCTTGCACACATAGTACCACTAATCGCAAAAAAAAATGACAGGCAGAGGCAGGCCAATCCGCAGGAGCCGTCGTGGTCGTGGTGCTGTGATTCCCTTTGGCCCTACAATAATGCCCAGTGTTCAGAGGCCAGTTACCCAGAACTCAAAAACTTCTGAGGACATAGTTGACACAGGACACCCAATCTTCTACAGCTCCTGCTTGGAACATTGACGCACCATCCTCCTCCAGCTTAGCTTCGGGCACCTCTCAAGTTACCACTCGCCCGCCTGCCGCCACCACCAACAGCCGCTTTGATTGATCAGTCAGAAGAGTTATTTACACATCAGTTTGAAGAAATGAGTGATGCGCAACCATTATTGCCAGAGGATGTAGATAACAGGGATATGTCTCAGTCAGGCAGCATTACACACATGTACGTACGGTCTGCTGCTTCCTTTGTTGAGTTGTCAGATACAAGTGAAGTGGGTGATGATGATGACGATGCGTCCGTGGATGTCACGTGGGTGCCCGTTAGAAGAGAAGAAGAACAGGGGGAAAGTTCAGATGGGGAGACAGAGAGGAGGAGGAGACGAGTTGGAAGCAGAGAGAGGTCATCGCAAGGAGCTAGTGGCACAGTCAGACAGCATGCATCAGCCAGACAGCACGCCAATCAACGCATGCTGTTGCCACCACCAGAACGCCGTCACTGCAGAGTTCAACAGTGTGGCACTTTTTTTGTGTGTCTGCCTGTGACAACAGCGATGCCATTTGCAACCTGTGCCAAAAGAAACTGAGTCGTGGGAAGTCCAACACTCACCTAGGTACAACTGCTTTGCGAAGGCAAATGATGTCACATCACAAACGCCAATGGGATCAACACATGAGTACAAGCAGCACACAAACTCAAAGCCGCCATCCTCCTCCTGGTCCAGCATCTTCATCCACGTCAACCACTGCTGTCCTCCTTGCCCCCTCTCAACCATCCGCCACTCCGTCTCTCGCCTCTAGCTATTCCTGCTCATCTCCCCACAGTCAGGTGTCTGTCAACGGCATGTTTGAGCGTAAGCAGCCAATGTCACAAAGTCACCCCCTTGCCCGGCATCTGACAGCTGGCTTGTCTAAACTTTTAGCCCGTCAGCTTTTACCATACAAGCTGGTGGAGTCTGTGGCGTTCAAATTTTTTTTAGCTATTGGGACACCGCAGTGGAAGGTACCCGGCCGAAATTTCTTTTCACAAAAGGCAATCTCCAACCTGTACTCGATTGTGCAAAAGGAAGTAATGGCATGTCTGGCACACAGTGTTGGGGCAAGGGTCCATCTGACCACTGATACCTGGTCTGCAAAGCATGGTCAGGGCAGGTATATCACCTACACTGCGCATTGGGTAAACCTGCTGACGCCTGCCAAGCATGGAATGCGTGGCTCTGCAGAGGAGTTGGTGACACCGCCACGACTTGCAGGCAGGCCTGCTGACACCTCCTCTACTCCTCCTACTCCATCCTTTCCCATAACCTCCTCAGCTGAGTCCTCTTCTGCTGCTGCGTCTTGCTCCACATCAACGGCACCCCCCCAGCTCCCCAGATACTATTCCACATCCCGGATACAGCAGTGTCATGCCGTCTTGGGGTTGACTTGCCTGAAAGCAGAGAGTCACACCGGGCCAGCACTCCTGTCCGCCCTGAACGCACAGATGGATCAATGGCTGACTCCGCACCAACTGAAGATTGGCAAAGTGGTTTGTGACAACGGAAGAAATTTGTTGGCGGCATTGAATTTGGGCAAGTTGACACATGTGCCGTGCATGGCACATGTGTGTAATCTGATTGTACAATGCTTTGTGCACAAGTACCCAGGCTTACAGGACGTCCTGAAGCAGGCCAGAAAGGTGTGTGGCCATTTCAGGCGTTCCTACACGGCCATGGCGCACTTTTCAGATATCCAGCGGCGAAACAACATGCCAGTGAGGCGCTTGATTTGTGACAGCCCCACACGTTGGAATTCAACACTTCTAATGTTCGACCGCCTGCTCCAACAAGAGAAAGCCGTTAACGAGTATTTGTATGACCGGGGTGCTAGGACAGCCTCTGCGGAGCTGGGATTTTTTTTGCCACATTACTGGACGCTCATGCGCAATGCCTGTAGGCTCATGCGTCCTTTTGAGGAGGTGACAAACCTTGTCAGTCGCACAGAAGGCACCATCAGTGACATCATACCATTTGTTTTCTTCCTGGAGCGTGCCCTGCTAAGAGTGTTGGATCAGGCCGTAGATAAGCGTGATGAAGAAGTGGTTGTGGTCACCATCACCACCAGAAACAGCCTTATCAGCATCGCTTGCTGGACCTGCGGCAACGCTGGAGGAGGATTGTGAGGAAGAGGAGTCAGAGGAGGAATGTGGCTTTGAGAGGGAGGAGGAAGACCAATCACAACAGCCCTCCCAGGGTGCTCGTTGTCACCTATCTGGTACCCGTGGTGTTGTACGTGGCTGGGGTGAAGAACATACCTTCAGTGAGATCACTGAGGATGAGGAACGGGACATGGGTAGCTCGGCATCCAACCTTGTGCAAATGGGGTCTTTCATGCTGTCGTGCCTGTCGCGGGACCCTCGTATAAAAAGGCTGAAGGAGAACGACCTGTACTGTTTGTCCACGCTACTAGACCCCCGGTATAAGCAAAAAGTACCTGAAATGTTATCGAATTACCGCAAGGCAGAAAGGATGCAGCAGTTCCAAATGAAATTAAAAAGTATGCTTTACACTGCGTATAAGGGTGATGTCACAGCACAACGGGAATCTAACAGGGGAAGAGGTGAAAGTAATCCTCCTCCTCCCACGACCACGCCGGCAAGGACAGGACGTTTAAAAGACGTGTTGTTGATGGAGGACATGCAGAGCTTTTTCAGTCCTACGCATCGCCACAGCCCTTCGGTATCCACCCTCAGAGAACGACTCGACCGACAGGTGGCAGGCTACCTTGCTTTAACTGCAGATATCGACACATTGAGGAGTGATGAACCCCTTGACTACTGGGTGTGCAGGCTTGACCTGTGGCCTGAGCTATCCCAATTTGCCATAGAACTTCTGGCCTGCCCCGCTTCCAGTGTCCTGTCAGAACGGACCTTCAGTGCAGCAGGTGGTATTGTCACTGAAAAGAGAAGTCGCCTAGGTAAAAAAAGTCTAGATTACCTCACCTTTATAAAGATGAATGAGGGATGGATCCCAAACGGACTGACACTGGGCGATACATTAGACTAAAAAAGGGCTGATGAGATGAGCTGCCTTGAGCTAAAAATGGTCCACAAGCTGCAGTATTTTATCTTTGAATGCCGCATGACTTGCGTGACTTATCCGCCACCAACTAGGGTTCAAGACGCAATGTTTTAGGGCAGTTTCTGCCTGGGAAACAAACATAAATGTTTCTGGTCGCTGCAACAGCAGCGGCTGCAACAATACCTAATTTTTGACAACCAAGTATCTTTTTCCATCTCCCCGTTCCAAAAATCCAGGCCTTATACACGCCCCCTGATAAGTGACGTAACAGGTATTAAACTGATAAGAGTAGTACTTACAAACACGCCACTCCTATCTGGTGGCACCTTAGATTGCATGCGCCGTGCCCCAAATTTGAAGTGATGCGACCAACCAATATCTTTTTCCATCTCCCGGTTCCAAAAATCCAGGCCTTGTACACGCCCCTGATAGGTGCTGTAACAGGTATTAAACTGATAAGAGTAGTACTTACAAACACACCACTCCTATCTGGTGGCACCTTAGATTGCACGCGCCGTGCCCCAAAATTGAAGTGGGAGGACCAACCAAGCATCTTTTTCCATCTCCCGGTTCCAAAAATCCAGGCCTTATAGACCCTCCCTGATAGGTGACGTAACAGGTATTAAACTGATAAGAGTAGTACTACTTAACACACCTTATAATAACGCAGACAGAGGCAATGCAGAGAGAGGAGTCGGAAGAAGAGGAGTCAGAGGAGGAAGGTGGCTTTGAGGAGGTGGAAGACCAAACACAGCAGGCGTCCCAGGGGGCTTGTTGTCACCTTTCGGGGACCCTTGGTGTTGTACGTGGCTGGGTGGAGGAAGAGACCTTCAATGACATCAGTGAGGACAAGGAACGGGACATGGCTAGCTTGGTATCCAACCTTGTGCCAATGGGGAGTTTGCGTTTGTGCAAATGGACTGTTTGCGGTTGTTTGCGGTGTGTTAAACAGGGAGTTTGGTCTGTCACTGTGAAGCGGGCCTAACCCTTACACTACCTGATCGATACAACATCATACCTGATGTTTTAAAGCACGTTATTCCAAACAATTTAGGAATGTTAGGTAATTTATGCCCTTTATGGATTAAATCCAGACTCTGCATCAACTATGTAATTTTCCATGGGAGTTTTGACATGGACCCCCTCTGGCATGCCACAGTCCAGGTGTTAGTCCCCTTAAAACAACTTTTCCATCACTATTGTGGCCCGAAATAGTCCCCCTATGAAGTCTACGGCGTTTCGCCGGATTTGCCGGTTCGCAAACATTTGCGGGAATTCGCGTTTGCGGTTCGCAAACCGAAAATTTTATGTTCGCGACATCACTATTGGTGACATATAACAGCATATGTGGTTGTTTTTATCCATCCCATTGGACTCTTTCCTTGTTATATCGATTTTGTCAAGCATGTGCTCATTTATTTTAGTGGATTTATTGTAAAGCTTTTTATTCAACAGACTTTAATATCTGGACTGTGAACTTTGTGATATGGATTGCACTATTGAAAGACTTTTTACTTTTTATATTATTCCTCGGATCATATCAAATTATTAAAATTGCGTTTTTAACATTTATTTTATTGTTTCTATGCATAATTATGATTTGCTTCTGCTCAGCTCTTGTTAGGAACGTATTAACTTAAAAGGTACAAATAACTCTGTGAGATTTAATGTCATATCTCTATGTTGTAGAAAACTCAGCTGACTGAATTTTTAGGGAACTTGAGTATCTTTAAATGCCAGCCTGAAGATCTTACCTCTACTTCCTAAAAAGTTTATCTTTTTATATCGTTTAACTATACATGTGAAATTTATATTATGATTGCACCCTGTGACATTTGTATTCTTCCTTTTGATGACAATTTTTATTGTCATAGGGGGGAGTGTTGTGAAGAATTACAAATATGCCTACATTTATTTAGCATATATATATATACCCATATTATACTTTTATTACATAAAACTGTGTTTTTCCATTTCAGGCTATAAGGTATGAAACAGTTAATTATGCATACGTATGTACTTATGCTTACATAAATTAATTGTTTTTATTTTATAAGTGTAAACCCGTCCCTATTTCTTATATTAAATTGTTCTCAAGAGACAGTAAGCTATTATTTAGCCTAAGAAATATGTATTTCGGTAGTTCACCAAGGCCAATACTTGCCAAATGCGCAGAGATAATAAATAAAAGTATTTTTGTGCATCTAGTGTGACGTACCAAGACATGCTTTATAAGTGCTGATCACATGTGTTATATTTTATTGGATCTACTAATATCAATAATCTTTCATTCATTGTTGGTGGGTTATACCATGTTTTTAAAAGATAAGAATGGATTAGCCCATTGTCTTTATGTAAACATTATAAAAGCTGTGTTTTGTTTATATTTTTGTTTAGTGGTCCAGTGAGCCAGTAGCAGGAGACAATTGTAACTGGTCTTCTATTGCTAATTATTTTTTTTCAAAATAAACCAAACAAAATCAGAGGCCTCTGGGTTTTGGGTATCATAACTGGGTTTCGGAGTAAACAGTGGTTTGTGGGTATGTTTTTTTCTCCAACAGTCTCATCCACCCCCCTTTTCCTCCCTTGTGTCTCTCCCCGCCCCCCTCTACTGTGTCTCTTCCCCCCCTCTCTCCACTGTGTCCCCTTCCCCATCTCTCTCCCTTGTGCCTCTCCCCCCTCTCCCTCTCCTGTGTCTCCTTTACCCTCTCCCTCCCCTGTGTCTCCTTCCCCACATCTCCCTTCCCTCTGCTCCTTCCCCCATCTCCCTCCCCTATGTCTCATTTCCCCCTCCCCTATGTCTTTTCCCTCCCTCTCCTGTGTCTCTTTCCCCCTTCTCCCTCCCCTGTAGCTCTCCCCCTCTCTTTCATCCTTCTCCCTGCTTAATCCCCCTTTTTCTCCCTCCTCTCCCTCCCTGTGTCTCCTTTCTCCCCCTCTCCTGTGTTTCCTTTCTTTCTCTCCCTCCCCCTCCTGTGTATCCTTTCTCCCCATTCTCCCTCCCCTGTGTCTCTTCCCTCAATCTTTCTCCCACCTCCCTCCCCTGTGTCTCCTTTCTCCCCCCTTTCCCTCCTGTGTGTCTCCTTTCTCCCTCCCTCTCCCTCTCCTGTGTCTCCTTTCTCCCTTCCTCTCCCACTGCCGGGCTCAATGCGGCCCCCGCTGATGCCACGCGTTGCGCATGCGCTCCTTGGCTCAATGCACATGCGCCTCTCGCGGAGCAATGCGCATGCGTGGCTTTTGCGAGTTTATCGTAACTTTTCGTAACACAACGTTACTGACAAACTCGCAATTACCACAACTATTATATGCACATTGACTCTTTATATGCTTGCTTATATTCTTGCCTTATGCCAACACATTTGGAAAGCTCAACAGTGACCAATATACTGGAAAAGGTCAGTGCACATCCCAATCCCCGTAAAGGCAATGCCAAAAAGAGCTGCAATTATTCAACAATAGCACTCATTTCACATGCCAGCAATGTAATGCTTACGATCCTACAAGCTTAACTCCAACAATATATGGACTGGGAATTACTAGATGTACAAGGTGGGTTCCGCAGAGGAAGAGGCATAAGAGATTAAATTGCCAATGTCCGATGGATAATAGAGAAAGCCAGAGAGTTCCAGAAAAATGTTTTACTTCTGCTTCATAGACTAGTCTAAAGCCTTTGTGTGGATCCACAACAAAATGTGGCAAGTTCTTAAGGAGATGGGAGTACCAGATAATCTCATACTCCTCCTGAGGAATCTGTATTTGGACCAAAAAGCTACAGTCAGAACCGAACATGGGACCACAGAATGGTTCAAAATCGGTAAAGATGTGCAGGTTGTATATTTTCACAGTATTTATTCAACTTATATGCAGAGTACATTATGCGTAAGGCCAGGCTGGATGAATCCAATGCCATAATCAATATTGCTGGAAGAAATATCAGCAACCTACTCTGATACTACTCTGATGGCTGAAAGTGAGGGGGAACTAAAGGACCTATTGATAAGGGTAAAAGAAGAGAG